>CM075335.1:16890000-17490000 GCA_037788925.1 Mytilus galloprovincialis | reverse complement strand
TTGACAGGTCATGGCATTTATAGTTTGCCCTCCACATTTTCAAAACCCGTTTTTCCCTTTTTTAGGCTTTTTATTTATCTTTATTGAGTTTTTCTGTGTTATCCTAACCCAGAAATCATAAACTTAAAATTTGTTACTTTCAACTATCAAATGCTAACGGCTGGAAGTTTTTTTTAGTCACACTTTGAAACCCGGATTTTTTTAACTCTCAATCGATTTAAGACTTTCGAACATCGGTATATTACTGTTGCCTTTGTTTATATTTTATATCATAATAGTTAGTCAATGATTTCAAAATATATGAACATTCTCAAATTGTATTGGAAAGGAAATGTTATGTTATTAGTCTTTGCATTTTGAAAATTTCCGACAATTTCAAAGTATTTACAACGGTTACTGTGTAATTTGAAACCAATATGCAATGTTAAAAAACTTCCTTGGTAAACTTTGGTATTTCGATTTGTTAAGATGATATAGATTGGTCAATACGGATGACTTTATATCTTTATCATTATCTCCAATTTAACAATTTGAACAAACCATTTCCTTGTTTAGGTCCCTAGAGGTTACTCTCGTAAGAAACTATTACACAAAATACCTACTGCACATTTTAACAAGACATTAGTGAGACTATTCTGCGACGCAAGTAAGAGGACAGCCATTTGGTTTCTTATGGGGTGTCGGCGACAGGAATATTTTGAAAATAAATATCACTAGTAAAATCGAAAAAAAAACAGATCTACTAGTTAAATACAGGATGAAAATGTATATTCTTCCAAAACAAAGAACAGAAAATAATTGTGTACACAAATGAAAATATAAATAATATTCGTGAAGCTTTACCGGGCGAATATAATACTCCAATTTAAGCTGGGGTCACACATTCAAGAATTTTACTGCCGTCCTTGACAGGACCATTCCCGATTAAAATTTGTCAAAAGTCTGATCAAGATCCTGTGAATCGTGGATGGAAATTAAATTTTAAGTAAAATTTGTAAAACAAATTATTTAATCACGACAACAATCAGATGTTGTTCAGGAAGCGTCAATATTCAACCGTTTCCAAGCGAATTTATCCCGATAATCCCGTTCTCAATCCGCTTCTAATCCAATTTGTATCTTTGCCTGGTAAATTCGACGGCGTTTGTCACGACTGCGTCCCGATTATACCGAATGTAATCCGACAGAGATCAGACAGTGACCAGACAGGGAACCGACGCTGACGGAAGTTATCCGTTCGAAGACTGTCGGCATACTCGGGATGATCAGGTACTGTCGGAACGTAATCCTATCAAGGGCCGCTCTATCGCATTGAAAACGGCTTTGTCTGGTCTCAGTATGTTGTATTCTGTAATTGTCGGGACTCTGACGTGGGTATCATTGGCGAATTTCGTATTAATAACGGGACTGTTCCGGAACGGTTTCGGCAAAAATGGTTCGCAATTGACAAGATCTGGATGCAATCTGGACTCAATCGGCAGAAAAACAGCGATGAAAAATTTCTCCAGATCATTCCCGTTCCACAAGACGACACCGTCAAGATTACACAGAAAATTGTTAGGTTTTTGATCCGATACAGCAGAATCTGTCACGACTTAGGCACGATTATAATCCGACTAGACAAAATCGGCTGAGTTTCCCCGAATCTTACGGGACGTACCTAACTGTCGGGGTGATTCGCCGATTTATTTGGACCCTTCCCGACCCGTAGGAATCTGTTACGAACTTAAACGACTTCGTTCAGACAATTATAGGACATTCCAGATAATTGAGGATAGTAATCCGACTTTTTCACTTTTCGTGTCGTATCGCTGTCTGATCTCAAACGGGAGCAATAATTGGTAATGTGTGAACCCCGCATTAGAAACAAGTTTTGACATATTATGGAAAAAAATCCGGTCCCTTGATTAATCCAATGGTCGTCCCCTATTTGCTTTACATATGATAGACTTCTGTTATAATGTCCAATAAATATAAGCATTGTATATCATCAATTAATAACGTTTATTTGAGGTAGCACAATACAAAGATTTTATACTTCCAAATCCCCAGTTTTAAAATGCTGTAACTTTCGTTATAATGCTTGAAAATTTATAAAAGTGGTATTTATGTATTTATGGATAGCTTACAGATTACTCTTTCAAATTAATGCAAAGTTAGTATTATACAACAATTATGTAATCAATTATAATGTTTATTGTGTGTTTAAAATTTTCACTTTCTATTGAAACTAGCTTCTTCATGGATACCCCGAGAAGGTTAATTTTATCATATGTTGCTCCTATAGCCATTATCTACAAAATGGTGTCTCAGATTTTGGATAGAATGTATGGATCAAATTTTACACTTAATCAAACTTTATCTACTTTTATGTGGTAAGGATCTTTACACTTATTACAGATTTATGAGAGAATGGAATACGATAATTTATGACACCCTTTTGTAGCTCCTGCTGTGTTGATTAAGATAACTTAATAATTTCTTGTGTAGTTATAGAGATGATATTGATAAATTCATGCAAGTGAACTGACCAAGATTTTGCCATTAATTGCATAATAATTGATTACATAATGATTACATAATGATTGCATAACAAATATATTGCAGCCATTTAAAAGATTATTTTTTATCTATCTATATATACCTCTTTTATTAATTTAAATGCAATCTTAAGAAAGTCACAGCATTTGAAAGGTTGTATGTTGGAAGTAAAAAAAAAAATTGTATTGTGCTACCTTAATTGCTGTTTATCTATTGTTGTTTTTTTAGATTTTGAACGAATGTCTACCAGGAGGTACCAGTTGGAAGGAGTATGTAGAAAATAATAAAGTTTTCACATCCGGGCTACCCTTTTGTCTACTATACGCCTCTGACATATTATCTGTGAACATTCGTGTCCTATGTTTCCCATCCTGTGAGGAGGTAAACTTTTATGGCGAAAAAGCAGACGTAACGCTTCAGCTTGGTTTATTGGGAAATGATTCGTTTGTCCCCTTGATAAAAGTTACTAAAGGTTTGTTCGTATTTTTACTACATGATTTATTAGTAGTCTACATGATGGGTGATTAATACCTTCAAATAACATTATCGTTTTGATTATGGGTGGTACAGTTTATTGTGCAGTACGCGAATATGTGTGACGGTTCATGTCAAATTTCATTTGTTTCTTCAAATAATTATAATTTTGCCTATTCCAGTGTATGTAAAGTGCGGATCCTAAAATACCATTTTCACTGTATATGCCATGCATTTCTGATGTAGAATGGTAAATAAACAGACGTAAAAAATATGATTTTTGAATAAAATAAAGAAAATTGTTCACATGTATTATGTTCAGTAATAAATAATACAAGTTATACAAAGTAAGAGATGGGAACGGGTTTTTATCGCGCCGAGAGCCATCCATACGTGAAATATATACCGAAATAGGTGAATATTTAGGACGTTATACGAACATATCGTGCAGGTGATTAAAAACTAGCAGGAAAGGTGTAGTTGCAAAAAAATATTCATTACAACACAATTATTAATGTTGTAAGACGTAGAATAGCTTTTGTTATTCAGTTCGTCCATATTGTATTGAATTCCGCTATGATGCTATCTTTATGCAAGTCATGTTTACTGTTGAATAATGATACTTTACTTTCATTTTCATTGTAGAGCGATTCATTAGTATTGTATATGCAGTGCATTTTCACTGTATGAATTTATTAATTTTTATGCATTAAATTCCAAATTCAGCCGATTTGCTCAAACAATAATTAAAGTAAGAAAAGGATTTGATAGTGCTGACTTTGAGATGAAAAGTTTGATTGAACACTCCATACATGATTGTGTGTATTATTATTTTTTTAATGTTTGGCCCATTTAACAAGTTTGTGGGGTCCAAACTGTCAAGATATAAATTCTTTTGGATTTCATCAACAGTTGAATAATATTTGGGGTACTTTGGGATGCTGAGTCTTACCGTGTTATTAAATTTGGGATTTTGGTATTTTGGGTCAAGTTATTGAAATGATCCACATTGAGGCCCAAAGGGTCCGAAATTCATCATTTTTTATTTCATCAAAAATGAAGTCTAGCTTGAATGTTGTGTACATACTTACCCCAAACTGTTCAGGTAAACCTCTGAGGTAGTATCAAGGGTGCTCTACAATACGTACATCATGTTCCAATGCAACTTTACCAGTATACGTCTTTGACAGATAAAGTTTGCCCTACACAACTTGACTTGCATTTCACGCTTTAATGACTTTGGATAATTATATGTCACGTACATTGTCGTTTCATTTTATACAGTAAAGAACATGCAAGCAACAATCGAGCTAAAAACTATCTTTCCTTCAGAATATGGATATTGAAGCATTTGGGGGCTCAACAATAGGGGAGGCAAGTGAAGATGAATCACAGAAAAAAGAACGAAAGTTAAGGAGGGGTCTTCATACCAATGCACGTATTGTCCTTTCAAGACAAAATGGGTATCTAGTTTTCCCAGGCATAAGAAGATCCACACTAATGAGTTAAACAAATGTGACCAGTGTGAATTAAAATTTTAAGACTTATCAATAAGCATAACGACTGATAGCATGGAGAAAGCCTGATTTGTACTCATTGTTCCAAACACTTCAAAAGCAGAACTGGGCAGTGGCGGATCCAGAATTTTTTATAAGGCGGGCCCGATGGCTGACCTAAAAGGGGGGCTCAATTCATGCTTCAGTGATTCCCTATATAATCAACCAAATTTTTCCAAGGCCCCCCTGGATACGCCTATGCTGGTATCGCTTACCATATGAAGAAAGCAACAGGAACTATAATCACATCTGCTCGTTTTATAGTAAAACATTAAAAATGCCTCGCTGACAGCAGAGATCGAACCCTGAACAGTTGGGTCTAATTTGGATACGATATTAAAGCTTAATACTATCTGAATTTGGATTGTGATCAAATTTATGACGTTATATAGGTTTCTGACACAAGGTAATCGTATTCACAATACTGTGCAACTGAAGGTTTCTTCCCACCCATAACATTTTGGTTTTCCTTCTAGGATAAATAACCATCAAACCAAATCCCAGTCTTAACTTTCTGGTAATGAACCTTGTAGTACAATTTTAGAGAGGTCCATACACTTGAACACAAGATATTATCAGGAAACTAGAAAAATGTTTGTTTTGCCATTTTTTTCCCCCTAATATCTGGATGTTTGGGGCAATTATCCCCGAA
Source organism: Mytilus galloprovincialis (assembly GCA_037788925.1). Taxonomy (NCBI): domain Eukaryota; kingdom Metazoa; phylum Mollusca; class Bivalvia; order Mytilida; family Mytilidae; genus Mytilus; species Mytilus galloprovincialis. The sequence continues at coordinate 17,484,777 of CM075335.1, read as the reverse complement.
CCAAATCCCAGTCTTCCCTTTGTAACATTGTTCCTTGTCGTACAATGCGAAAAAGATCCAAAAACGTACACACAAGTAACTATCCGGAAACAACAAACATGATTGTTTTTTGTCCCTTTTCATATTCCTTCATTCTTAAACTGTTAGTACCATTACCCCAAAATGAATCCTAACATTCTACTTGTGGTATTGAACACTGTGGTACAATTTCAGAACAATAAAAATTCTTATACACAAATAATTATCCTGAAACTGAAAACATGCTTCTTTTATGCCCCTTTTTTCGTAAACGGTTGGAGCCATCATCCCCAACATTATCCCAACTTTCATTTTGTGGTATTGAACCTTCTTTAAAATTTATATAGATCCATTCACTTAAATTAAAGTTGTCCGGAAACCAAATGGGTCTTCGGACAACGCAGACGATAACGACATCATAGCAATATACGAACCGAAAAAAAAACATTGCGGAGAAACATGGCAATACAGTTCACACATGTCAATACTGAGGGAAAACGTATAAATGGCCAGCCAGTTTCTACAGACATATACAAGTTATAAATATATATAAATATTAAAGTAATCAAATAAGTTTTTCATTTGTTGCAAGTTTAATTATTACATTAATCTACAATAAAAATTCATCGCATTTCGAAAATTCTACATCAGAAATGAATGCCATACAGTGATAATTCATCGCATCTATAGTGAAAATGAATCGCTTTTAATAACTGATATTCTATGTTATGTTGCTTTTATAACACATATATGAACTTTAATACTGTTATTACACATTAAAAAGACACATCATAATGGAAATATGTTAAAATTTAGTTTCAAATCAATTATTTTGGTATTTTCAAAACGTTAACAAATACAGTTTTCCCGTGATCCTTTATTCTACAATGAACATACTCGCATACAACAATGAAAATGAACTGAATGGATTCGCACTTTATATACACTGTATTCACTTTTTTTTCTTTTAGTATAGCGATAATGGCTTAATTTTTATAAGTATGGCGGTAATTTTTTAAATTAACGATTTAGGCTGTTAAAAGTAAGCCGATACAATAAAATTATGCACAATGATAAAGGATGCGGTTACTTTTCATCCACCTTACAACTAATATGAACAGAGCTTTAAACATGTTAAACGAGAAAAGTGTTCATAATGCTAGCGACATCTTTAACTGAAATGGATAAAATACCGAATGTTATTTCTTCATTCCAGTGTTGAAGGCCTTTTAGATTTTAAAACTAAAAGATGGTAAAATTCCGATGAAATTGTGAGATTCTAACCACCGAGAATCCCCTCTGACTCCACATGTAAAAGTTTTATGTATTGTAATACAATTCTCTTTATTTTAACAGAAGATGGTGGGCAAATACAGAGACTAGAACAAACAATATCTCATCTGAAGAAGGAAATTAAAAAATTAAAAGAGATGAAAGTGGAATCAAATAGACAAAAACAGTCATTAAATGAGAAAATTAATAAAGCTGAACATGCTCTGCATGTCAAGGAAGAAGAATACAAACAAATAATAGAAAACATGGCTAAAGATGCACAGGACAGCATTCAAAAGGTAGCACGAGAAGTCGCAGAAAAAGTAACAAAAGAGTTGACTGCAAAATTTGCAAAGCAAATGCTCAAGTAACTCATTTTTACGAAAATTATTATATCATCTACGTATATTTTGTGTTTTGTATTTTTTTCCATTTTCCAGAATAATTCCATTTATGGCTATTTATCATGTTATGCTTTTTATTATGTCCTTTTTTCAAAAAAGATTCATCCAAAGGTACCAAGACCTTATTAATAAATAATCCGTATCAACTTCACAAATAATACATGATGGTCTTAGTGTATATATTCTTCGTACTGGCGTTGTTTATGGTCATAATAACATGTTATATTGTTCTTTTATTTGTTTTTTTATTTTATTTATGATGTATATATACTTTTACTGTTTGGTTTGTTTTCAGTGATATCCATTTAACGTGGCTCGATACTTATACATCCCGTCAATGTGTTGTTTGTATTATCTTTCATTTTTGCTGGTGTGTTTTGTACGTGTGACTTTTTGTGTTTCTTTGGTACATATGACGTGGATCGGTACTTTTAAAAATCCCGCCATTATGTTATTGTTCTATCATAATTTTGAAAATACTTTGAATGACAAATTTTTTTTTTTATCGTTTCCTGTGGCGTGAACATTCTGACGTCAAACACGCAACTCTACACTAGAGCTGATGTGAACCTTGCCATTCAGTCACAGGACTTCAAATATTTTAATCCTTTCTGGGTTGATTTAAAAAAAACATATGCAAGTATATAAGCAATGAATGTGGTTGTTAAATTTGATAGATGCTTTTTTGTGCTACTTTATTAAAATTTGTTGGTTTTTGTTCTAATTGAGATTGTGACACGGGGATGACTGTTGTACCCCTGTTTTAACAATTTTACTTATTATGTTTGTTTTGTTCACGCATCGTTGTAGATATCAAGGAATTTGATGCGACAGTCATACAAGTGAGAGACTTAGCGCTATACAACAAGGTTCAATTCACCATTTTCTACATTTAGAAATGCCTGTATCAAGTCAGGAATATTATGTCTCGTTCACACGTACATTTAATTCGAATTGAATTCGAATCGAATTCGCTAATCGCGTTCACACACTCTTCATTTTTAATTCGAATTGATTCGAATTGGCTAATTCGAATTATCCAATTCGCATTAGAAACACATTTTTGTTAATACGAATTAAAAGTTAACGTCGTTTGGACAGTATTTAAAGCGAATTTGGCGCGCATTGCAATTCGAATAAGAATTGACTTTAGGACGAAAAACTTTTCGAATGCGAATTAAACTAATTCTAATTAGTTAATGCGAATCGAATTCGAATTACGTGTGAACTCAGCATAACAGTCGTGTCTATTCGTTTGGTGTGTTTTATAATTTGATTTTGCCATTTGTTTATGGATTTTCCGTTTTGAATTTTCCTCGAAGTTCAGTATTTTAGTGATTTTACTTTTTAATACTATCAGTAATTGCGAGATGTATGACATTGTGTTTTTGTTTTTTGGTTGTCGTTATTTGCACCATTTAACTGTCAATCTAGGCTGAAGTTTTCTTCCTACTTGTTATTTGTGTTTGTGTTTTTACTGTAGATTGTTGTTTTACTTGTAGAGATATGGGAGGATATACATCTAAAACACATATTTAATCCAACCAAAAGGCAACCAAGTCAGGTACCTATATAGTCAGTTGTTGTCTTATGATATATACTTATGCTTTTGGTTAATTTGAAATTTTTGCGATAATGGTATTTCTATGAAATTATTAATTTTTTTGGAGTCAATAATGACTTCTTGATATATTATTTTTTCCATCTGTGTCGTTTGGTGGCTGCTTCGTTGACTTTCACTTCCCACATCGTTTCATTAATATTCATTAAATTCGTAAGATGATGACGATGATGGATGGCTGTTAGCTCCTATTGGAAAATGGTCGATACCTCTGCAGGTGGACTATCAGTCCCCGAGGGTATCATCAGCTCAGTAGTCAGTGCTTCGGTACTGACATGATTAAACAAACTTTACTAAAATTGTCTGTTTATAAATTTTGAAATTATTATGAAACTAAGGTTTCAACTCCCTCAGGCAAAGTTGGCTTTAGATGAATTTGGCTATTTATTTTAGGTATTTTTAACATATAGCTCTTCAACGATTTTCGGTACTTATACATCTTCGGATTTCAAATGTTTTGCTTTGAGCGTTCCCGATGAAGGTAAATCCAGAAAAGCGCTTCAGACGCAATAAATTATTAAACGTGTTGTTTTATATTTTTAAATGCATCTATTTAGGAAATATACATCAAAGATACAAGGATTAAGTTTTGTGTTTACGTCAGACGCGCGTTTCTCCTACAAAAGACTAAAGAGGAAGAGAACGGGTCAATATGTTATGAATATGTATAAAAAGTTAAATAACAAAATACCGAAATCCCGGGAAAATTCAAAACGGAAAGTCTGTCATCAAATGGCAAAATAATAGCTCACACATATCACATGAATGTCCTGATTAGTAGAAAATTGTAGATCGAACCTGGTTTTATATCTAGCTAAACCTCTCACTTTTATGACAGTCGCATAAAATTCCATTATGTTGACAACGATGTGTGAACATAACAAACAGACATAATAGGTGTACAGCATTCAACATCATGGTATAATCGTAATCATTATAAAAACAAACAAATATGTCAACATGGAAAAAAGAAAATTCATACAGACACAGCACATCAGCAAATACGAAGATAAAAATACAAAAATTCACCATAGCACAATAACACAATGACGAGATGTATTAGTAACGAGCCCGTCAAATGGACATTAACAAAAATAGGCTTAACGTAATGTTAATGTAATATACACAAAGACAAAGAAAAGAATACTATAGAACGTTATAAAGATGAAAACAGCGTGAGTACCTAGAATCTACACTTCAAGACCATTGTATATTATTTGTGAAGTTGATACGGAATATTTATCAACAAGGTCTTGGTATCTTCTGATGAAGACAAATGACGAGACGTTCTTTGACATACCCTTGGTTCATCAACTTTCTACTCAAACACTCGTCACGTTTTACAAAGTCTGAGTAGCCGCTAAAGTGCTTGAATACCGAATAAAATGGGAAATGTTTATTATCAAACTTAGTATATTGCTATTAAGCTGGGGAGAATTGATAATTCAAAATTAAAATCGTCTCGTTTGTCATAAATTCTGGTACTGAGATGACCGCGCATGTCAAATGCAAGGTATACGTCTACAAATGAGCCAGGGGAAGCCGTGTCCGTTGTTTCTTTAATTCCTAGTTCTGGAGGATTATGTTCTCTCCATTAACAATTGAAATTTTTCTTAATGGGTTACATAAGTATATCCTCCAGAACGTAGGTATGTTTTGTCACATGATTTTGTAGACCTAAGCATGCCCAGTTGTACAATTGTCTGTTGAACTGGGCATGCATTGTTTTACAATTTTCATATGATCTGTACATTATGCACAATTCCCCAGAAAATTGTACAAACGAGCAGTTCATATATGCATGTAAAACAATGAAGCCTAGATCATCAAACAATTGTAAAACTGTGCATGCTGATGCACGTAAAGAAATACAACCAGGCTCATCATACAATTGTTAAACTGTGCATTCGTTTATAATTTTGGAATGCACAGTTTTACCAAAGTTTGTTTAACTGGGCGTGCATTGTTTTACAATTTTCATACGATCTGTACATCATGCACAATTTCCCATGAAATTGTACAAATGAGCAGTTCATACAACAATGAAGCCTTAATCATCAAACAGTTGTAAAACTGTGCATTCGTTTATATATATGGAATGCGCAATTACACTAAAGTTTGTTGAACTGGGCGTGCATTGTTTTACAATTTTCATACGATCTATTTATCATGCACAATTCCCCATGAAAGTGTACAAATGAGCAGTTCATGCAACAATGAAGCCTAAATCATCAAACAGTTGTAAAACTGTGCATTCGTTTATATATATGGAATTCGCAGTTACACCAAAGTTTGTTGAACTGGGCGTGCATTGTTTTACAATTTTCATACGATCTACTTATCATGCACAATTCCCCATGAAATTGTACAAATGTGCAGTTCATATGTACATGTATATATGCATGTAAATCAATGAAGCCTAGATTGTAAAACTGTGCATTCGTTATATAAATATGGAATGCGCAGTTTTACCAAAGTTTGATAAACTGTGCATTTGAATTAAAGCCATGCATAATCATTCAAGAAGTTGTAAAACTGTGCACATGAACTAAAGCCATGCATAATCATGCAAGAAGTTGTAAACTGTACGCTTGAATTAAAGCCATGCATAATCATGCAAGAAGTTGTAAAATTATGAAATTGAATATCAATGATTTTACTAAAATTAATGATGTAATACGATGTATGCAGCATTTTACTAATAGAGCTCAGAACTTATAAAACTTGATGACTTGTGCATGCCCGATTAGTCCGATATTTGTCTTTTTGGGCATGCCCTGTTCTACAATTATCTGTAACCATTCATACCTGGTTCCTATAAAAATGCCAACAATTTGTTGAAAAAGTCCAAATTCAACAAATATGTTGTGAATAAAAAAACTCCAGCATACTGATCACTTGTTCCCCTGTGTAGCATGTTTTACCATTTTTTGTTGACTTTAAACAAAAAATGCCGTATATATATGGTATCCCAAAGTCAGTAACAAGATTATATCGTATGCTACCATTTTTATTTTGAAAGCATTGTGGATAAATTCTTTGGGGCGATTTTTCAAATCACATGAGGAATGGTAGTTTATTACCGACACGATGAGAGGGATTGTTAACGTCATAGTCTTTAAGAAATGAGACCGAAGGAAGACGTGTCAACGTAACCGGACCCATTTATGTGTCTGCAAGCTGACAAGTGAGGACGAGACATCGGAAAAGAGTTTAGGATAAGGGTGCAGTTTTTAAAATAACGCTAACGACTTGAGATGCAAACATTCGCAAAAAAAAAATATATTCTTAAATTCCATCATCTACAGAAAAATTGTATATGCAATAAAAACTTAAACGTAACTTTGGTACATTTTCTCTATATTCATACATGGTTATGTCCAGACAAGCTCTGATCAGTTAGCATTAAAATATACATCGTAATGAAACAACAGATACATATAGCCAATTGGACAAAGTAGAATGACAATTTTGTTGATAACGACTTTAAACCAAGAATATCCTATAAGTTCTGTATAAACGGTCGTGTCTTGTATAAGTGATATCTACACATAACATATTAAGTCTTCGCGACAGCAAGTTTGGGCTGCTTTTTATTTTCACTTTTATTTTTTGTGATGAGAGTATAGCTTTCAATAACTTTGTTTAATAAAAATAACACTTTATGAATGTGTTACTTCCGAAGCAGTTTCTATCTGCATTTACTCATCCCTTCAAACCATAACATTCAAAGCCAATGATGTGGAGTTTAAAACTCGGACCTATATGAGATCTTATGACTACAAGGGACTTAAAACAAATTGCCAAATCCTGTTTCAAGTCAAATTTGCCTGCGAGAATTTAACACAATCTAAATATATGAACGAAGAACTTATGAAGGACTTGTGATATATCATATCTGAACTGAAGCACTATCTATACTATTAAACGAGAAGACCTAATTTTTGGTGTCGCTTCTCTTCTTTCCACAATAAATTAATCAACATGTCTCTGTGTCCTATAGGTACAGTGCATAGTCGCATTTGTCATCCATTCATATGATTATTCAGATTGAGTTATTTTGGGAGAAAAACGAGACTAGAGGCTCTCAAGAGCCTGTATCGCTCACTTGATTCTACTTGGGTTTTTGAAATCATATAAAAAAATATAAAATTTGGCTAAAAGTGACAACACAACCTCATTTATAAGGAAAGGAACATGTTTAATTTCATTCAAAAGTCCCCCACTGGCGGCCATCTTGGATGACGGATCGGCTACAAAGTAACAACACTTGGTCAGCACCTCATAAGGAACATTCATGCCATGTTTGGTTTTATTCCATTCAGTGGTTCTCTAAAAGAAGTCATTTGTATGCATTTCCCATAGGGTCCTATGTTAAACTAAGTCCCCTGCTGGCGGCCATCTTGGATGATGGATCGGCTACAAAGTAACAACACTTGGTCAGCACCTCATAAGGAACATTCATGCAATGTTTGGTTTTATTCCATTCAGTGGTTCTCTAAAAGAAGTCATTTGTATGCATTTCCCATAGGGTCCTATGTTAAACTAAGTCCCCGCTGGCGGCAATCTTGGATAATGGATCGGCTACAAAGTAACAACACTTGGTCAGCACCACATTAGGAACATTCATGCCATGTTTGATTTCATTCCATTCAGTGGTTCTCTAAAAGAAGTCATTTGTATGCATTTCCCATAGGGTCCTATGTTAAACTAAGTCCCACGCTGGCGGCCATCTTGGATGATGGATCGGCTACAAAGTAACAACACTTGGTCAGCACCACATAAGGAACATTCATGCCATGTTTGGTTTCATTCCATTCAGTGGTTCACTAGAAGAAGTGATTTGTATGCATTTCCAATAGGGTCCTATGTTAAACTAAGTCCCCCGCTGGCGGCCATCTTGGATAATGGATCAGCTACAAAGTAACAACACTTGGTCAGCACTCCATAAGGAACATTCATGCTATGTTTGGTTTAATTCCATTTAGTGGTTCTCTAGAAGAAGTCATTTGTATGCATTTCCCATAGGGTCCTATGTTAAACTAAGTCCCCCGCTGGCGGCCATCTTGGATGATGGATCGGCTACAAAGTAACAACACTTGGTCAGCACCCCATAAGGAACATTCATGCTATGTTTGGTTTTATTCCATTCAGTGGTTCTCTAAAAGAAGTCATTTGTATGCATTTCCCATAGGGTCCTATGTCAAACTAAGTCCCCGGCTGGTGGCCATCTTGGATGATGGATCAGCAACAAAGTAACAACACTTGGTCAGCACCTCATAAGGAAAATTCATGTCATGTTTGGTTTCAATCCATTCAGTGGTTCTCTAAAAGAAGTCATTTGTATGCATTTCCCATAGGGTCCTATGTTAAACTAAGTCCCCCGCTGACGGCCATCTTGGATGATGGATCGGCTACAAAGTAACAACACTTGGTCAGCACCCCATAAGGAACATTCATGCTATGTTTGGTTTTATTCCATTCAGTGGTTCTCTAAAAGAAGTCATTTGTATGCATTTCCCATAGGGTCCTATGTTAAACTAAGTCCCCTGCTGGGGGCCATCTTTGATGATGGATCGGCTACAAAGTAACAACACTTGGTCAGCACCACATAAGGAACATTCATGCCATGTTTGGTTTCATTCCATTCAGTGGTTCACTAGAAGAAGTCATTTGTATGCATTTCCAATAGGGTCCTATGTTAAACTAAGTCCCCGCTGGCGGCCATCTTGGATAATGGATCGGCTACAAAGTAACAACAATTGGTCAGCACTCCATAAGGAACATTCATGCAATGTTTGGTTTCATTCCATTTAGTGGTTCTCTAGAAGAAGTCATTTGTATGCATTTCCCATAGGGTCCTATGTTAAACTAAGTCCCCCGCTGGCGGCCATCTTGGATGATGGATCGGCTACAAAGTAACAACACTTGGTCAGCACCCCATAAGGATAATTCATGCTATGTTTGGTTTTATTCCATTCAGTGGTTCTCTAAAAGAAGTCATTTGTATGCATTTCCCATAGGGTCCTATGTTAAACTAAGTCCCCAGCTGGCGGCCATCTTGGATGATGGATCGGCAACAAAGTAACAGCACTTGGTCAGCACCTCATAAGGAACATTCATGCCATGTTTGGTTTCATTCCATTCAGTGGTTCTCTAAAAGAAGTCATTTGTATGCATTTCCCATAGGGTCCTATGTTAAACTAAGTCCCCCGCTGGCGGCCATCTTGGATGATGGATCGGCTACAAAGTAACAACACTTGGTCAGCACCTCATAAGGAACATTCATGCCATGTTTGGTTCCATTCCATTCAGTGGTTCTCTAGAAGAAGTTCAAAATGTAAATTGTTAACGACGACGACGACGGACGACGACGACGGACGACGGACGCCAAGTGGTGAGAAAAGCTCACTTGGCCCTTCGGGCCAGGTGAGCTAAAAAAAGGCATCCGGATATTGTCCCGTCATTGGACGAAATTTTAAGTCTGATTAGACTTCCGGTTTGCGTTTTTCTGTATACTGTATTTTAAGAATTCTATCTGCTATCATTTTCAAGTTTACTATCCACGGCGGTCACATAGTTTATTAAATAGAGAGGGTCTGTATACTATATCAATGACCACCATGGATCGATTAGTAAACTTAAAATTGAAAGTAAATACACTATATTTATATAGTAATGAATGTTCATAATATACAGATTTATATAAGCGCTAAAATTATTCATGTGAACTTTTGATACCTTTTCTGAAATTATCCAGTTATTAAATCTTTTACAAAATTCATTGATTACAAAAAAAGAAGATGTGGTATGATAGCCATGTTGAGACAACTCTCCACAAGAGACCAAAATGATACAGAAATTAACAACTATAGTTCACCGTACAACCTTCAACAATGAGCAAAGCCCATACCGCATAATCAGCTTTAAAAGGCCCTGAACTGACAAGGTAACACAATCCAAACCAGAAAACTAGCGACCTTATTGATGTACAAAAAATGAACGAAATACAAATATGTAACACATAAACAAACGACAACCAATGAATTACAGGCTCCTTACTTAAATGTTCATAACATACTCCATGTATTATGTTCATATTGAAATTGATAGAAAACCAAAATTGGGAATTTTGGAAATAAAGGAGGAGGGATAAAAAAAAAAACACATTTTCCTGTCCCCAATTACCTTTGACTTATGATACTTTTGCTGAAATTCTCCAGTCATTCAATATTTTACATAATTCTTCCAACAACACTTTACATACTATAAACTACGATCTGAATGCCCGCGATTTCGCGGGTGTGTTCTAGAAACTAATGAATCGAAGATATCCTCGTGGACTAGTAATTGCAGTTCGCACTTTAAAGATGTGTTGCGTTCGATACGCCTTTCTGGGTCATTCTCCAACACGCTCACAACACACTCAAAATCAAGGATAAATACTTACAAGCGATAGGAGCTATATGTGTTCATACCTGACATATAGAAAATAACCAAATCCATCTAAGATCATAGTTTGCTGGGGAAGTTGGAACATTGATAAACTCAATATAATTTCTATTTTTTCAACAAAGAAAAACCTTTGCACATTTGATTAAAATAGTACTGGTACTTTTTCTCGGTCTCATTAACAGCACGTTATTGCCTGTTGGAGACAACTTATTGTCAAAGCTTTGGCTCTTTTGAATATTCATGATCGACAGGAAAAGGTTCTGAGATGCTGAATAAGGACAATATTTTTCTGTCGATCGTGGATTTGGTCAATTCAAAGATTATATTGCTATAATCATTCAAACAAAGGGATTGAATAAAAGCTCATCCTATATAAATCCTTTTCCATTAGCTTTAGTCTGAACCCTCAATATGACAATGTGTCTTCTTGAAATACTGCATCAGTGTTTTTTTTAAATAATGTATAAAAAAAAACAGAAGAGAACATGTAATACCACATTTTAAACTCAATAAGGAGTATTGGTTGTTTATTTGGGAATGAAAGATACCAGGTACACTATAATAGTGACTATTGAAACAGATTTCATGAACACCTTTCGGATGACGTTCCACATGGAAGACTCTTAGAAAATTAACTATGGCATAGGTAACACAAAACTTTTAATAGTGAAAACACATTTAGACTATGCTAATTCAGTACGTGTCCTTATAAAACAATGTAAATAAATTTGAATAGAGAATGACAGCACGACAAATACCAGGCTTTGTTTAATTTAGTCTTAGATGCATGGTTTTTCTTATTATTTGTTAGTGGCTTTGAACTAGATGTCAGTAACTGCGAGTATTCTCAGATATGTACCTAGTGTCTATTTGTTTTGGAATCCAGACTTTGGGACAGGCGCTAAAATGCGGCGGGGTTAAACATGGGATCCTGGCCTGACTTTGGGCCAGACACAAAAATGCGGCGGGGTTAAAAATGTTTTTTTGAGATCTCAACCCTTCAAACATGTTTTTTTCTAAAAACGTTGATGTAAATTTGGTACAATTTCTCTATCATCAATCATACATGTACAAGTGTATGATCAATTAGCATTTAAGTATACATCGCAATGAAACGACAGAGACATGTAGCCAACTGGACAACCTAGAATGACAATTTTGTTGAAAAAGAAATCAAACCAAGAATATCCAACAAATTCTGTATAAACAATTGTATAAAAATAAAGTATCAGTGATATCTACACATCAATAAGTTCTGTACAAAAGAACGAATCTGGAACAAGTGATATCTTCACATAACATATTTGTGAAATCTTCGCAACAGATAGTTTTAGGTTGGGTATTTTTTTTTTTTTTTTTTGGGGGGGGGGGGGGTTCATGTTAAAAAAAATCGTGATGGGGTGTTATACCTATCAATTCATATTGTTTGTTGAAAATAACACGTGGTGAACGTTTTTCTTACAATTGAAAGCGTATTTTTTCTGAATTTACCAACTCTTTCAAACTATAACATTTTAGGCCAATGATGTAAAGTTACTTAAAAACGTAAGGAGCTACATGATCCAGAGACTTTAAAAAGAATAGCAAAATGTCGTATTATGTCAACTTTGCCTGAGAGAGTTGGAATCTTAGACTCTTAACATTTCTAAATTTATGAACGAAGAACTTAAAAGGATATGTAATAAATCATGTCTGAACCAAAGCACCGAATACTGAGCTAATCAGATATCCTCGTGACCTAGTAATTTATCAGCAGACATATCGACACCGTGCTAGCTTTTTAGATGTGTTGCATTCGATGCACTTTTTTTTTTTTTTTTTTTTTTTATTTTCCTTCATTATGAACGCTCAAAGCCACGGATGTATAAACACTTGAAAACGTTAGGAGCTATGTTCATTGCTTACATAAAAAGAATTGCCAAATCCTTCTAAGATCACATTTCGCTGAGGAAATTCGATCCTTCATTATCTTAATCTAATTTCTATGTTTTCAACAAAGAATAACATTTGCACATTTGTTTAAAATAATACTGGTACTTTTTCCAGGTCTCATTAACAGAAAAAATATTTCCTGTTTAAGACAACCTATTGTCAAATCCTTCGCTATTTTGAATATTCATGATCGACAGTAAAAGGTTCTTAGATGTAGAAAAAGGACCATATTTTCTGCCGATTGCGGGTTTAGTCATTTCAAAAATGTTATTGATTACCATTCATGCAATCAAAAGATTTAGAAAAAGGCTCGGCCTATATAAATCCTTTCCCAATAGATTTATTCTGAAACATCAATATTCCAATGTGTCTTCTTGAATTAAAAACATATCAGCTTTGCATCTTGCATTTGTTTTTTAAATAATGTAAAAAAAATCAGAAGAGAACATTTAATATCACATATGAAACTCAACAAACAGTATTGATTGTTTATTTCGAATCTTGGACTGCTGTATATTTAGTGATAGTAGTAGACCATGTAGACATATGGGCATTCATGGATCTACAATCTGTCGATACCTGTGCCTTGGCATTGCACAATGTCATGTTTTTCTCTTACGTCTTTACACTAAATCTATTGAATGATGGATGTGCACGGATTGATAATTAAATCTAAGAAAAGCATAACAAAAAGATGTGGTACGTAATGCGTGATGTGGTATGAGTGCCAATGAGACAACTCTCCATGCAAGTAACAGTTTGTAAAAGTTAACCATTATAGGTCAAACTAAGGTCTTCAACTTTGCTCACACCGAACAGCAAGCTATAAAATGCCCCACTGAAAAATGACTAGTGTAAAATCAGTCAAACGGGAAAACCAACGGTCTAATTTATATAAAAAAAAAAACGAGAAACGAGATACACATTTGAACCATATCACAAACGACAACCACTGAACAGGTGCAAACAAATGCAGCGGGTTTAAACGTTTTGATATTTACCAACCTTCATCCTTACTGACCTGAAACTATAGTGTAACATCACAACATCATGATATATGGAAGTGTTTAACGACCTTGACTGGCTATACAGCCCTCGCACGGTCGGTAACATCATGAGAGGGGGGATAGGACCTTTTATACCAGGACTAAGAGATCGGCCGGTATTTTAAGCTCGGGATATCGGGATTGACCCTTTCGGGATCCGGGAAATCTTTTCTCGAATTTCGGGATTTAAATGTATTTAAATTCAGGACCTCGGGATTTTTTGTTTTTAAGCCCGGGATTTCGGGATAAAGACCCCTCCTACCCTCTTCAACATAGAAAGATACACTATAAGATATCAATTAAACAGGTTGACTCAATCAAAACACACATTAACACAAACTACTAAACCAAGGCCGTAGCTAGGCATCTTATTTTAGTGAAGCAAAATAATTGAGCCGAGCGAAGCGAGGCGAAATTTTTTTTTGAAGGGTATGAAATGGCGCAAAATCCTGCATTCTAGCATTTTTAGAGAGTTTGATAATGTTTTGAATTTGGACACTTTTTATATATTTTTTATATTTTAAGACTTTTACTAACACCAAATTTTTAACAACTTTATTTAGATTTATATGTAAGATAATCATCCAAATATCACTGATTTGAGTCTGCTGCCAGAACATAGAACAAACATCGATTTAGTAGAGTTTGTCAAATTTTTCTATGACCGGTTCAGTAAACTCGTTTCAGAATCATAATTTGGTCTGCTGATATCCTTATCGCGATGAGCATGGCAAGCCCGCACAATCTCTCGCCACTCAAGAATTCTCTTTTTTCAGTCGTTTCAGGGCAGTCTGTGTTTCTAAAGGAAGCACATTATCATCAACACAATAATCAATGTCTTCTTCCAATTCCTTCTCCATCAGCAATTTGGTAGCAGCATCGGTAGTAACAGTTTTGTTTGCAAAAGGGAATTAAGCTTTCCTGTAAGCCCCATCATACAGTTGCAGTTACAAAATATTAAACTCGCTTTTATCCTGACAAAGAGTAGACAAACTAGGGATAGAATGAGATAAGAAAAATGTATATGATTCTATCTATAGAGTATATATGATATGGGTACAGGGGAATTTGGAATAGAGTTTTTGACGTTTACATGTAGGTCCATAATTTCAAATTATTTCTGGAAATAGTTGGTGGTATTTTAGTTCCAAAATCTATAAATTTAGGGGTTAGGGGCATGGGGTGTCCAATTTCGAAACCCCGAATATAAAGAAACGAAATTCCGTAGTCCCGAATAAGTAAAGACAAAATCCTGTGTTAAAGGTTCTACCATTCCTCAATAATATCAAATTGGAATATGGGATATTCTTTCAATTTTTAAGGTTAAAGAAACATGGATAGAAACTAATCCATGCATGTTTCATATTATTTATATTTTATTTATCTGTATTTTTATTTTAAAAGTTCGTGAAATGAATACGCAGACAGAACTGCCCCCTTCGGAATACCAGTACTTGATTTGTCAGTCTACTTATCGTTTTTTGGATTGTTCTAATGAAGTTATATACAATACTCAGACTCTGTTCACAAAAAAAAACTAGTTTACTAGAATTATTCCTTCTTTACTTTCAGTGTCGCTTTTCCTTTTCTGCAAGACTCCGGCCTGTTTTTAACTAGAGATCTATGAGGATTATCATTACTAGGTTAATGTTATCGAGAAACATCACCCGTTGAGATGCTGAGTTATATCCAGGAAGAATAGTTTAAAAGGAATGATGACAAGTTATATAGAAATTAAGGTTGAAATAGAACAACAAATGACTATTATATCACTGAGTGATATATATGTATAAAAAAAGTAATCAGTGTCGAAATTTTAGTACGGCAAGGGTAGCTACGGTCTTGTAAACATACACTGAACGACGAATAAATTTGATCTATGACACAATGTAGATACAAAATCATTAAAATAAGGAGTGAGATGTTAAATAATTTCAGAAAGTCAACCATAACCTTGGATGTTGGATTATACCTTAAATAGAATATTAACGCTAAAAGGTCTACATCTATGGAGATTTTTTAACGTTTGAGCTGTTCACCAATACCACAAATTCAAAATGATTGAATTCACTCGAAGTTCATATTTTTTTTTAAATAAAACAAGTGTGGTTTTAAAATAAAATTATCATTAAGACCGTTTTGGTGTATGCAATTATACATTTGTTGTTGGTTATTATGCTGTCTTTTTATTAACCAATTAAATGAGTTTTGTCATTTAGCCAATCAAATTACTTCTTACTCTTCTACATATGCCGGTTCTCCAACTTGTCGGCAAAAGATAAAAGTGTCCTCTATGTAGGTTTTTGTTTACAAGACAATCTTAATTAGCAATTTAGTATGAAGAAAAACTGTTGTATATAACTACTCATGATCATGGGTCTTTTTAAACTTTGCAAAATACTTAAAAAGCTTAGTTTTTATGATGTTTTATTTTGGTGATGTGGCACTCTTGACAGCCCAAACCACATGTACATGTACATACAGTAGCAGGTCAAAGGAATAATTTCTTACATTGAATGAACATTATAACATTTTATATTTATCAAATGGTTTATATCAATCAACACCCTTAATAATGTCATCGTTTTGTCGAGATATTAAATCACCTGAAATCAAGGAATTGCAGTATACAAAAAGCCTGAAATAAAATCAGATTTGCAACAACTGGGAAATAAATAGCATATAAAGCACTATGCCTGTTCAACTAAGGATCCATATCTGAAGGAGGTTACTTGGAATACAGATATGACAACATCTCATTTGTCACAGACATGCTCGAACAATTAGTGTTTTCAATTTTATTGTGGAAAAACCAATTCATTTCCCAAAATCTATTCAAAAAATATGAAATCATGAATGTTATAATATCTGACTGACTCCTGCAAAGTCTCTCCCAGAGACCCATGATCAAAGTGACTTGTTGAATCCTTTCCTGTTATAATGCAACAGGATTCCTATAAAATTACTCTTGGTAGTTCTGAATAGTTAGGAAGCCATGAAATTGATAAAATTCATACTGCAATGCTTATATTTGAAATTACGAACCCTGTCTTACATTTTTCATTTAGAGATATATCCAAAAGTGAACTGACCATTTATGACACAAATAACATGTTTTAGTATTTATTATGTTAATATGTGCTAAAACTAATTGAATAAAAAAATGTATTTTTAGAAATATGAAGAATTCGGCAGCGCCATGGGGACTGGGATGGTTATACCGACTATCACCAGAGAAACAAGACACTATGTTGAAAATGATGGTTCTAACCTTAGCAATGGTTTTATGTAAGATTTAGATATGATAGATGCATAATATGATAATCAAAATTAGACTTCTGACATTTGGAAGCATTTATGGGTAGCCTATTTTTCTGGATAACTAGGCCTAAAAAAAAAAGATATGTGTTTCCGGTAACATCATTTTGAAAAATAGGGTCGGTAGGTCGGAATTCTTTTTTTTTTTTTTTTTTTTTTTTTTTGACATCGTAAATGAAATCCGGAAAACTATCATGTTTTTTCCAAGTCCGGATCCGTAATTAGTTTCAAAAACCGGAAGTGTGCCATTTGCAATGTTTTTCAAGCACCTGCTGTGCAAATTTCTTGGATTTTAACCTATTTGGAATACCTTTTGACATTAATAAAATGTTTTACTGGCTTTCTATGCAAGAGGAAGCAAGAGAGAAAAAATATTATGTCATCTATCAGAAGCCTGTGTCAAAAACAGGGTCGGTTGATAAATTTTTTTATTTTTTTTTGGAAGATCCAATAAAAAAGTTAGGGTCGGGGCTAAAAAAACAGGGTCGGTCGGGTTACCGGAAACATGGATCTTTTTTTTCTCGGCCCTATGAAAATGGTCAGGTCTTTTAAAGTTTGTAAAATGTTAAATGTGCTGCTAACAATCATGTCTTTTAAATGTCTTTACACCTTTCTTCTTGACAAATTTTTAATTGTTTACATTTTCAAAGCTCTAAAACAAGACAAAAGACCTCATCTTTCAGATATTGTTGGAATTTATAGAACCTTAGTTTTCAAACTAAATCATACAAATGTTTAGATACATCTGTAAAGGATAATTTTTTATCACAGTTTTATTTGAGTTTCATTTATCTGTACTGAATTTTAAATCATGAATAAGTGTATTTTTTTTTAAAATCTTTATATGGTTATGGCTTCATTGCTACATATCTATTAACCCTTTCAACGCTATACACGGCATATGCCACGATGACATATGCCATCCGCCACTGCTATTCGCGGCATATGCCGCGAAGACAACAGATTTTTCATAAGGACTCTTAAACCATTCGGTTTTCATTCGGGTCCTCTCTAATTTTTCCTTGTATGAATCGAGGATATGCAAGGTCTCATTTGCGCTTGAAATCCCGGATATTTTTATTGTTAAATCATGCAGTAGAAGGAAAATTGAAGGAAAATAAAAGCAAATATTTTGACAAATGCAAATGGCGGAAATCGGAAACAAAACTGGAAATATGGAAATATTTCAACATTTCTATGGCGAAACTGACGACGAGGATTAGTTAAAAGGTTTCTTGTTATCTCAATGTGTGTATTACATTCAGTTCGTGTGGGAAATATGATTTGATCGATCATAACGAGACGTAGAAAAAGGGGGGAAAACGGAGATCGACTGAAAATTTTGAGGACGGAGCCACTGATTTGTGCCACGATTAAATAATACATTGTGTATGGTGCAATACGCTACGGAATCGAGCAATAGGTGTCTTCTTTTTTTATATGGCAGATAAAAAACAAAATAGATGAAGACTAAAAGTAGTTTTTATTCAAAATTCAACACAAATGTAATAAATTACACCTTTTACCTGTTAATGACCTGAAAATGCAGGTAACCTGATAAAAATTTTACTGAAATAACTGTCTAACATTACAGTTCATACTCTCCTGAGCATTTTTCATGCAATAACTTTCTCTGTATCTCTTATAATAAAAAATATACAACAGTCTGAAAAGGAATATATATACTGTTCTAATGAATGAACACAAAAAAAAATGCAGCAGCAGCAGCCATTTTTCTATTTTTTTGTGTAGCGTTGAAAGGGTTAAAAAAACAAATGCACAAATGCATTAATTCAATAAAAAGAATGAATTTGTTAACCATGTTAACACAACGGTTTTGTTTGTTACAGCATTTTCCACTAGATTGTTTTCTGTATTGAGATTTGAAAGTGTAATCCACGAGTTTGATCCCTATTTCAACTACAGAACCACAAGATATTTAACCGAGGAAGGATTTTATAAATTCCATAATTGGTTTGATGACAGAGCATGGTATCCATTGGGAAGAATTATTGGAGGAACTATTTACCCAGGTAAACAATAGAGGTGTTCTGATACATGTTCAAGAGGTTCATTAACATATATTTTAATATTCAGTACCTGTGGCTTGACCTGACTTTTTGATTACTTGTTCATCACAACTTTATATGTGTTCAACTGTCTTTTAAACAAAGAGTAAGTGCTTAAAATTCATTTTTATGCCCCACCTACGATAGTAGAGGGGCATTATGTTTTCTGGTCTGTGCGTCCGTTCGTCCGTTCGTTCGTCCGTTCGTCCGTTCGTCCGTCTGTCCCGCTTCAGGTTAAAGTTTTTGGTCGAGGTAGTTTTTGATGAAGTTGAAGTCCAATCAACTTGAAACTTAGTACACATGTTCCTTATGATATGATCTTTCTAATTTTAAAGCCAAATTAAACTTTTGACCCCAATTTCACGGTCCACTGAACATAGAAAATGAAAGTGCATGTTTCAGGTTAAAGTTTTTCAGGTTAAAGTTTTTGGTCAAGGTAGTTTTTGATGAAGTTGAAGTCCAATCAACTTGAAACTTAGTACACATGTTCCTTATGATATGATCTTTCTAATTTTAAAGCCAAATTAAACTTTTGACCCCAATTTCACGGTCCACTGAACATAGAAAATGAAAGTGCATGTTTCAGGTTAAAGTTTTTCAGGTTAAAGTTTTTGGTCAAGGTAGTTTTTGATGAAGTTGAAGTCCAATCAACTTGAAACTTAGTACACATGTTCCTTATGATATGATCTTTCTAATTTTAAAGCCAAATTAAACTTTTGACCCCAATTTCAGGGTCCACTGAACATAGAAAATGAAAGTGCATGTTTCAGGTTAAAGTTTTTGGTCAAGGTAGTTTTTGATGAAGTTGAAGTCCAATCAACTTGATACTTAGTACACATGTTCCCTATGATATTATCTTTCTAATTTTAATGCCTAATTATATTTTTTATCCAATTTCATGGTCCATTGAACATGGAAAATGATAGTGTGAGTGGGGCATCCGTGTACTTTGGACACATTCTTGTTACCTCTGATTTTCAAATTTTACACATGATCACATGTATGGGGTCAGTAATACAAAGTTCTCAGACTCTTGAAAACCTGTTTTCTATTCCTAATGGACAACCTTTCAGCCTGACATCATGAATCCTAAATTTGGTTATATTTGTTTATATTTGTTTAGAGTGATAAAACTAAAGCTATATGTACATGTACAATGTATCAAGTCAAAATCAGCACTTATAGTCTTGATCCTCATTGCTGATACAATGTATCTTTCATATGAATACATTAATACTTCATTTAAATCAGAGTTCTTAAAATCTTTTCACCCTCAGTGGTCCTTGGGGGAAGAATACTGGTTTTCACTATCATTTCTATTGCAAAATACTGAAATTGTGCCTGTCCTTTTCAAGATCCTTAGGATCATCACTTTTTCGAGAACTCAGCATGTTTTTTTCTTTTTCAGGATTAATGATAACATCAGCAGTGCTTTATCATTTTATGTGGTTCTTTAATTTCACTATTGACATCAGGAATGTTTGTGTATTTTTGGCACCACTGTTCTCCAGTTTTACCACATTGGTCACTTACCAGTTTACAAAGGAACTTAAGGTACTTGTATATACTCACATTTCACTATTGATATCAGGAATATTTGTGTATTTTTTGTGCAACTGTTATTTAGTTTTACTACGTTAGCTACATACCAGTTTACACACACATTATTGAACTTGATGAAGTATACTGTGGAAATATCATAATACAATTATAATTATAGATTAAATTTTTTGTAATAAACATTTGAAAAGATAAGTTTAGATTATCTTTATTAGCAAATCTTATATATCCATAAGGAGTTGTTATTGCAAAAATGTTATTGGTACATCATGTGCATTGAGGTTCCTAACTTTATTTTAGTTTATTTCTTGTTCCAAAAAGTGTTTTTCCTTTTGAAATGTTGCAAGAAATTAAAAGGGTAATTGCATTCCTGAATTTTAAGATTTGTTAACAAGCCATTTGTTAATTTAATACATGTAGCACTATAGAGTATTACAAGATGAATAAGATATTAATAGGGAAAAAATATTACAAAGGATGTAACATTACTTTGTAACCATGGATTTTTCTCAAAAAAGACATTTTGTGATAATTAATCATATGTATTGTCTAGTATAAATTAATGAGCAGATGATTAGAATATACTGTGAATTTATCTATAACAGGATGCTGGTGCAGGGTTAGTTGCTGCAGCTATGATTTCCATTGTTCCTGGTTACATCTCCAGATCTGTTGCTGGCTCTTATGACAACGAAGGTATCGCCATCTTTTGCATGCTGTTGACATATACACTGTGGATTAAATCTGTTAAAACAGGATCAGTTTTCTGGAGTGCATTGTGTGCTTTGGCTTACTTCTACATGGTAAGTTAAAAGTACTTTTAAATGTTGAATTGTTTACGAAATGCCTCACTTAAAGATTAAGAAAACATCTTTTGATGATTTAACATCATGTCTATCAATGGGACACATTTTATTACGGGCAGTCTGAATTCATCAGCATCTGACATCTCTTTCTGAAATTTTTTTTAACCTGAAAAGAATTAATTGTGTACCTGTATTATCCACTAGCTTTTCTGTATTGCAATTTTGTTACTGTCTCCTTAAAACCTTACAGAGAAAATAACTCTTCCAGCATTGCATGATGTTTTATTATTGTTGCAAAGATTGAGTTCTGCTTTCTATCAAATTCCCTTTTGATAATGGCTAATTTATGTATGTTAAAAGTTATGTTAACATTACTGATCATTTGATAATTTTTTTACAGGTTTCCTCATGGGGAGGATATGTGTTTCTAATCAACTTGATACCACTCCATGTGTTGGCACTGATGGCCACTGGTAGATTCTCACACAGAATATATGTGGCTTACTCTACAGTAAGTATGATTGTTAATTGGATATAGGAAGATGTGGTTATAGTGCCAATGAGACAACTCTCCATCCAAATAACAATTTAAAAGAAGTAAACCATTATAGGTCAATGTACGGCCTTCAACACGGAGCCTTGGCTCACACCAAACAACAAGCTATAAAGGGCCCCAAAATTACTAGTGTAAAACCATTCAAACGGGAAAACCAATGGTCTAATTTATATAAAAAAAACAACAACAAAAAAAAAACAAGAAACATGTATAAATTACATAAACAAACGACAACTACTGTACATCAGATTCCTGACTTAGGACAGGTGCAAACATTTGCAGCAGGCATTAAACTTTTTAATGGATCCAAACCTTCTCCCTTTTTCTGAAACAATAGCATAACATCACAACATAGAAAAACACACGATAAAATATCAATTGGCAGGCTTAACTCAATTAAAAAACGTACATTGATACACTATGAATGAATAAATTTGATCTGCGATATCTGAATGCAAATGCACAGTTAATAAAATATTAGGGACAAACATGCAAGGCCAAAAAGCAAACAAACAAGTCCAAACAAAGCGATGGCAAGACACCAATGCGAAATATTTAACCCTTCGAAAATATTCACTTTAGAAAAAAAAATGGTTTTAAAAAAATACATGTAAATCTTGAAGTTTATACAAATGTAGTAAGAAGAAGTGAAACTTAGAAGATATTCCAAATAATCAAAGCTGGTTATATAGACAAGATCCATATAAATATAAAATAACAAAAAAGCATTATAAACAGTATCAACAGTTCAAATTAACAAGAAAATATGATTGGAGAGTACTCGCAGTTACTGACAGCTAGTTGAAAGCCAAAAATAATTAATAATAAAAAAATCATGCATCAGAGGTTAATTGTACATTTGTAGGTCAGACTTACTATGTATACATTTTATTATTTTTATCTCTGAAATTTCTAGCATCAGAAGCTTGGCCTCTAGTGTAGTATGTGTTGTTTTGAATTACGCACCTTGTCACACTAAAAGCTTTATCAGAAAATTGCTGGATACACCTTCTGTTCTAAGAACACATTTGTTCGTAAAACATGCAGTCTGAACAGCGTAGAGAATAATTTGTTTGTGAGATATCATATCTTAAATGTTCTTGTTGCATAAGTGATAGAAGGTATATATTTTATATCATGAATTACTTTTGAATTCCTAGCAACTGAAATTTGACAAAAACTAATGAATAGATCCCTCTATAACGATCTTCAATGAAAACATTAAAATGCAGTTAATTTTCATTTTATAATTTTATTTATGTAGTGAGTTTGGCATAAAGGTGATCTGTTCCATTTCTCAAATGTTTTATAATCAAAGCTTAATAATTCTTACCCACATAATGACTAATATTCTTTATTTTGTTATAGGTGTATTGTCTTGGTACCATCCTTTCTATGCAGATTTCCTTTGTTGGATTTCAACCAGTTCAGTCCAGTGAACATATGGCTGTAAGTTGTCTAAAATTACCAAACTTAAAAAAATAGACGTAAGATACAAAATGGATTATCAAGACTTATAAGTAGATGAGAGACTAACATACAGAAAAAAGTTGAAGACTGATAATTTAATAATATATTTTATTTTATTTTCTTATTTTTCTACACATATTTTGTGGCTTTATAAATATGTTATTATTCTGATCATCAATAACTTTATTATCATTATTATATATGATTTCAGGCTCTTGGTGTGTTTGGATTGTGTCAGATCCATGTGTTTGTTGACTATGTACGTTCCAGATTGAACACAGAACAGTTTAACATTCTTTTCAGATCCATGGTTCTACTGGTTGGAATTCTGGGTACAGCAGCTGGTGCTGTTGCCACGGCTACAGGCAGTATCCTTACTACAAAACTATATTTAAACCATAATTCAGATTGAGCTTTTCTCATCACTTCGCGTCCGTAGTCGTTAACATCGTTGTTGTTAACTTTTACAAAAATCTTCTCCTCTGAAACTACTGGGCCAAATTTAACCAAACTTGGCCACAATCATCATTCGGGTATCTAGTTTAAAAAATGTGTCCGGTGACCCAGTCTACCAACCAAGATGGCCACCATGGCTAAAAATAGAACATAGGGGTAAAATGTAGATTTTGGCTTATAACTCTGAAACCAAAGCATTTGATCAAATCTGACATAGGTATAATTGTTAATCAGGTCAAGATCTATCTGCCCTGAAATTTTCAAATGAATTGGACAACCGGTTATTGGGTTACTGCCCCTGAATTGGTCATTTTAAGGAAATTTTGCTGTTTGGTTATTATCATGAATATTATTATAGATAGACAGGGACTAAACTTAACGCTCGCCCAGTCGCCCATGGCGACCAGATTTTCGGCTGGGCGAATATATTTAGTCATCCTGATCGCCCAGCTGGCGACTGTAAAAAATTTGAAGTAAATCCCATTTGTACCCTTTCCCCCGCGATATTAACGAAGACTGTTCCCAAAAGGAAACCTGTTTTGTCTTTTCAAAGCGATATAGTAATATAAAATATTCCCGAAAACCAGTAGGTTCTTTCTCATAACCTAAACCCAGTCGAACAGCTATGTTTTCAATCCGAAGTGACGATATGTCATATACCTCCTTCAATCAGCATGTTTTGTTAACTCTGCTAAATTTTCTACGATTATTTCATTATTGAATAGTGTTTTCTTCTAAACTGTTCAATAAGCATCGCGAAAGGGATGTTTTCTAATTGTCCTCGGAGTCATTACAAGCCTGTGTTAGACGGTAACTTGTCCTTGAATCGCTATTTACAAAAAATACTTAATGTAAAAACGAAACGCAAAGTCTCGTAAATAAATATCCCAATATTAAGTTTGATATCCAATCTTCAATTTAAACTTATTGCAAAATATATTTTGATCAACACTATTAGAGGATGGCTTGAATTGAAATAGTATTTATTAAAAAACAAAACCAGCCATATCGTCAGGTCAACAGGAAGTTGAAAAAAAATTAAAGGGAGGCAATTTTGGCAGGAAATAACTATTGTCAAATCTTATAATACATTTCTGGTGGCAATAATTTAAATATTATAAGCTTTATTAAAAAAACTGTTTTGTTTCATACCATGAACATACATTTAAAGAAGAAATTTGTATTTGAACATAAACAAGACTGTACTTCCTGTTTTACTTCTTGTATTTATAATCCTCCTTACATGGGGGCACTTATAAAATGCTTTTAATTTTAACAATTATGAAGAAAAAAAGTAACAGTTCTAAGCTTCTGCAATATATACAATGTATTGTTTCATCAAAATAATATAATCCTCTCCCATCTCACCTGTTTTATTTATAAAACTCCTTACTTAGGAGCACTAGAACCATTCTGCCTTAGATTCAAGCTGGAACACTGTTAGTAAGTATATAAAAAGTTATTTTCAGTTTTATTTTCATTTAATCTTTTTGTATAAAGATTGGTTGGGCTCCTAAAATTTCAACTGGGCCCCCTGAAAAAAATATTTTAGGGGCCCAGCTGGCCCCTAGACAAAAACAGTTAAGTTTAGTCCCTGGATAGAGGTCAACTGTAAACAGCAATAATGTTCAGCAAAGTAAGATCTACAAATAAGTCAACATGACCAAAATGGTCAGTTAACCCCTTAAGGAGTTATTGCCCTTTATAGTCATTGTTTACCAATTTTTCGTAAATTTTGGTTATCTTTTCCAAAATCTTCTCCTCTGAAACTACTTGGTCAAATTTAACCAAATTTATCCACAATCATTATTAGAGTATCTAGTTTAAAGAATGTGTGCGCTGACCCAGCCCACCAATCAA
This sequence comes from Mytilus galloprovincialis, assembly GCA_037788925.1. NCBI lineage: Eukaryota > Metazoa > Mollusca > Bivalvia > Mytilida > Mytilidae > Mytilus > Mytilus galloprovincialis. The sequence continues at coordinate 17,458,934 of CM075335.1, read as the reverse complement.
GATGGCCACCATTGCTAAAAATAGATCAATGGGGTAAAATGTAGATTTTGGCTTATAACTCTGAAACTGAAGCATTTAGAGCAAATTTGACGTGGTTAATTTGTTTATCATGTCAATATCTATCTGCTTTGAAATTTTCAGATGAATTGGACAACTGGTTGTTGGGTTGCTGCCCCCTAATTGGTAATTTTTAAAGAAAATTTTTGATTTTTGGTTATTATCTTGAATACTATCATAGATAGAGACTAACTGTAAACAGCAATAATGTTCAGCAAAGTAAGATCTAATAATAATTTAACAAGACCACAATGGTCAGTTGACCCCTTAATGAGCTATTGCCCTTTATAGTCATTTTTTAACAATTTTCATTAATTTGGTTTTCAAAATGTTTTCCTCTGTATCTAAAGGGCCAAGTCTATATAGATAGAGAACATTGTAAGTAACAAGAATGTTCAGTAAAAGTAAGATCTACAAACACATCACCATCACCAGAACAATTTTGTCATGAATCCATCTGTGTCCTTTGTTTAATATGCACATACACCAAGGTGAGCGACACAGGCTCTTTAGAGCCTCTAGATTGAAATAAATAGTAAAACTGTTTGATTGGTCTGCTTTTAGTGAAGGAAATCCTCAGCTGAAACAGTAACTGTTTGTTTTTACTTGTTAAAGTTTTAAAAAACATTTATTATGTATTGATTTCAGAAACTGTCCATATTGTTATATAAACACAATATAACAAAGAAAACAAATAGAACATTTACTAAAGTAAAGCTGCGCCTAATACAAATTTTCAAATATCTTCTTCTAATCTCAGTTTGGAGTTTATTAAAGAATATTTTAAATTGTCTTTTATGATGAACAACAGATATCAATTGACTTAAAGTCAAAAACAATAAGATGTATTGAATATAAAAAACCTTGACAATGTAAGAAATCTCTCCCTGGACTGGACGTTTCTACTCCCTGTTGGATCCTTCCTATGCTAAGAACAACATCCCAATCATTGCCTCAGTATCAGAACATCAACCTACATCATGGAGTTCTTTCTACTTTGATCTACAGCTTTTAGTCTTTTTGTTCCCAGGTAAGTAATTGTATAGCAATAGTCATGTATGTTGAATTACAAATGCTTTATTTGTATATGAACCTTTGTCAACTATAAAGTGTTGGATTACAAATGCTTTATTTTGTATCTGAACATTTGTCAACTATAAAGTGTTGGTACTGGGTAAACAAATGTGTTATAACAATTATAGAAAAAAGTTGTGTTGTATCTGTTTCATTCAAACACCTGTTTAGGGGTGATATTTAAATATGTATATAAAGGATATTTAAAAATAAAAAAGCTTATTCATGGGATTGATTTATTTTATGGTTTGTTATGAAAGTGGAATGAGCATATAAAGCTTTACACCTTGTTGTGTTATATTGCTATTTAGTAGTATAAAGCAGCTGGTTGTATTTTAGAATTATTATGAATATATTGAGAGATATCAAATACCATTTTCAGTTTAAACAATGGTTCACCACAAATTAGAGGAACCACAGCAAGGGCAGGGGTCAAACTATAGTTTGATGGTGACATCTTTCTTGTCCAATTGAAGTTGTTTTAATAAACTTTTGATTGACTTTAAAATCTATAGCCCAGGAAAAATTTGAGTTAGCTTCTGTTGGTTTGCAGAGATGATTTTTACACGAATGAAGAAAATTTGACAAGGCTGGGCTGTAGCTAAGTTTGAAGACTGTTTCGAACCACCAGTGATGACCAATGTAACTCTCTCTTTCATTGTATTTTTTTTTTTCCAGCTGGATTATACTTCTGTTTTAGTCGATTGACAGATGCCAACATCTTTATTATTATGTATGGAGTAACTAGTATCTACTTTGCTGTAAGTTAATAAATTATATTATAAATATGTTTAAACTGAGATGTATGGCATACATCAGTGACATAGTAGCCCCCACTCTAAATAATGTGTCAAAGTGACAACAACCATAGAGCAGACAAAAGATCTATGGTCGGGTTGTTGTCGCTTTGTCACATTCCCCATTTCCATTCTCAATTTTATTTAAAAGGGGAATAGCAATAGAATATAACATAACACAATCATTGATTGATATTTTCAGTAAGACACTTATTTAAAACTATTTAATATGATATGGATTCATTATGAGTTATAATATCTAAGTGAAAGTTTGAAATAGTTCTCAGAGTTCACGAAAATGGTCGGTCCTGTCGGTCAAAATGAGGCTGGGACCAGTATTTTGAAAGCTAGTGCCGGTCCTGATGACCGATGTAAAACTGGCCGTTGCAGTGCCTTTTTTATCGGTAATTAGTTGTACCGCAACTAATTCCAATACATATTTACCACGGTCATCAGATGTACCTGCTGGTAATTTCCAGTACTGGTTTCTTATTATAAACAAACAGAAACCTAGGAAAACCAAAGCGCCGATCTACACATGGCCTGCTAAATTTGTTCATTAAGCCATCCTAGGCAAACAATCGATGATTGAACCCTTTGATGGAGATAACATATACTTAGAAATTGATTCAGATGATGAAATGGATAGTGAAGATGACTTTAAATAAGACCAATCAGAAGAAAAGAATAGGTTATTCATTGTTCATTTGCCGGTGGCTGTGAAAAATCAAACTAAAAATAATAAAGTTATTTTAGATAAAATATGTTATTATTTTTATTTTAGGATAAAATTGACAGATTTTTTAGGACTGGCTAAAATTTTGTAGGACTGACAAATAATCTTGCTTTATCGGTCCCATGACCGACGGGTCAAAACAAGTTTTCACTAACTCAGTTCTTCTTGATGTCTGAAAAGTGTTTTGATTTAGAATCAGTTTGTGTAGCTAAAAAACAAAGTGCTATACTTTACTGTTATGATTTAAGAATGTTTATTTTACTATTCATTATAGGGAGTGATGGTCCGTTTGATGTTGGTATTGGCTCCAGTCATGTGTATCCTCTCAGGTATAGGAGTTTCAGCCACACTCAATACATACATGAAGAACTTGGATGTTAAGAAAGATAAGAAATCCAAAAGAGCAGATGCCACTTATCCAATGAAGAATGAGGTAAGAAAATTTAAAAAACAAAACAAGGGCTTTATATAAATTAAGACAGAAAACAATGACAAAATGATAACATTGAAAATTCTGAAAAAGCTGAATCTACTGTATAAGTAGTAATACTAATAATTTTACTTTAGGTTGCCTCTGCAGTAGTATTTATGGTGACAGCTTTCCTAATAACCTATACCTTCCATTGTACCTGGGTTACATCAGAAGCCTATTCCAGTCCATCTATTGTCTTGTCAGCTCGTTCAGGAGACGGAGGAAGAATTATCTTTGATGATTTCCGTGAAGCTTACTATTGGCTCAGACAAAACACAGCTGAGGTTAGTGGAATGTTTGATAATAATGTTAATTTAAGTGCATGCTTGTTTCATAAATTTCTGTTTTATCTCATCTGTATGCAGGGTTTCCGCTGGCGGTCGCCATTTTCGCAATTTGCGAAAAAATAATAATGTTGGCGATTAAAATTTGTCATTGGCGAAAGAAATATATATAACGATTTATTTTCAGCCATCTTGTTTATTTACTTTTTTCAGGTTTCTCTGACTTTACCGATGAGACAACACTCGGAATTCACCTTGAACTGGTTAAGATTTTGACAGAAAATCAATAATCAGCTGTCAGATTGCATTTATACATGTAGCTATCGACATCAAAGGACTAATTAATAAAGGTGTTGATTGTATGATATGACAAAATGATATGGTTAAATGGCTTCTGTCACATGTTACAAAAAGGATGTATAAACCACTTTGCGACGCACGTGTTTGAAGCAAAATGTTCACGCTTCCTCTCCTTTTAATGATAGTCCAGAAAAGAAAACTCTTGTTATGACGAAAAATGTGCAAAAGCAAGAAAGGTTTCTGATTTAAAACTTTGTCATTTAACTTGCATATAGATAATTGATTTGAGTGGGTACTTTATTTAAAAGTCGTTTCAGTGACACGTGTTTCAAGCATATAGTTTTACTTATTTAAGATGGTCTAGAAAAGAAAACTGTCGTTATGAAGAAATCTATTCAAAGGGTTGGCATGAGAGTAACCCTTAAATATAATGACTACACCTTCCACGAGGGATCAATTTCAAGTGATAAAATGTTTTGTTTTGTTGTATAAACCACTTCTTATTTAGGGGGGGGGGGGAGGGGCTGGAAAAAAAGTTTCTAAAGAAAAATATATATTCAAAAGGTTGGCATGAGAGTAACCCTTCAATATAATGACTACACCTTTCACGAGGGATCAATTTCAAGTGATAAAAGTCTGACATCAGACTCTGACTTCTCTTGAACTGAATTTTAATGTGCGTATTGTTATGCATTTACTTTTCTACATTGGTTAGAGGTATAGGGGGAGGGTTGAGATCTCACAAACATGTTTAACCCCGCCGCATTTTTGCGCCTGTCCCAAGTCAGGAGCCTCTGGCCTTTGTTAGTCTTGTATTATTTTAATTTTAGTTTCTTGTGTACAATTTGGAAATTAGTATGGCGTTCATTATCACTGGACTAGTATATATTTGTTTAGGGGCCAGCTGAAGGACGCCTCCGGGTGCGGGAATTTCTCGCTACATTGAAGACCTGTTGGTGACCCTCTGCTGTTGTTTTTTTATTTGGTCGGGTTGTTGTCTCTTTGACACATTCCCCATTTCCATTCTTAATTTTATTTGTTTTGTTGTAAAAGCCACTTCTTATTTAGGGGGGGGGGGGGGGGGGCTGGAAAAAATTTATTTAAAGAAAAATATATATTTGTGTTTCTTGGCGAAAAAAATAATACAGTAGCGAAAAATATATTGTTTTGGCGAAAGAGGTGGCGAAAAAAATAATTGACCCAGGGGAAACCCTGTCTGTATAGTGCCTTAATTCATATTTCTGCTTCAAAATGAACAAAATTGAGGGTTAACATGTACAGGTAAGTTAAATTTCTTTCAATATGTTGTACACACATTAATTGAAATGAACTTGGAGTATTAGCCAAAATCACTATTTATGAATTGTATTTCTTCCAAAGAGGTCACAATAAGATGAGCTGTGAGCTTTGTTTCACGATTTTGATATCATTCTGATAACATGTTTATTTTTTTAACAGGATGCTAAAGTGATGTCTTGGTGGGATTATGGTTACCAGATAACTGCTATGGCTAATCGGACAATTCTTGTGGATAATAATACATGGAATAATACACATATATCAAGAGTTGGACAGGTACTGTATTATGGCTTATGATTTCTCGAAGTTCTATTCTAAATTAATCCCTATATATTTTTATGAGTGTTAACAACAACAGAATCAATGTACTCTGAGTTTTAAAAAAAATACAGAATTCTGTAACAAAACTAAGAATTTTAGTTGCAATAAACAAGGCATTTAAATAATTTAAAGAAATATATAAATAATGTTTATAAAAGCAAATTGCTTAAGACAGCTACAGCATTCAGATGGTGTATTTCTCATTGTGAATGCAACCATTTTTTTTTCTTTATGTATCATGCATGTATTTCCTTGACTTTTGGTTCATTGTCTATATTAAAATGTCCAACTAGAATTTCAAATTGTTGTGACCAAATTTTCTTTTTAAGTTTTCTCTCCCAAGTTTTTAAACATAAGAATTTTAATTTATGGTTTGACTACTTGTATTTTTCTATCTTTGAATAAAGTAAAATAAATCCTTTAGATATTGTATGGAATAATATTATTTGTAAGTTTTGTTATTTTTCTTGTTAATAGGCCATGGCATCTCCAGAAGAAAAATCCTATGAAATAATGAGAGAATTAGATGTAAATTATGTTCTTGTTATATTTGGTGGTTTAACAGGATACTCGTCAGATGGTGAGTGAAGGATTAAGATATATAGATTTTATCAATTAATAACATCATGGAAATTAAATATTCATTTTGTACAATTTGCCACTCATATTTCAACTTTCTCATCTTGATTATATCGTCAATCATTTTCCCAATAGTGCATCAAAATATTCTGCCCAGCAATCAGTATACTTCTCAACATATCTGATATTTTTCAAATCTTTTCTCAAAGATCTCTGACAGTTATTTAATTTAAAAATGTTATCTTTTAAAAATTTATCACCAGTCAAAGGATTTATTATAGCATAACTACTTAATTTTATCCTAGAACACTATCACCACAAAAGGTGTTGGTTCACCATAAGTAATTCCCTTTGTGCAATACTACATTCCATAAAGAATAGAGAAGATTTGTTATTGATTAACTTCACAAATTGGTCAATGTGGCAATTCCTAAATTGGTGAGGATAGATGACAAAACTTTAAATCTTACTCTAAAAATGTCATTTATTTTTCAGATATAAATAAATTTTTATGGATGGTAAGAATTGGTGGCAGTACAGACAGAGGAAGTCATATAAAGGAGGCAGATTATTATACACCACAGGGAGAATTCAGAATAGATAAAGATGGATCACCCACACTTCTAAACTGTCTCATGTATAAAATGTGTTATTATAGATTTGGACAAGTTTATACAGAAGGAGGTAAGTTAATGTGTACATAGATTTATGGAGGGGAAGTTTTTACTGTAGTATTGACTGTAAGAGAAGTATGGTCAAAATTGGTTCAAGCTAGAAAAAATACAAAAGAGTTGTTTGGATAAACTGCAATACTCCTTTGGAGAGTGAGAAACATGTTAAATCTAAAATATCATAAAAGAACTAAAAACCTTGAAAGATAGTCAAAACCTCAGTCCTCAGAAAGATTAGACATGTTTATTGTAACTGTATAGTGCAGAGATAGGGCATAACTAACTGGTTCCATGAGGTGAAGTAAAAGTAGTTGCTTCTGTTTTATAACCTCGAGTTTTATATATAGTACATGTTATGTATATTACCCTGACAAATAATGTAAATATTTGTAAGAAGCTAAAATGTTACTGATTAATAAGCACTTTTTGAATGTTTGTTGGTAATTTGACTTTTCAAAAAAAAAAAATCATGTACTACGGTAATGAAAAAAAATACTTATATTTCGTCCCAAGCTTGTAAAGTGTGTGTGATTTTCAAATCTGTCAAAGACCTACTTCCTGTTCTACAACCCTTTCAATAATGAGTGGGAGTATGCATGCATTCTTGTTTTCAATTACAATGTAATTTCTCTTTCATAACATTATTTAATTCAATTTCAGGCAAACCTCCTGGTTATGACAGAGTTAGAAATGCTGAGATTGGTAATAAAGATTTTGAATTGGATGTATTAGAAGAGGCATACACATCAGAACATTGGCTTGTTAGAATTTATAAAGTTAAAGATCTTGACAATAGAGGATTATAAAGATCAGGATTAATATATATATTGTACTTCAAAAGAACATTTAAGGTGACATTACTTGGGATCAGGGTATTTCAAGCTCTATTTTCTAGTCTGTGAAGATTTTTTTATATTGAATATTTACTTTTTCTACTTAATAATCTATTTATATTGATTTAAGGTTATGTCAGAATTTGTATGTGATTGATTTGAATGCTCTATATTAGTGCTATGTAGGAGAAAGCTTTAAGTCAGATTAAATCCTTTTGGTAAAAATTCAACAACTTATATGCCTTGATTCTTTATACTTCATACCCTTTTTTATGCATTAACATATAACATTTTTATTGAAATCCATTATTGAGATGCATAATTAGGAGTTATTATCAAAACTTATCAGACATAGATCAGATAGATTGAAACCTCTGATCCCAAGAAAATGTCTTCTGCTTTTAATGTACAATCAACAATCTGATAATAAATTTTTTATCTACATGATATGAGTGTTTGTTTATTTAGGTACTTGGTAGATTTGTAAGGTACAACTGTAAAATATTTTGTATAAATCACCTACCAGTCTGATCAGCTGATGACATGTAGTGGCTATATGTTTCATGTATTTTCTATTATTCACCCTATACTCCCTGTACCCCAAATCTATATTTAAGCTTTATTTTCATTAACCCTCCATTTGTTGCTATATCCTTTTCAAGTCTATAGTCAACAAGTTTGATTGATTGATTGTTGGTTGCTTAACGTCCAGTGCAAATATTTCATATATGTTCAGGACGAGTTACGTTAAATACAATAGGTATACAAACCCCTCAAAGAGTTGTTACAAGGGTTCTTAACATGCAAAAAGCGTAGCACTCTTTTTGCTAAAGGCATCACATTTTAATGTCCTCATTCTAACCGGACATGGCTCACCAGCCAAATGCGTGCCTCACTTTGACAATCGTTCAGCTGCCGATTGAAGAAACCCAAGTGACCATATTTCTATTTCCCAGTCACCCTTGGGGGAACGACAGGTTTGAAGAGTTGTGTGAAACATCAATAATTAGCAGCATTCTCATTAGAGAGTACAAATTAATAAAATTAACTCTTACAGTTTGAAACTATTTTGAAAGAGCCGATCAGTTAACCACAAGATCATATCTGTCTATTTCCGTCCAGGACATGTTAAAGGCACCTAGAAGTTTTTGGCATTTTCATTTTTTCTTCTATTTATATGGTTCCACGATATATATGACAATTATTTGCATCTTATAATACTATATATTATATTTCAAATGTGTCACTTGATCGACTAGAACCAAAGTATAACCAAAGCACAAACTATACTTATCCTAACAATCATTTGGGCATAGTTTGATTGAAATAGGTCCAATACATGTATAGGCAGAGATTTTTTATTAAGTTTTCAATGATGGAAGATGACAAAGGATGCCAATTGAAGATAATGACTCATATGGCAAGGTTAATTAGAAAAGGTCAAACTATTCAAATAGCCATGCAGTTCCCACAACAACTAGCATTTTGATTTGTTGAAAGATCATCTACTTGTTGCCAGTGATGTCTACTTTAGTTTTTCTATAAATTAACAAAACTAAGGGAAGTAGTCTCTATAAAGTAGATTTAGGTCAAAACAGAAAACCCTGTTAAAATCAATGGTACCTCACTTTGATGAAGCTTCTGAAAAGTTTAATCATCTCGTGCAGACATGCAACATGATTGACATTCAAACACACCTGTTACAATTAAATCATAATAAATACATCAACAAGGACAGTTTTGTCTTTGATGATACAGTCATCAAAGTAAAGTATTATCACAGAGCCCCTTGAGTGCCATGTTAATATAAATATTTTCTTTGCTGGAAATTTTATCTGGTGTGCATCATTTGAAAAATTGTGCATACTACTTGCAAGTAGTGCATGACATTAAAAAGTTATGCTCTTGATTTTCAAAAAAAGTGCACTCAAGACTTTCAAATTGGTGCTTACACTTTTTAAAAGCATAGTGCAAACCAGTTTGAAAGAAGTGCGAACTTCTTTTAAATGTTTTTCACACGCTTTTTCAAATACTTGCGTACCTGTTAAAATCTCTGTTGAACGAAACTTTTATATTTGTAAGGCACTTCAAATATTCCATAATGACATATACTCTTTCCCAATAGAAAATAAACCAGTCAAATATTAATACAATATGAAAACAACACAATACAAACCTCCTATGTCCAAATGGTATCTCTGGACTCGCTGGCATGAAAAAGCTGGATACACATTTACCTAACAACGTCAAGTCATACAATCAAATGGAATAGACCACTTTTTTAATTAGTTGCATTTCTGTCAAAAAACTGGTTTTTGTTCGTGCATTCATCACTTCTGTCCCTATGTTGAGCAATTGTTTGAAGATATGATAATGTTATATTGCAAGAATTTGGCAAATAAAAGTCTGTCTTATAAATGGTAATCAGCTTTATGTGCATATCAAACAAAGGACATGACATTAATAACTAAAGGCTCTAAAGAGCCTGTGTTGATCACATGGGTCTATGTTCATGTCAAACAAAGGACATGACATTAATAAGTATAACTAGACGCTCTAAAGAGCATCTGTTGATCACATGGGTCTATGTGCATGTCAAACAAAGGACATGATATTAATAAGTATAACTAGAGGCTATAAAGAGCCTGTGTTGATCAAATGGGTCTATGTGCATGTCAAACAAAGGACATGACATTAATAAATATAACTAGAGGCTCTAAAGAGCCTGTGTTGATCACATGGGTCTATGTTCATGTCAAACAAAGGACATGACATTAATAAGTATAACTAGAGGCTCTAAAGAGCCGTGTCGATCACCTGGGTTTATGTGCATGTCAAACAAAGGACATGACATTAACTGTAAAATTTCAAAAATTTACAAAAAAATGTTAAAAATATACTTTTAAGGGCAATTACTCCTGAAGAGGACGACTGACCATTCAGTTCATGTGACTTACTTGCCGATCTTGTTTTGCTGGAAATTATTGCTGTTTACAGTTTATATTTATCGTTCTCTAATTCTATGGAAATTTATCCCTTTCCGAACCCATTGTATAATAAAATTTAATCAACGTGTGGTTGCCGGTGATCTCAAAAGATCATTGGCTGATTTTAAGGGTCATAACCTTTTTAGCTAACTGGAATAAAAATATGCTAACAGGTGTTAATGAAATTGACAACTTCGTGGAATGTGAAAGGACTCAAAGGGGATTTTCGTTTACCAAAAAAAGAAAATTTATTTTTTAATCATTAGAGAAACAGATTCTTGCATAGTTAACTTACTCGTGGATTATCGGATTTATCCAATCTCGATAGTTTTAAAATTATAAATTTTAAAATTGATAATTTAACTACTAGTATCTCGATTGTATAAATCCGATAATCCACTGGTATCAATGTAAAAATCTATATATAATTGTATTCAAAATAATATATTCTTTCCAAAAACTGCAAAAATTTCTTAGTTACCAATTCAGGGGCAGCAACCCAACAATGGGTGGTCTGATTTGAAAATTTCAGGGCAGATATATCTTCACCTGATGAACAATCTTACTACGGTCAGATTTGCTCTAAATGCTTAGGTTTTAGAGATATAAACCAATATCTACATTTTATCCCTATGTTCTATTTTTACCCATGGTGGCCATCTTGGTTGGTTGGCCGAGTCATCGGACACTTTTCAAACTAGAGATTCCCTAATTATAATTATGATCAAGTTTGGTTAAAATTGGCTCATTAGTTTCCTAGAATTTTTTTGTGTAAAAGTTAACGGACGGACTATGGACGCCTAGTGATGAGAAAAGCTCATTTGGGCCTTTTGGGCCAGATGAGCTAAAACCTGATTATATGGATTTAATTTGATATACTGATGTCGGACTATGTGGGTGTAAGACAATGGCTAATGTTGGACTTATGAGGTGTCGGAACAATAATGCGTCGGGATTTCGGACGACCATCAAAAAGCAAATGCTGTGGATAAAGAGCAACAGGCAAAAGTTGCAGACAAGATGCAAAATTTTCGGACAATAATCAATCAAAATTGTGAAGACAAAATGCAAGGTCGGACAAAAAGAACTGTATCAGTTGACTGTACACAGCAGTAGATATGATTATTCGTCAATTATGCATTTTTTTGTCTCTATTATAATTCACCTAATCAAAGAAAACTGTTTACCTGGCACGTAACAACTTTGTTAATCTACATCATATGTTATTTATAGGCGTAAGTGTATATATATATATATTATCTAGCACTGATGCTTTGTATGGGAGAGTTTAAGAAGAGAATGTTAGGATTATTTGTATTTTGTTTAGTAACTGGAGTTGTAAATGGATGTACATCCTGTTCCGCAGCGCTCAATGCGACATTGAAAGAATTGATGTTGTGCAAGTCACACCTAGTGGTCGGTCTGTCGGTGTCTGTGGTCAAATCTGATAAAGTTTTGTTTGTTGAGGGGTATTCCAATGATAATACATCTGTGACTGGCGACACTGTATTCCAGATCGCATCCTTATCTAAAGCATTCGCCAGTACTCTGTTGGTGAAACTTATCGAAGAGAAAACAGAGTAAGTATTCTTTTTTCTTTAGAGAATATTAGCTTAAATGTGCATATTCATTTGAGAAAAAAACAACAGAAAACAGTATATGGTATGTAAGACAAAACACTGACCAGGTACTTGACTTGGGACGCAGTGGCGGATCCAGAGGGGGGGTTCCGGGGGTCCGCACCCCCCCCTTTATTTTGGCCGATCAATGCATTTGAATCGGGACATATGTTTGCACCCCCCCTGCACCCCCCCTTTGCCCTGGGCTAGCACCCCCCCTTTCGAAAATTCCTGCATCCGCCACTGGGACGAGACTAATCATTGAAATGGTAGGCCTAAACTAGATTTCAACCACACCTGCACTTACATAAATATCCATATCGCTTCTTTGGTGAAATCACAGCGACTGGTATTTGAGTGCCATTCCATTATTGAATTAATACTGAAAATAAGCACTTATACCAACCTTTAATAGATATCGCATATATATATCATATATCAACGATAGGCAAAACACCGGATCTTGTGCTTTTATTGAAGTGAGTTTTACAACACGCAGGAAATAAAATAAAATGTATGAATTGAATTTTGTATAAAAGAGGAACGAAAGATACCAGAGGGACAGTCAAACTCATAAATCGAAAATAAACTAACAACTCCATGAATAAAAATGAAAAAGACAAACAGACAAACAATAGTACACACGACACAAGATAGAAAACTAAAAGAATAAGCAACACGAACCCCATTAAAAACTGAGGGTATATAGACACCGGCCTTCTTTTGGGATGTAGATATATACAGATATATGTACCCTCAAAGGCGATCTATGTAAACTAATTGTCACTTCAGTTCTTTAAAGTCAGTCTCGCTTACAGCTGTGGCAACCCTGTTTAGGATAGTATTCTCTATTTTTTTAGTGCGCTTTTCACAACGAAGCAAGAGAAATATTGTTTTCAAATTTAGAAAGATACGCTAAATCCATTGAACTTCTATAAGCTGGTGACGGTGACCTTTCTTTTCAGCAAAACAAAGAATTTTCTGAGTCAGTACAACATATCAATTAACAAATAACTACTTTCCAACTCTTCACTCCAGTACAGTATATTTTAGTATTATTCCTTGTTAAAGTGTTTTTTGGTTTTTTTGGTTTTTTTTTTTGTAGTATGTTTTACATGCATTCCTACTATCGTCATTATCTATTGTACTTTGTGTTTATATTTATATAGGTAGAGACGTCACTGAAGTTGTTATAACCTGTGTCCAATCCCTTAAAGGCTTTTGTAAATATATATGTCGCTGACAAACCGTAAAATCTGGAGAAAAAAAATGAACAAATGAAAGTGTCAAAATTTTAAACAAATGAATGATACGGTAGAACATTGAGTATTTCTAGTTCGCTTCATCGGTGCATTACGTTTGCGCGCATTATCATTACGTTTGCGCGCAGCTTTTGATTACAATTGCGCGCATTTTGTTTTTCAGGTAAACTCAGGTAAGCTTAGGTAATTAAAAAATTTATTTATCTATACATTTATTCAATTATTTTTTAGTATAAGTACCCTTTCTGTTAGTCTAAGTCACCTACTTACCCACGAGGAGGTAGAAGTCGATTGCAACATATTCTGTCAATCCGGAAAGTTTAATACTCATCACATACTAATGATTTCTCTTCCCCCTCCCAGAGTTGCTATATGAAAACCTTCAAATGTTCGTGCCTTGACAAAACTTTACAAACTAACTTAAATTATTTACGAATTTAAAAGAGATCACTTTTATGGGTACTTGTTCACCCTGACAAATTCGCAATGAAGTTACATGTATGCTTTAAGTTATAAAGGAATTTATCATGAACACTTTATATTTTGTCTTAGAATACAGTATGAACAATATATGATTAAAATATATTTTCAAAGTTAATGATTTTTAGTCATATCTAATATGAAAATTAAAGTCATTTATATTTTATTTATATTTTATTATATACCTTTTTTACCCGAGTTTACCTGTATGATAAATGTGCGCAAATATAACCAAAAGCTGCGCGCAAACGTAATGATTTTTGCGCGCAAATGTAATGGTAATGCGCGCAAACGTAATGCACCCCGCTTCATATTCACAGATCTGTTAATATTTCATTTTCCGAATTGTAAGTTGTATTTTATTAGATATTCCCTGGATACCAAGATTAAGACAATTCTCAGGAACGATCATATCTTTAACGATAGTTTGAGGTCTGAATACACTACAGTCCGTGATCTACTGTCGCACAGAACAGGAATTCCTCAGAATAACAGGATACGACTAAATACCAACCTAACCAGATCAAACCTTATACAGTAAGTTTTTATTGGTTGTACGTAAAGTGGCATTACATCACGTCTGATATACACTTTTCAATGTTTGGTAGTTTGAATTTCAAAACTTTTGGAGATGTAAAATAAATTTTCGAAATGTTGATAAAGCGCATCATATAAAATTATCTTATCTCTTATCTTATAGCGAAGAGATTTTGCATGTTCTTTGTTGTTTTTATCCTATAATATTAAGGACATGTCAAAGCGGATCATTCCAATAGTAAGCATGATAAGAGCTTGGTTTTTTTCCGTGATTTTGGTTAATGCGCATAATTTTGTTACATTACATCGTTCTGACTTTGTATGACATATGGACTCTTGATATCAAAACAACAATGAAACGTCACAAAAATTTATAACAAAGGGGACGACATTCCTTTTTCTATTCCGAGTTTTCCTTTTTTGGACGGTAATGTTCTTTTGGCACCGTTTTACGGTGTATTTATACCACAACTCGTCCGATACGCCCGTGTCTGTAGTGACGTTTTGGATTCAGTCAATAAACGAAATCTATGTATTACTGATAAATTATTAAGTCAGGTATTTCGTTCCTACATATTGATTAAAACTTTTACTGAATTAGTACATATACATAGAGAGAGTTTTGGTTGTAACTCAAAGTCTGATTATTTGTTACGTAACACACTTAAAAGCGAAAAGGTTATCGTTATCATGCTCAAAACTAAAAAAAAACATCATATATATTGTGATTAGACCAAGTTATTTTGTTATATCACAACTCGTGTCTGTAGTGACGTTTTGGATTTCAATTAGCAAAATCTATGTTCTTCTGATAAATTATTAAGTCAGGGATTTCGTTTCTACATATTGATTAAAACATTTACTAAAAAATTAGTAGTCTGTATAGTTGTTACGTAACACACTTAAAACAGTGATAAGACCAAGTAATTTTCTATCTTCAGTCGACTCAAATACTTGAAAGCAGAAAAAGAGTTCCGAGGTAGTTACATCTACAGTAGTTTGCTGTATGGTCTGGTCACACACATAACAGAGATGATTGGTGGAGATACTTGGGAGAATCTGGTCTCCAAATTTATATTTGAGCCACTTGGAATGAAATCTTCCGCCTTTGTAACGACTGCTAATCCAGAGAAGATAAATTTAGCACAAGGGTTTAGGGATTTTTACGGCGATTTTCACCCGGTCCCTTTCGAGTTTTCAAAGTAAGACTTTTGAAAAACCTTTTAAACGATGATTTTTTTTGTCATTATCTTTCAGTACTTACATATTAATTGATACTATGTTAAGATGCATCTTGAGACAGGTGACAACAATGAGCTAACGAACCATGGACATTTTTTTAAAATTAAATCAGTGAATCAGTTTTGCAAACATATTGAAGGTTCTTAGGTAATAAAGCGGTATCATTTAAACCGCACCAATAGATTTAAGTTAACCCTTGGATGATTGGAAGACAGAAAAGACTCCCTTACTAACCTAATGTTATCTGGTAAATACATTCAATTGACTTATTATTAAAAGTCAATTAATTGATAGTGTGTGATGCTTTTACAGGTACTATGGTGAGCTTTGTGGTTCTGGTTGCATATTGTCCACGGCAGTGGATATGACGAAGTGGATGACTTTCCATCTGAATGGCGGAAAATTATCCGATGGCAGAAGACTAATATCTGAAAAGGCCTTCAAAGAAATTACCACAGCAGTCAATACCGTACCTAATGATATGTATACGTATAAATATTATACTAAACCTAAAGTGCCTGTCACCACTGCTATCTCAGGGTATGCACTTGGCTGGAGGTCGGGCTTTTATGGGGGTAAGTTTGGAAATTAGCCTGATGGTGTATATGTATATGTATATCTAAATAAGATTTTTTAGTAAAAAAGAAAGGATATAATACATTGATTTGATAAGTTTAATATTTAACTTAAAACAAGTAATTATAATTAACAACATCTAGTATGTCTTTTTAAAATAGGAGACATGTTTCTGTATTGTAATGAACCTCATTCTGTGGCAAAACTCAGTGAAGGTCCGTCAAAGTTCCATTTAAAAAAATGGAAATAGAAATATGTGTCAATGTTGATATGTCAAGAATTTTCTAATCATATTGCAGATATTAACACAGAAACTATATAACTTAAAACAAATCCGATGTCAACAATAATAATTGTCCTTTTTAGATTTGGTTTTTTAGTTTTACACGTGACAAAAAAATATTCAACATTTTACGACGGAAGAGACGAGTTTTCGTTCCCTACTGTGAACGGTTATGTTCCTTGTGTGTCCATTCTTAGGAGCGCGTATTATTTCCAAATCGTTAGCTGACTGCGTCTGCAGTGATGTTTTATATTTCACCGAACGTAACATATATGTAACTGGCAAAGTACTAAGCGCAGTCAGGGATTTCGTTATCAAAAACAATTTAAATCCTTAACTGAATTTTTTCATAAGTTCATAGATTGGGTTTGCAAAATAATCTGTACGTGTAGAAACCTTTTTACAAACAAGATATATCCCTTTTTTATATGGTAAAACTGTTTATAGAGCCCTTAAAGTTGAATTTGATTTAACATATTGATTAAACTTACTGGAAAAGATCCTTTGTTAAAACTAGTTAGACCTTTGACAATTTCTTTATCGATACTTACATTAGTTTGTTTTTCTTGTGTGTTTTGTTATTCGTGTCGTTCTGACGATTCAAGCCCTTTCAAACTGTTTTTATTTTTGTATTTTCTTATGTTGTGCAGTCTTATTACTATCCATGCTAAGTGTCAACGTCGTTCACTCAAAAACATATTTGCGTCATTGTTAATTTGCTTGTCTCAAGTCAGGAGCCTGTAATGTGCTTGATTCAAGTCAGGAGCCTGTAATTTGCTTGTCACAAGTCAGGAGCCTGTAATTTGTTTGTCACAAATCAGGAGCCTGTAATGTGCTTGATTCAAGTCAGGAGCCGCCTGTAATTTGCTTGTCACAATTCAGGAGCCTGTAATTTGCTTGTCTCAAGTCAGGAGCCTGTAATGTGCTTGTCACAAGTCAGGAGCCTGTAATTTGTTTGTCACAAATCAGGAGCCTGTAATTTGCTTGTAACAAATCATGAGCCTGTAATTCGCTTGTCACTAGTCAGGAGCCTGTAATTTGCTTGTCACAAGTCAGGACCCTGTAAAATGCTTGTCACAAGTCAGGAGCCTGTAATTTTCTTGTCACAAGCAAGGAGCATGTAATTTGCTTGTCACAAGTCAGGAGCCTGTAATTTGCTTGTCACAAGTCAGGATCCTGTAATTTGCTTGTCACAAGTCAGGATCCTGTAATTTGCTTGTCACAAGTCAGGAGCCTGTAATTTAGTTGTTGTCGATGATAGCATTTTGTCATATTACTGTTTGTTCTTTAAGAATAAATTGGGCCGTTTGTTTTCTCTTTTTTAATGTGTTTAATTTAATATTGAAAGTCGCACGGTGACCTGTGTAGTTGTTTAAATCATTCAGTGCAGTTTGGTCTCTGGTGGATAGTTGACTTGTCTAACTAACAAACATATATCTTTTCTATATCCAAAATTTCTCTTGATAAAGTATTTGATTTGGATTTATTCCTCCTTTCACAGGAAACAGGATGTTTATTCATGGTGGATCAACTTATGGATATAGAGCACTGATGTCCTGGTACCCGGATGCTGATCTTGGAATATTTATTGCCCTCACTGGGAATGATCCAAATTACTTCATCAGACAAGTACTTCACAACTATATATTTGATATCTACACCAACCAAACTCCTTACCTCAACAGCACTGCCACACTTTGTTCATTTCCACAACCATGGTATGACTATACACCAAACACAAAGCTAAATGTTACGAAGAGTCTTGCTATGAGCCGTCAAAAGACAGATTATATCGGCAACTATTACAATCCTGCATACGGTCACATTCAGGTTAAAGGTCATAAAGATATGAACAAACTTACTCTCATATACGGCGTATCAACGTTTATTCTATATCCAAAGGAAGCAAAAGATGAGTTTTATGGCGATTCGGTTGGATTAACTAAATATCTTTTTAATTTTTACACGTTCAGATTTGATATTGAGTGCGACAATCCATACTTAGAGATTCCGAACTTTGAATCAATGTCGCCACCAGTTTTTCAAAAGACACGTGATAATACTAACAGAGCATTAACCATCTTCAAATCTGGATTTGATCAGCTTATCTTTATGGTAGTCTTATATGCTGTTGCACAAACAAGAACTTTCTAGTCTAATATTGAATGGTTCAATGTTGGTCTGTTTTGTAAAGGGTTGAACGGTCTTATATGCATAGGTGCTTGAGGACAGGATCCTGTTATGAACACCCCCCCCCCTAAGTCCCTCCCCTTATTATCATAATCTCTATAGTCGAGATTCACGTTGATAGTAAACATGCATATTTAAAGTAAAATATGGTATATTAGTATATCTTTATGGTACAAATAAGTGATATATATTAAACAATCTGAGATTTAGGTTAATAAGGGAGAGGGACTTAGGGGGGGGGGGGGGTGGAGGGGGGCTCATAACAGGATCCTGTCCTCTAGCACCTATGGACGCAGCTGATTTTTCTCGTTTATATGTGTTTTCTAGAATATAAAGTAGCAGTTCATTTCAATGTGCATAAAGTAAGCAAAACCAAATAAGATATTTATTCAATATGTACATTGTACAATTGTGATATTGAAATTTATTGTGAAATAAAACGAACATTAATTTTCTCTTTTTTCGTCAGCGGGTTCATGACACTTTTTTCGTCACCTGGTTCATGACACATTTGATATTTAATGATCAGATCCTACAAATGAGAAAAACGATAAGCATGATAACTCTATTTTTTACAGCAACTAACATAGTTGTACTAATCATGATAGTCAAAAAGTGTAAAAGACTCTAATATACCCTTGTTCTATCTTCTTATTCGGTTATACTTCATACTGGATTTCACTGCTTAAAACTGTTGTTGAGAGCATCTTATTTTGCTACAGTGTCAATACTTTGTATTCAAATTTCGATGTAAATTATTTGGTTGAAACAAATCCTTACCAGTTTACTGAATGAACTTACCACCAACAAAGCACCAAACTTAGACACATTAACATGTGTGATACAAAATATGAAGTTTTTGTGTCAGTAGCGCCTTCTTTGTCCCTTATCTTGTTCAAGCATCGATCCTTGTTTATTGAACATCAGAAAGACTGCAACAATAAATATCGACGAAAAACACACCTGAAACTTTCCTTATCTATCAATAACTAAATGTACTCATCATAGAGACCAGAATTGAAATTTTGTATTTACGCCAGACGCACTTTCGTCTACAAAAGACTCATCAGTGACGCTCGAATCTAAAAAGTTATAAGGGCTAAATTAAAAAAAATTAAGATCATAGAAAAGTCGTTTACCCATTTATAATCAATAAAATATGGTTCGTCTTATGGCTTTAGTTCATTTTCAAATATTGTCATTTATAGGTGGAGGAGAAAATACTCTAAATGATGATGATTCAAATCATTATCATTAGCGTTTGCTATTTCTTTGATTTCAAACTGAGCTAGAGCATAAGCTTTACGCTCTTTAACTATTGACACTATGACAGGTTATACAGGAATAGTTAAACATACTCGTTTTGAACAACGATTTCTGATAGTTCAGGTCTGTCAAATCCTCAGTAAACAGGTCTTGTAGCTCCATGTTTGTGTCATCTTCTATCTATAATAAAATGTTTAGAATTTTCATAACGGTCAGCATTGACTATGAAAATAGTTGGAAGTAAGATAAGGTACTAGTAGTATGAGGTAATAAAATATGTAATGTTTTTAGAATTTGCCAAAATGTTGTGTATGAATATGATATAATATCTATAGGTTTGAGAAAACGTTACACATCTTGTTAGAATTGAGCACATAGGTTGATCCAGGGGGCCCTGGGGGAAGGCCACCTCCTTTTTCGTGGGAAAAAAATGATTGATCATATAGGGAATCCTAAGCATGACTAGACAGGGCCCCCTTTAGGTCAGTCAGCGCCCCTCCTCCTCTTATGAAAAGTTCCTGATCCGCCACTGAACCAGGAAAAAAGCATTTAGAGCATAGAAAGAAAATAAATGAAAATATTCTAAAATAAATCATAAAAAAACTTGTTATAAAATGCTTTCAGATGTTTAAAAGGGAAAAATGGGGCCACCCTTTTTAGTTTCTTGTAACATTACAAATTAATAAAAACTACTGTGCTAGACTTTTCTAAATTAAATTATCTGATTTATATCCCCTCATAAGACTTATACGTAAAAAATGTTCTATATTTATAAAAATGGAAGGCTAGATGAAAATGAAGTGCCAGGGAAAATAAGTGTTGTGTCTGTAACAGACCTGTTCACTGTTTTTTCCATCAGATGAAAAATTGGACAGCTGTACTCGATTTGATACTGCAACTGAGTTCTGTAACAAATTATGTATAATGAATTAATAATAAAAAACCCTTATGCATACGTCTTCCATATGGCCCTTTTTTTTGTCTTGAGGCCTTATTGCGACTGAACTACCATCATCATTACAAATAATTAAAACACCCATTTCTTACATAAATCATGACTTTCAATCTGTTATTTTGAAGAAGCTTTTAAATATTAATACACATCCGCAGATTAAATCTTATTATAATATTCTTTTATTGTGGCGATCAATTTGTTCTGCATATCTGTCTATAGGAATTGATTCTATTTAATAATTGTAGACCTCATTGTATACCTCCCTCAGCTGAATAGTTCTGACACAGACATGTGTATGTGAGCCACAAAACAGTTTCAATCGTCAATCGTAATGTAAATGTTAACAGAATTTATTTTACATCGTGTAAAAAGTATTTGTTTCATTGATAAACAAAACTGGAGAATCTGTAATGTTGGCATTGCAATCAATACCAGTGGTCATTTTGAACAAGTTTCAGTGCAAGATATTTGACGATAGAATAAGAAAAAAAATTACAAATAAACTATGGCTTGTGTTTTGAAATTCTGACCTTTTGTTCCTGTCTTCGAGTCTGTCGTTTGACGTCTTGTTGTTTTTGTCTCTCTTTTAATTGTCTCTGCCAACATAACTGCTGAAGTCTACACATCTCCTTCTGTAAATCGTTACACTTCTCTTCTAAATTCTCGTTTTTAAGGGTGTCTAATTGGTGTTGTAATCTGCACATTAAGATAGTTTATTCAAATATGAAAAAAAAAAACACATCTAACATGTAATAAAGACATCTCGCTACCGAAGATGGTAATAAAGACTAGGTAGCTATCATTTGATTTTTAAATTTTCTAAAACAAATCCCCCCAACCCCACCAACCAAATCAAATTGTAGCTTCCTAATTCAAAAATACAACACCAAGTGCATATTACAGGAATTCAGAAAAGACAATGTAATTAATATCTAAAGCATGTCATTCTTGGTAATTTGAGACTGATGATTATGTCATTGAACTTTCATGAAACTGATTCTGAGTATAATCTAAAAAATAAGACAATGTCATTTGCATGTAGCACTTAATTCTGGGTGTATTCAAGAAAAATAATGTCATATATGTTTGACATTGAATTCCAAGTAATTCAAACACACAATGTTATTTAGATGAAGTATGTAATTGTGTGTAATTGTGTGTAATTCAAGAATCCAACATCATTTGCAAGTAACATGTAATTCTGAGTAATTCGATAACGAAAGTGCCATGTGCATGTTACAAAACCGAGTCATTCAAGAAATACAATGTGAATGCCATTTGCAGGTAACATGCTATTTTGTCATTTCTAAGTAATTTGAGAGAGACAGTGTCATTTGCATGTTAAATGTTCGAGTAATTCAAGAAAGACAATGTCATGAATTTTGTTCACACATTTTAGTCAGTTTTATGGAATTTTATGCGACTGTCATACAAGTGAGAGATATACATTTAGCTAGCTCTATAATCAGGTTGAATTCACCATTTTCTACATATGGAAATGCCTAAATGTGACAGTTGTTTTCCATTTGTTATGAACATTCCGTTTTCAATTTTCCTCGGAGTTTGTTATTTTACTTTTTGCATGTATTGTGTAAATATGTGTAATTTAAAATTAAATAAATATCAGCATGTAAAATATTATTCTGAGTAGCTCGAGAAGGGCAGCGTCATTTTCAGGTAATTTGTATACAGTTTATAATTCTGGGTAAACCAAGCAATATAAAAAAGAAGATGTGATATGATTGCCAATGAGACAACTATCCACAAAAGACCAAAATGACAGACATTAACAACTATATGTCACCGTACGGCCTTCAACAATGAGCAAAGCCCATATCATTTGCATGTAAAAACTACGAGTAATTCAAGAAAGGCAATTTCTTTTTCGTTCTCACGTAGTGTGTAAATCTTGGTAATTCAACTGAGAAAGAAGATGTCATTGGCATGCTATAACATATAATTCTGAGTAATTCGATAAAGACAATGAGATACAATTAAAACTAGATCCTAGATCTCCAACTATAAAGCAAAGAAGACAGTGGCATTGATTTGGTACGAAAGCAAAACAATAATGAATTGTTTGGTTGTCAATTCGCAGTGACTTTATCAGTGGCAACAAATTGTAAAAAGAAAAAGTGAGATTATAATAAATTAATTGAAAAGGAACGACTTAAAATTGAGACAAAATTAAGAGATATGGTAAAACATGAATGATCATTAATGCAAATCCGGTCAGTCCACTGTTTAAAACAGACCCTTGCACAAATGACTCACTTGACAAACTCAGGAGTGGTGATTGGGCAGCTCAGCAAATTTTCTTTATCTTCTGTCCTTCGAATCTCGTCTTGTAACTTGCAATTTAGATCTGAAATACATAAAAAAACCGTTAATCTATAATATTTTGATATTTTGATGTGAACAAACAATTTCAGTTAATATACAATGTATCTAAAAGTGTAACCTAAGTTCAGTTTCATCAAATATACAAAACTTATTAACCACCTGTATTCTCCTAAAGGCGATTCAATTAACAATAGTATTGCGGAGGAATTTTGTTCAGTATACAAAGATAATAAAAAATATTAATGGAATAAAATAATTCATAATTCCATGTTTTCTTGCAAAAAAAGTCAAGAGAGAAAACAAATCCGGGTTACAAACTAAAAACTGAGGAAAACACATCAACTATATAAAGAGGAACGGATAATTCTTTGGCTTATCGAAAATTACTATTGAGACCTGAGGAAGATCATTTGTTCGGATTTATGCGAAAGGTTCTCTATTTTCTCGACAAATGTCTTCCAATGGGAGTTTCATCAGCATGCCAAATATTTGAACGTTTCAGTACTGGGCTACATTGGATAGAACAAAATTTTATGAATGAGGGTACCGGTATCATGTTTCACATTTCAGATTATTTTTTGATAGTCGAGGGAACTATGTGAAAGTTATCTCAAACAATTTTTGTGTGATAAAATAGGTGTATACCTATGGCTCCATACAAAACTGTAGGCACAGCTTATTGCTTAACTTTTTTGTGGAATGGAATTAGTTACGACTGAACAAGAAGCATGTTTGCCATTTGATAAATTATCTAAATGTAGTAAGTTAATTCAATATTTTTTCAGAAGGAATAGGTGACATTACGTGAAATACAATCACTTTGTGGTCTCCTTAACTTTGCCTGCTATGTAGTCCTTCCTGACAGGGTTTTTTTAGGACATCATATGAAATAACCAAGACGTTGAGAAAACCTCATCACACAGTTAAACTGACCAGGGGGTGCAAAGATGATTTGTCGATATGGAAAAGTTTTTTAGAACAATTCATATTGGAAATGTTTCTTCATCGATGAAAGGATGGTTTCAAATGACGTTGTTAAGTTGTACACTGATGCATCGGGTTTTTATGGATATGGCGAAGCTTTTGGACAGTCTGGGTTTTATGGGGAATGGAATGAGCAATGTTTAAGTCAAAACATAACTATGAAAGAGTTGTATCTATTGTCTTGGCAATTACATTTGGACAACAGATGACAAATAGATATATGTGTTTTAATTGTGACAATGAGGCTTTAATACATGTATTGAATAAGCAATCAAGCACTGAAAAAAATGTAATGTTTTTGATTCGACTGGTTTGGTTATCTTTACAATACAATGTTTTGTTTTCTGCAATTCATTTAGCCAGCAAGTTGAATATTTAAAGTGACGCACTTTCCCGTTTACAAATTTCCAAGTTCCTGAAACTAATGCCGGATGCAGACCCAGAGCCTAGACTCATATATCACCTACCAATCTTACCAGTTTAAATAAAACAGTTGATGATCTATTAAAATCATCATTGGCAAATTCAACAAGAAAACAGTATAATAAGATATGGATAGACTTTAGACAGATTTGTATTTCTCATTTTAGTATAGCAGATTATGTAATACCAATATCCATTCACACATTGTCACTATATTTGACTTCATTATATATGAAAAGGGTTATGTTCCCTCTACAATGTCAACATATAACTCAGCTATAAGTTATTGGCACAAAATTTATAATGTATCAGATCCCACTGCATCCTTTTTAATTTATAAGTTAACCCAAGGCGCTAAGAAAAAGCGTTGCACTTTTGATGGCAGGTTACCTATAACAATCTCCATATTATAGAGACTATTCACAGGATTGAACATTATATGCACAAATCCATTTTACCAAACGTTATTTAAAGCAATGTACACTGTTGCATCTTTTTATGCATTTTTACAGATCGGTTAAATGACTGAGAGATCTGTTAATACTAACGATCACATCATATCATACTGCTGCCAACAACAATAGCAAAACCCATACCACATAGTAAGCTATAAATATCACATACGTGCATTTTTTAAAATAATTAGGATAATTCTTTACCCTGTAGCATTCTTTCCAGTTTGGTCTTCTCTTCTTCGAAACCTTGAAGATCCTCGTTAAGTTCAGATACCACCTTTTTCTTATCTTCATAAACTTGACTATCTGTAGAAATAAATGATCAGAAAAATACTGTGTACAAAGGATATCCTAAAATATTTCAGGTTGAATCTCCTTAAAAACCGGTGAATAATTTTGTTTATATGCGCATCATACAAACTCAACTGGAAAAATATTAAAATAAAACAATTCTACAAAAGACAACATAAAAAAACTTCTAACTGCGCCACACAAACCCCTAAAAACTCTGGTTTGTCTCAGGGTCCAAAAAAAAAAGGGTTGGCTGATCCTGCTCCAAGTGACATCCGTATGTAATACTAGTATTAAATCCAAGTCTACACCCAGCATAACTATATAAACATGTGTAAACAGAATTTGAAGAAAAAAAAACAAAACACACACATTCAACGGATGCTATAATTAACAAATAAATAAAAAAAGGATCTGAGAGCACACATTTTCTTATTTTTCATGTTGTATGTGTTTGATTTCTGACCTCGTCTGAGACAATTGTGTTTCTCCTTTAAGTTTGCTATCTCTTGTCTGGCTTCCCTTTCTCTGATAGACTGTCCATTGCTAATTAAACTATAGTCGATTGCAAACTCTTCCACTTCAGAGCAAAACATATCTGTGTCATTGTTTTTCTTTGATAAAACTTCAACCTTAAAAATAGTCAAACAGTACATTTTTGCGTTCAAATTTTGAAAATGTTTAAATCAGAACGATGGGACTTGTGATGATTTAAATGTAAACCTAAAAATAGATGTCGATACGTTAAAACTGATCAATTATTACATGTGATTGATTGCTGTTTAATATCACTGGGGTAAAGCTGATGACCGTAACTGCATTCACGGTCATCCCAAGATGTCGGATGAAAAATTAGGTCGGTTTCTGTATTGTCTGTTAAAGTGTTTTTATATCATTTTCTTTACAAATCATACATTGAAACGATGTAAATTTATAAAAGAATCACTCGGAAATCACTAATTACTTCCGAAAAATGTGCATGAAACGGGAAATTCGATTTAAAAAAATCGTTCAGATGACCGTAAATCATAATCAAAATATTTTCAAGATGACCGTAACATAAAACAAGGATGACCGTGATTGGTAAAAAGATGACCGTAACTTGTAAAGGATGACCGTAATTTGTAAAGACTGACTGTAATTTATATAGGACGACCGTAACTTTTATAGGATGACCATCAATTCTAAGAAATTATTGTATTCAAAGCTTTTTTGTTGAGTTTGTCGATATCAATAGGGGATCGGTTAGCGGATATAAATATGTTTCATAAATTTTTTTTTAAACTATAATATAATTGGCCGTATTTTGGATTTATGACAATGATAGTAAATTGCATATTTCTCGTAAATAATGAAATATTTGATAACGACGTTAAAATTTTAACACAAATTGACAGCGATACGACGAAAATTTGAAGAAACATGAATGTGTCCTTAGTACACGGATGCCTCATCTACACTATCATTTTTTATGTTTATTGGAATGTGAAAATGGGATAAAACTGTAATTTGGCATTAGAATTAAAAAGATCATACCATAGGGAAAATGTGTACTAAGTTTCAATTTTATTTAACTTGAAGCTGGACAAACGGACAAACGAACAGACGAACGTACGCACAGACCAGAAAAACATAATGCCAATAAATGGAGCATTAAAAACATTAATAATACATACGAATATTTGGTAATCGAGTCTGTGTGTGGTTCCAGAGGGCAGATTACAATCTTAATTTGTCTTGATATATGCAGGCGGAAACACTTTTGAAATAGAACAAAAGAATCGAAGCTCTTTGTTTATCGAGAAAGCGATAAATGTTTACTGTAATGTTTGATATAGTAACAAAATTTTAAAAAGTTAATAGAAACAAATAAAACGACAATTTTCTTCTCAATTACGAAGTGTTTTACTTTAAAAACACCATTTGCATAAGTTTTCAATGTATCTATTACATAATAATCCAAAACAATAAGATATCTAGTCTATAAGTTGGATGTAGAAAATGCATAATCTCCGATTTTTTTTTTACCACGGACGGAGAACATATCAATCTTTTAGTTCAGAAATATTCGTGTCTGCCCTTCCATTATGTGAATCAAGAAAAATTTCCCCAAAATAGGTAACGATTGTATCGAAAAGAGAAAATCGAGTGCACCTTTTTATGTTAGGGCATGTTTGGGGTGTATATTTTGTCTTTAAAACGTACAAAGCAAGAGTATTTGATATAGCATCTGGCTTCAGATTCTATCATTTTTATATATCAAAGCTACAGGTTGACTTTATAACGTAAAAAAATGACAGTACGAAAAGATGAAATATATGGGTCAAGTGAAATACCTATCTAATGAATCACAAAAACAGAGTAGGTGTGTTCGAATTGCTATTTTTTTCTAAAAGTTCTTGACGACAGTCTTTTAATTTGGATGATGAAAATGGATATCTTCGAAAAAATATGATTTTCTTGTGTGTGATAACTAGGGTTTATAATCTTCAACCACTGAAAATGTTAAGTCTGCCCTTCCACGAAATATTTAATTAGAATTTTTTTAAATGCTTAGGAATTTTCGAAAATTACACCTGACATCCAAACAGACAATATTTTTTAAGTTTAATCAATGCAGACAAGATCATTAACTGATGCTCATTAGCTAGTAGATACATTTGTCTTTTAAAATATAACTGATATATAACGATCGATCGTAATGGTGATATGTGGATAAATTTATCAGTTACCAAGAGCAAAATTGGCAGAGAGTCATCCCTACAGTGGCTCCCATTTCTACGACTGTGAGCATAAACTGGCGTAATAGGGAGATAATTTTGAAGAAGTAGAATCCTGACTATATGAATAACATTTCTGTATGTATAAAAATAACCAACAACGTTCCCCCTTGTGATACGCTATTCGTACAAGACTATTTTAAGGATCTACTTTGCGGGAGCTCACCTTCACTAGTTTAGTCATATGATATTTTCAAAATATTTCTGTTATTTTATTTGCACGACAAAATGGAAGACGATATAATATCAATTGATGTACATGCATTGGCATTTTTAAAAATGTGTATTTATTATATGTCATTAAAAGGAATCCCAGAAATAAAAAAAAAATCTTTTGTCGAGCAGTTGCATGGAGACTGTGCACCGCATTTTTTCATTATACTTGTAAAGTGTCATTTTATCGCGCTTTTGTAGCATGTTTTCCCTACCTGTTCATTTGCATGTCTTTTTGCAAATTCATTTAAAAAAAAATTAAACCCTCTACTGTAAAAAAGATACATATGGTAATCTTTGCATTTGAAGCACGTCTTATTTTCTTCTACCTATAGGATAATACTCTCATATTAATATGTTTATACCAACACGATTAATCATTTGATACAAAAAGGTAGTTATATAAACACGGATATTTCTTAGAATTGAGGGTCATCCTTTAAAAGTTACGGTCATCATTTACAAATTACGGTCATCTTAAAAGCAATTACGGTCACCCTTGTTATGAATCGCTGATTCTGTTACGGTCATCTCGATTGTGATTTACGGTCATCTGAGCGATTTTTTCAAATCGAATTTCCCGTTTCATGCACATTTCTCGGAAGTAATTAGTGATTTCCGAGTGATTCTTTTATAAATTTACATCGTTTCAATGTATGATTTGTAAAGAAAATGATATAGAAACACTTTAACAGACAATACAGAAACTGACCTAATTTTTCATCCGACATCTTGGGGTGACCGTGAATGCAGTTACGGTCATCAGCTTTACCCCAGTGAATATTGTCCAGTAACAAATAGTGCATGTACATTTTTTAATTGTATATGAATTAAGGAATAACAGTACTGTAGTTGAAGAGTTGCCACCGTCAATTGTAGATTTGACGGTCGCAAATGCAGTTTTACTGGCGACGCGTAGCGGAGACAGTAAAACGGAGATTTGCGACCGTCAAATCAAAATTGACGGTGGCAACTCTTCAACTACAGTACTGTTATTCCGATTCTAATGCATTTCAAAATGAAATAATACGATAAAACTTGGAAAAATGTCTTAATTTGTCAAATAAAAAAAAATCCGCGAAACTTCATGAATGATTTTGGCGCAAAGACGTCATGGGTAAATGTGACGTCATACAAATGAAAACTTACAAACTGGAGGTTATTACAGTTGGAAAGCAAGTCCTTCGATACGGCCGTTGTCGTCAAGCTCTATCAGCAACAATAGCAGGGGGAATTAATTAGGTGGCGCTACAGTCGTCCGTAACGTCAAAAAGTCCGCCAAATCTATCGGCTAAAAGATTGACGTTTAAAGTATTTTTTACAACTTGTCATGCTTTTATTATATTAAAATTTAAAATTTGTAGGTTTTGTGACCAATATAATTTATTTACGACATACAAACATTACAAAAAATAGCTTGTTATTGCTATTCCTTTTTCCTGTCCGTTCTAAAAAAAATAGCCATCTTTTTTGTTCGCCAAAAAAAATCGATTTTTCCTAATTTGACGTTTGCGTATCCAAATACAGAAAAGAACGGTTATAATCTTAAATGAAACCGGGAAACCTATTTCAAATTTATACACTTTTTTGAAGCCATCATTTTTTACTTTTATACATCAATTTTAGTGACCACCAGCCATGTCAATTTGTATCTGGTTTTAGCTACGTTTCAACTTCAAAACAGTGAAGTTTAGCTTCTTTTCATTGTACCTGTTTCAAAGTGCTCTAACATACTGATTTTATTAAAGACATGAATGAAATTTTGATTAAAAATTGTGGATTTTCACAATTCCATACGATACTTGTATTTTAAAGTAACTAAAACCCCTTTTGATCCCCTACACAAATTGACGGTGACATTGTTTTCTTTTTTCAACATACGTCATGTAACGTTTATAACAAAATATGTGTCAGGGTCATGTGCATAGTAAAAAATTTACACATTGGAAAAGTGAAACAACAAACAAAGATCTTCTTTATTGCGTTTAAAGCTAAACGTCTGGGAAAATTCTGACAGATCTGACAAACTATTGATAGCCTACTGTATGGATGGACAAAAGCACAAACATAGCAATAGAAAATGCACTGCAAAGAAAATTCTGTAGGAAAAAAAAACATATGAAAAAAGAAAATGAAGGTCAGTTAATAAAATCTTGCTTATATTATTATCTCTTTACTTAGTAAGCTATATTTCCATTCTCAATTTTATAGTAATAAGAGCAAAAACTAGCTTATCAGATCTTATCAAGCCAAGTCAGCCAAACAAGAAGTTTATTCAGAGATGTGTTCTTACAAAATTGAATTTATTCAAATGGCAAATTCTTGTCAAATGTAAGCATCTTTGATCATTATTGAAGTAAAATGCACAAAATTTGTCCCACCAGTTTCATTTCATTTCCTATTACTAGTATTCAGATAAAGTATATATACAATACTTTGTTTATAAATATGTAATTATTTAAAGAAGCTGATACAGCAACCTGTTCAAGAGAAGAAGCCCCATTTTTTCCAAAAAGTTTACTTTCATAATCTATAAAATACCCTGAGAAATAAGACAAAGGGCTACTGTGCAAGCTAATCTAATAGTTTATTTTTACAATAATAATGATTCTGAAATTCAAAATTGTGTCACTTTCACTTATAATTTAAAGCATATATTTTTTTTACAAAGTTTCTGTCAATATTTTTGGTATAAAACTTATAAATCCCTTTTTTGTATTTTACTGTTCAACTAAGAAACAGGCTTGAGTTTAAAGGCTCTCTTAATTTGAAGAAATTTGTTGAGACTCTTGGTCACACTTTATAGAATATAAAATATATATGATCAGTACTATTTATCTAATAATTATATCAATTTCAGAAAGATTATTGAAATTGTATAAACTATGTTTTATTGCATTAAATATAATCAGAAATGTTTAAAAAAATTCTGCATGTAGTATATTTCATCCGCCAGACCTAATTTCTTTCAATATAGCTAGGTTATTAATTTTACATATAGGTGTCATTATCCACATTTCTGAATTGTTTTTTTTTTTACTGCAGTTATATTTTGTCTTTTAATATTTACATTTAGTCCTTCTCTGAAAAATAGGGGGAAGTATCTCTTCTTTATATTATCATAACATAGTTATAAATCGAGTTTCGTTTATTTTCTTTCTAATTTTTGTAAGGTAAACTCCTTTTTTAATTTTTATGCATTTTGCTGGGTTTTTATTTTTGACTGGTGATATTAAGGGGAGATAACCACTTGCACAAATCGGCATAAAAACCACCGCTTCGGTTTGAAATCAATTTGACGTTTGCGTATCCAACATTCTATTGCCGAGATATTCATATCGAGTGTTTGTCTTAATGAGATGCTTTATTAAATTTAAATTCAGCCCATCATTTTTAGTTTCCTCGTAAATATTTAGATTTTTCGTTCAGGAGACTTGACAATTTTCACCCAAACTCCAAGTTTGCAGATAATATAAAGAATAAAGGACTTTGATTTGATGTGTGAGCTTTGACGAGAATAAACTATGGATACTCAAGATTAGTTAGGTCAATAAGTTTTTATTACGACAATAGTATTTAGTGAGTTAAAATAAGGTTTGTCTCATCCGTTTTTTTACTGAATTTTCACGGTCACGTGACTCTATTGTTGCTGATAAACTTGGGGTCAAACCGTGACCTGCTTTCCAACTGATTACGTTACCTGTACGCTTCAAATTCGAATATAATAACATTAAAACGGCAAATTCGAGGTAGGTGTTGTTTTATTTTCGATTATATAGTAGTAATCGAACATTTGTTTATTCAATTATTTCAAAATGGTTGTCCCTCCTTAGTTACGCCTGGTCAACTGTGGATTTGACGGCAAATTTTAGCCAATGAAAAAAATTGTTACATACAAATTGCATTAGTATATGCAATGTTTGTACAAGAAGGGTGATAGGCATGTGTGCTTGGTGAAGAAGAAGCGAACACATATTTAAAAGAATTTCGTTTGACTTGATGGTGGATCGAATCAACGACTCCTTGCACTCGAAGCGATTATGCAATCACGAGACAACTGAGAGTGTTAATTAAAGTAGAGACTGCTAAAACGATAACATAGCCAACTATATTGTAATAGTATACATTGTGCGTATTTGCTTATATGTGTATTAGAAATGTTGCTATTCATTTAAACTTTATTCTAACAAAGTTTACTTTATATTCTAATAAATTGAGGACTATTTTTTTCAATTTGATGTTCACAGGTTCAATATAAATATTGCCACAATCTTTATTTTGTTACGTCAAACAAACATACAAATATTTTATCTGCCAATCACTGCGCCCAAAATAAGCAGAATAATTACAATATAATTTTCAAACATAATATAAAGTAAATTAAAAATAGGTTAAACAAAGTACATAATATGATTGATTTTGATCGAATTCGCTAACTGCGTTCACACACTCTTCTTTTTTAATTCGAATTGATTCGAATCGGCTAATTCGAATTAGAAATACGTTTTTGTTAACATGAATTAAAAATTAACGTCGTTTGGACAGTAAAGCGAATTTGACGCGCATTGTAATTCGAATTAGAATTGACGTTAGCACGTAAAACGTTTCGAATGCGAATTAAACTAATTCGAATTAGTTAATGCGAATCGAATTCGAATTACGTGTGAACTCAACATTAATTGATTGATATAAAGTATTAAAGCAAATGAAGAAGGCAATTTGTAATAATAAAAATATATAATATAATATGACCAAGTGTCTGTTACTCTGAAGTCACAGATAACGGCGTTGTACAGCGATAGAATCTTTACAGGTATTTCGACTTTTTGGACCATCAACTCCACTTTGAAGTCTGAAGAATGTATACTACAATAACGGATACAATGGTTTTATGCTTATATATTTTAAACCAATTTAAACGCTTTTGATCGATAAAAACTATTATGCTTTTTGAGCCAATTTTTGGAATGATAAATTAATATTCTTTTGATCTAAACTTTATGGTTGAAATATTAGCAAAAATAGCAATATTGCAGACAAAAATGAACATATCATTAGAAAACCACGTATGTTGTACAAAACTGTAATTTATGGCAAGCCGTTTTAATATTTATTCGAATTTCAAGATATCTCCTATAATATATAAGATATTTCTTATAATATATAAGATATCTCCTATAATATATAAGATATTTCTTATAATATATAAGATATCTCATATAATATATAAGACATTTCATATAATATATAACATATCTTTATATAATTTCATTTTTATAAGATATATAAGATATATTATAAAGTATATAAGATATCTCCTATAATATATAAGATAAGATATTTTATATATTATAAACAAGTAGCTTGTCTTGGGGAGGGATACATCCTACTTTGTAAAGAATCAGTCTAATTCAAATCAAAATTTCTCTGAAACTGACATTATCAAGATGCTTGATTTCTTGATTGACGACACATTTGTTATGTTTGTGGGACGTGTTTTTCAACAGTCTGTCGGAATACCAATTGGAACCAATTGTGCCCCTCTTCTTGTCGGCTTGTTTTTTTTTTTTATTATTATGAGACTGACTTCATACAAGAACTTCTTAGGAAGAAGATAAGAAGTTAGCAATATCCTTTAACTTTACGTTCCGCTATATAGATGATGTTCTCTCACTAAATAATACAAAATTTGGTGACTATGTTGAAAGAATCTATCCCATCGAAGTGGAGATAAAGGATACTACAGAAACAGCTTAGTCTGCCTCACATCTTGACTTACATCTAGAAATTGACAATGAGGGTTGGTTGAAAACAAAACTTTACGACAAAAGAGATGAGTTCAGCTTCCCAATTGTGATCTTTCCATTTCTATGTATCAACATTCCAGCAGCGCCTGCATACGGAGTATATATCTCCCAATTGATACGATATTTGTTATGTTTGTGGGACGTGTTTTTCAACAGTCTGTCGGAATACCAATTGGAACCAATTGTGCCTCCTTCTTGCCGGCTTGTTTTTTTTTTATTATTATGAGACTGACTTCATACAAGAACTTCTTAGGAAGAAGATAAGAAGTTAGCAATTGACTTACATCTAGAAATTGACAATGAGGGTTGGTTGAAAACAAAACTTTACGACAAAAGAGATGAGTTCAGCTTCCCAATTGTGATCTTTCCATTTCTATGTATCAACATTCCAGCAGCGCCTGCATACGGAGTATATATCTCCCAATTGATACGATATTTGTTATGTTTGTGGGACGTGTTTTTCAACAGTCTGTCGGAATACCAATTGGAACCAATTGTGCCCCTCTTCTTGCCGGCTTGTTTTTTTTTATTATTATTATTATGAGACTGACTTCATACAAGAACTTCTTAGGAAGAAGATAAGAAGTTAGCAATATCCTTTAACTTTACGTTCCGCTATATAGATGATGTTCTCTCACTAAATAATACAAAATTTGGTGACTATGTTGAAAGAATCTATCCCATCGAAGTGGAGATAAAGGATACTACAGAAACAGCTTAGTCTGCCTCACATCTTGACTTACATCTAGAAATTGACAATGAGGGTTGGTTGAAAACAAAACTTTACGACAAAAGAGATGAGTTCAGCTTCCCAATTGTGATCTTTCCATTTCTATGTATCAACATTCCAGCAGCGCCTGCATACGGAGTATATATCTCCCAATTGATACGATATTCCCGGGCTTGTATTTTCTATCATGATTTCCATGATAGAGGATTGCTACTCACAAGGAAGCTATTAAACCAAGAGTTCCAAATGGTGAAGTTGAAATCATCCCTTCGTAAATTTTACGAACGCCATCACGAGTTGGTTGACCGTTATGGAATTATCGTTTCACAGATGATATCGGATATGTTTTTATCTCGTAACTACAATACCCTTCCCTTTTCACGAATATGACCTACCAAATTAGACTATTTACCGGATTTGTAATAACATAAGTATCACGACGGATGCCACATGTGGAGCAGGATCTGCTTACCCTTCCGGAGCACCTAAGATCACCCCAAGTTTTTGATGGGGTTCGTGTTGCTTGGTCTTTGGTTTTCTATGTTGTGTCTTCTGTACTATAGTTTGTCTTTTTGTCTTTTTGTTTTTGGCAATGGCTTTGTCAGTTTTCTATCTATGAGTTTGACTCTCCCTCTGGTATCTTTCGTCGCTCTTTTATAAAGTTTATGAGATATCTTGAAGTAAGAATTTATAGCAAAACGGCTTGCCATGGTAATTGGTTGTTTTCTTTATTCAAATATTGCTTATTCGAATATCCCATCCTTTTTCATAATGTTTATTTGGATATCCAGAAGAAGAACGAAACAATTCAGCTACCTACCGTTTCGTT
Organism: Mytilus galloprovincialis; assembly: GCA_037788925.1. Lineage (NCBI taxonomy): Eukaryota > Metazoa > Mollusca > Bivalvia > Mytilida > Mytilidae > Mytilus > Mytilus galloprovincialis. The sequence goes on along the minus strand of CM075335.1, from coordinate 17,423,259 downwards.
TCTCAGTACCTCGAATTCATGTTTCAGTATATCTAATTGTTCACTAAGTGTGTTTTGCTTGTTCTGTAGCATTTTACAGGTAATTTCATCCTCGTTCATTTGTTGTACCTACAAATAATGTTACCCGATTATTTTTTTAATTCTGAATAAGGCTTTCATAAAAGTTGCTTGGCATTTAAAAACTTACAAACTTGCAAAACAGATTTGCACATCGAAAATTAAAGTCAGTTAATTACCAAACTATTGAACAATGAAAGAGATCGTTGAATTTTATATATGACTCATTTTCAAAAGCATGAAAAATCTAATTCTAAAATAAGAATATATTTCGGTTGAAAATAGCTAAACTATGTTACCCGAATTTGACGGTAGGTGGAAGATTTGATTTCACAACCATTCAAAGTTCTTAGACCTTCGCCTTAATTCTATGAAATACCTTTCATCTAGAAGTCATTTTAACAATAGTACATCCAGAGATCAACATATAGTCTAACATTAGTAAAGATGATATTAGGGGGGTCATCATATTCGTAAATAATAGGACACTTAGAGATCAACATACAGTCTTGTTCAATAGCCAAGAGCTATATGCATATTTTCTTCGTCCTTTGTAGTAAAATATTGACAAAAGCGCGTGCGATAATCAACAATGTATACCTTGGTAGCTAATTGTCCATGTAAACAGACACCTTCCCTCTCTGCCTCTTGTGTCTTTTCTTTGAATTTCTGAACATTACATTTTACTGCAATATATATATTATGTAATATGTAGATCACAATATGATAGGAAGATTTGTATTAAATGTTCCTTTTCTCTCAATACTGGTCTGCTCTTGATCTGAATATGTAAAATTGATTCTGACATGTAAAATTTAACCAAGTAAAAAATTTAAAGCAAAAAGAACATATCGAAAACCAAAACCTGTCAAAATTGCAGTTTTGAGCCACCTTTGATCATTTCTAATTTGGATACAAACGAAAGTTAGGGAATATTGTTAAATTACTTTAGTGTGCTTTTATGTATATTCATAAACCGTTCATACTGTTAACAATGGTTCAAGAAAAGATTGCAAGATATTTTTTTAAATTTTGAAATTGATCGTGCTGTGAAATAAATCTTTTCTTGAATCCCCAGTATCACAGTTTGATATGTATACTCAGGTTACCAACAACATTATTTGGTCTTGATAGCGACTTATACATTTTTAGCATGTTAATGTTTCATAATGTGTATCTATATTTTATCATTTATGTGGTATTCCACCTCCATGTTTCTTGTCCTTTCTTGTTGATCTGTCATGGGTGTTCTAATCATACATGTACTTAGCTATGGTCATTGCACAGTTTTTAAAGAGTGTGTCTTTGGTTTCTTTATGTCTTAAAATATAATTGATCAGTCACGTTCACCGTGTATCATCGTACAGCGGATATAGGTACTAACTTAGCGGACGTGAGCGAATTTGATCTTGCACGGTAACGAAAAATCTTCGTTTTGTTCACATAATATCAATGTGTACTTCAATCTAAACATAATTGCTGTTTTAAGAAATGATTTAGCCGAAGGTTGATGATTAGAGATGTCTCATTATTTTCCCAAAACAAGAAGGATTACTAAAAGCATGTGCATGTAAAAAAGTTGGCTCTCGTCTCATCCGATATAATTCTATATTCATTGCAACTCTTTTTTCTGATAGAAGGTCAATGTGTGTGTGTAATAAGTATAGCTGTTTCAATAATTGGCATTGAAATCTTTCATACATATGTTATTATTCGATATTTTATCCCTAAAGAAGCGTTGTGTACGGTGTTTAGCTGACCACATAAATCCTTATGTACGGTGCATAGTTAAGTTGTTGTACACCGTACACAAAAACTTTATCTTCATACTCGTTTATTACCCAAACAGTTTCAATGAATGAGTAATCACAGGTAGGTTTATGATTGGTAACTATTACTGTTGCCCTGTATTATGTTTCTTTCAGATAAAACATGTAAATGTCTCAACAACTGTATCGAAATTGAAAGTGGGTGGTGACTTTCACAACTATTTGCGCATGAACAAGTTAATTGTTCTTATTTGAACATCAAAGTTGTTTTATGAATAGGAAAAAATCGATGCAAAAACTATTTGGGAGCAGGAATTTCAAATGTTGAGAAATGTACATTGAAAATTGATAAAGCAAAACAAAGATCTTCGTTACCATGTAAGGTCAAAATCGGTGATGCCCGCTTGGTTAGTACCTATATCCGGTGTACTATTGATACACGGTGACTTTGTTCTTTTAAGAAAAGTACAAATGTTCATCTTTAACTATTTTTCGGAATGACTTTTATTATTATTTCTTATTCTACTCTTTCCTGGTTCATAAGTGTCATTTTTAGTATTATTAATTGAGTATGTTATTAAACTGAAAAACATTGTTTTACTCCGCATGATCCAAATTGGATGTTTACACTGAGACTACTATAACACATTATGTGTTATAGATGTTTACACTGAGACTACTATAACACATTATGTGTTATAGTAGTCTCAGGTTTACACTTTTTATTTTTGACCTTATCAATATAATACACGACTTTAAACTCACTGATGACAATTGCTCAGTATATAAGATAACTTGTTTAACCAGTGGAACATATTTCATAGACAAGGAACTTATATCACCAGGTGAGGAACAAATCTCACAAATCCAGAACTTATTTCACCAGGTAAGGAACAAACTTCTGACAAACATGGAACTTATTTTACTATATAGGTAAGGAACAAATTTTACCAACCCAGAACTTATTTCACCAGGTAAAGTATAGAACTTATTTCATATAGATGGAACAAATTATATAGAAATTGTCACTGAAAAAAAATTCTCCACTGGAACTTTTTTCACAGGAACAAATTTTGGCTCACATATATACACAGACCCAAACAAAATGTATATTTACTTTCGTTTAGGAAACTTCTTCTCTCCTGTGCTTTACGTTCTGTGTGAATTATTTGTTCAAAAAGATCATCTAAGGACGTCATTGCAATAAGAATTTGGAGTATTTTTGTATTTCGTACCAAAAATACTTGTTTCTAGGTCTTTTTGTTCTTTAAATTATAATTGACTTTCTCGTATCTTTCAAGCGTTTTGTTGACAGATACGAAAGGGTTTTTCCCAGTCTTTCGGAATCGATGACTTTTACTTAATTGTGATTGGAAAACACGAGTGAAGGTACGAACAAATTCCAGGTACTGACCAGGTAAAACTTCCACGAATTATGATTAATTTCGACGAAAATAAAATCCTTGTCATGGCTAAAAATAGAAAATAAACACTACCCGGGTATATAGCACCATGGCAGAAGGTGGACAAAACATAGAAACAAAGAGTAACGCTGAAGGAAACACGATGACAAGCCACGAAGAGACCGAAGATGTCGCGATGCTTCAACTTTTACAGAAAATGAAAAGGTATATCATTTTATTATATTTTAGATTTTATTTATAAATAATACTTTCATGGTAAAGGGAAAGCGTACAGGTCCTTGACTGTAATACCATAGAAAAGTAATAGAAATGGAATCGTCAATCTCACTTTATTTGTTATTTTATTTTTTAACATGATGAATAAAAAAGCATTACAGATATGCAACAATTTAACATGTTTAATTGACTGGATATTGATTTTGCCAGTCACACATCCGCATATTGGTGACAACCCGCTAAATGGGGAACTATTCCTCAAATGAGTAAATTGATCTACATTTATTATAATATTATATGTCTCTGATGTTATATATATATTGTGTATTATATAAAAAAAAATTAAAAGATTGGATACTTTAATTTAAGTAATTGTTTGTTTGTGAGTAATAATAATTATTCAAATGTGTAATAAGTGTATAGTCCAGGGAGGAGATCCAGACATTTCTAAAAGGGGGGTTTTCAACCCAGGATAAGAGGTGGTTCTATATATGTCCCCATTCAAATGCATTGGTCATAAAAAGGGGGGTCCATTAAGTATATATAAATGTGTATTTTAAAGTTTTTTTGTTTTTTTTTATAGTTCTTGCTTATAAGTGATAAATATCTCTCATTTTAGGGATATTTACTCATTTTGAGAACAATTCACCATTTTAAGGTTGTAAGATTCTTTCAACAAAGTATTTTTGGACCTCATTCAAAAATCATATTTTTTATATATGTATGCTGATAAGGAACTATATTTTTTTTAAATATAAATATTGAATACCTGTATAAACCAAGCATTTTACAGTCTGCACGGTTAGCCACTAGTCCGATGCCCCAGACTAGTAAAATTTCATTCGGACTAGTAAGTATTTGCAAAACTTTGTTTGGACCAATAAGAAAAATGTCAGAATATTAGTCTTCGGACTAGTAGTTAAAAAAGTTTTTGGTGCAGACTGTTTTATTATTTTATTACTTTGCAATCTACATACAATAGATTTAACGGCAAATAAGAAACATTTATGTTTATTGAGTAACTTTTATAGAATGGTTGATTGTATAAGATGTTGACAAACTTTGATACTTCTATTTACAGTGATAGAATGCATGAACTGAGACAGATACAGCAAGGAGAGCGACCTGTTACAGGAACAGATTCAAGGGATAACATCAACTCATTTTTTGCCAAAAGACTAGATGCCCAAGCTGCAGCTCAAGGAAAAGAAAATGTTCCAGTAAATGTAGATGATGTTGAAGAACATAGGCCAGACACAGTGGTTGTTGAAATCCAAGGATTAGTAGATCAGCATAGAGTTTCCAATGTTTTGACAACAAATTTTAGACGTCGACTGGAAAACATAATCAGAGGGTCAATTTCAACTGTCACAAGAAATAATTCTCCAAGACCTTCGCCCCAAAGTTCAACAAGACCTACCCCTTGTCCACAAAATTCAGAACGTCAATCCCCTGTACCAGCACCAAGGTCTAGTACCACTCCTCCTATATCTGGAAGTCAGTCACCAGTACCACAACCACGATTGAGAAATACTGCCATTCCACAACACGTTGCCGATGTTACAGATCGTAGTAGAAGTAATAGTCTTGCTAGTACAAACAGCAGTAGTTCATGTAGGTTCCATTTTATTCATCTCATTTTACTAACATATGTCATTGATTTTAAATCAGGAAGAAACAGAAATTTTGTAGCTTCTGCATCATTATATATATACTCTGACAGACATGCAAGAATAATGTTTTAATGATGCTGTTACATTATCAAATTAAAAAATAGTTTGCAATATCATAATTAATATGCTTAATACTGAAATATAAATATTACTTGCTTGAACATGTTGAATTGATTTGAATTTATAGCGTAAAAAAGATGTTCTTAAAATAGTTATTTTATACTGTATACATGATGATGATGATTAAACTTCAAGAATGATGCTGACTTTACTATTATATAATTTCAGCTGAGACTGAAACAACACCAATAAACGCTCCAATTCCACCATTTTTTGAACGTATGGTTCCACAAGAGTATTCAGGGTAAGTTTGTTTCACAATACCATGATCTAATAAATGTCCAAATATATTTCTTAAATGGTTATACAAATTTTCATTTAAACAGGATGCTGAAGAGATAAGATAAATGGCATCTGTTTTGTTTTTGGCTCCCTTTCTCTTCATATTATATTATTTATAATCATTCAAACTGTCAGAATTGACGACTAATTGTAACAAGTATCTAAAGCAGAGTTTCCTTATTTATTTTTTAAAAGCTGATTTTAATATAAATTTAATTAAGAACGAACACACAGATTTGTGAGATAAAGTTAAGAAGAAGGCAATCCAACAATAACACTACCATAAATATATATGTGTATGTACTAGAAAGGTTGTACATTCTCTCACTTAAAATCAGTTGAAAAACCATTTAACATACAATTTATAGGATATTGGTTTGTTGTGCAATGTTTTATATATGTATTAATTTAAAATATTTTTTATCAGGCCAAATCTACCCATGACTTTGGAGAACATAGAAAGCCTGCACAGGGAAAATGTTGTTCAAGAAATCAGTGAATTAGTTCATAGACAGCTGGTTACATCATCTTTAGAAAGCACATTTAGAAATGTTCTGGAAATTACAATGCAGGTACATATATCACTTTGCTTAACATGTACCGTATTACAGTTTATTTTCGCAGGTGCAAAATTTCATGATTTTCATTGAATAATTTAGGTATACAAAATATTTTGACATTTATTATTTTGGTGGATTTAAAAAATTTGTCAATACCTTTGCATATGCACATTTGAATTGGCAGAATTTATTCTGGCGATTTTTTTATATCCGTAAAAATAAACGAAAATGGCACTCTGTGAAAATAACCAGCTATACGATATGGAATACAAATGTATGAATAGAAAAAAGGTGGTGAATATGTCAATGAGATAGCAAACTTACAACTTTAAAGACCAAGGTCAGATTAAAACATTGTATGTTATTAGCATTAATTTAGGTTAAGAAATAAAATGGTTAGAGCTTAAGTTAATTTTTCACACCAACCTTGTTACTTTTGATTTGTAATTTAATTTGATAATGATATAGAAAGAAGATGTTGTATGCTTGACAATGGGACAACAATTCACCAGATACAAAATGACATGGATTCAATTATTAATATTGTTTTTCTAGATTTAAAATCAGAAGTGCACAGAATGTGTCCTTACAAGTTTATTGCATTCTATATTTTAAGAGCATATTTGAATGAGTTTTCCAAATTTTTCAGGACAGACTCGGACAAAGTGGTACTGATGGCCAAAGAGTTCAAGAGTTTGTTAGAAATATTCATCCAACTCAACCCATCCAAAGAAATGATTTCTCTAACATTGGACTTCCACCACCAGGAAATGATAACTGGGACAACATCTCTATTACCAGTGTCAGTGCTCATGCTGTTCCTTATACACAGGTAATTATAATATTTCATTCTCAGGTATCTGTATGCCATTAATAGGAACTGAAATAAGACATTATTGAGACAGCTTAAATTTGAAAATACTTAGATTCTTTCTGTCTTTCATCTTACATACTGGTGCATGCTATTCATAACATTTTATTCTTGTACCATGTGAAAACTAGAATAACATTTAACAAGGTAGTTAAAAATAAAGCACATTTGCACTTATACATGAACAGTGTTATAGCATCAAAGTTGATAATCACAGTCCATACTTTTTTTTTAAACTTCCTGTTCTACAATAAAATAATAAGCTGAGTTTCCTATGGTACATAAAATAATAATTATAATCAATTTTATCTTCCAAACTTTGTGTGTGTCATTGTAACTTGTCTATGTGATCTTCTCTGTGTAATGTTGTTTAATTTTTTATTTCAGTCTCACTTGCACATGAGCAGAGAAATACATAGCTTAAAGAGTCAATTAGAAGAGATGAAGAATATGATGAAGCTCAGTTTTGACCTTCAACTTGACATCCAGAGGGCAATCAGACAAGAAGTTTCTGCAGCTTTAGCACAAGTTCAAGGTTAGTTATTGCAAAATCAATTATTTAATTGTATATCCATTAGAGTATAGGCATAATGATAAAAATAAGCAGATTTCTTAATTTTAGATTAAAGACTCAATGAAAATAGGTGAAATTGCATCTTATACACCTTCCATATTTGACTGCACTTAAAAGAAGTTATCTCCCATTGTTACAAATAGTTTGTGGTCTTTACTGCTATCCACAGGACAGATCATGGTTGGCTCTTTCAGAATTTAAAAGACTAGGAATATTTCATTTCTAAAACAACCTTATAAAAATAAAAACTACAGTGTATACATGAGAAATGACTGAATTAACTATTTACTATTGATTAACGAAAACTTCCAGTTTAAATACAATTATCTTTGTTTCTTTCAGTTGGAGCTGAAGGTGGAACTCCTCTGAAAAAATGTAAACCAGTCAGTGACACTCACTGCTTAATATGTTTGGACAATCACTCTGACTCTGTGCTATATCAGTGTGGCCATATGTGTGTATGTTATGCTTGTGGACGCCATCTGATGTCACGAAATGCCAAATGTCCAGTGTGCAGAGCCCCAATCAAAGACATAATCAGAGCTTATAAAAGTAATGAAGATTAATTGAGCTGTTTGAAAATTTGACTGACAATTGATTTTTGGTTGAAAAGACTACATTTAAGTCTTTTTAATTCGTATCATTGTGTTGTTGTCTTATGGACACATAAGTTGTTTTATAGAGAAGGGTAAATAGGCTTTATATTTAATGAAAAAATGATAGCTTTATATTTTAATGAAATATGCTAAGTAACAATGAATGAAAGTAGAGTTAGTGAATGTGATGAATTGGTTATTTTATGATTGAGTACTAATTGAATGTGATGAATTAGTTATTTTATGATTGAGTACTCATGTGTATAAATCTTCCATTAATGAATTGGAATAAGTGCAATATTGTAAAGAATGTTGATAATATTATGTTATTTGTTAGAATTTATAATGTTAAGATATTAAAAAAAATTAATAATTGAATAATGATTTGTGTTATTTGCGAAGTGTGGATTTGTTGGGCATGTACCTGCAAATGTCTGCTTTAAATAGATTTTCACTGGTCAGATTATTTAAAAGTTCATCTGACATGTCTGGTGGAAGCCCAGTATGAGATTTTATATTCAATAATTGCTTGGCATCCATGATATAAGTGGTTGTCTACAATCCTTTCAAAGATTATCTCTCAAACCAAATTCAAATAGAGGTTTACTAGATTGATCCTAACAGTAGATATAAGATATGGTATGAGTGCCAATCAGACAACTCTCCATCCAATTCACAACTTGGAAAACCAACGGTCTAATCTATATCAAAAACCAAAAATAATCACTTATGAACCACATCAACAAAGACAACCACTGAACATCAGATTCCGGACTTAGGACAGGTGCATAAAACGCAGAGTGTTTAAACGTTTTAATAGGTACCAACCTTCACCCTTACTTGAAACAAAAGCGTAGCATCACAATATTACCTTGATTATAGTTCATTAGCCCTCTACATGCCAATCTGAAATCAGAGTATAGTTTTGAACTCAATCTGTGAGTTTGTTTGGTAAGTATTACACATTTTATTCTGTAAGGTTTTTATTGATTAATTGGTTCACTGTTTGTCATCTTGGCTCTCTTTTAATCTTTTACTCATTACTAAAGAGTACAAAATTTGTGCTCTAAATGTCAAATCTGTATTTTGATTGGTTGATCTCATAGTACAATAATCATGCGCAAAATTTTATGACCACAACGCAGGGGTTCAAATTAGCGGTGGTCCGAGGTCCGCGACCTTCCACTTTTGCAAGCGGACCTTCGTTTTGGTTACTAGCTACGCCCGACGGACCTTCGATTTGAAAGAAAATAAAAAATAACTTCGCAGACCTTTTTATCAAAATTTCCAAATAAACGATCTCAAAATAAATTCTCATCTTTATTATTCATGACAGCAATATTCATTTTATCCAACCGCTAATTTTATACCGAAAATCGTTAAAAAGTAATTTGTAAATCCGAGTGAAATCGTATCTGACTGACAACATCAACATAGAAAAACAATGGATGCCATATATAAACCGGAAATGAAGATAATTACAATACCGGATCAGTTTCCGGGACGGATAAGGGTAATTCCGGGTTTGCCGATCAAATACAATAAAAAAAATAATGTCAGGCTTGAAGTTGTGACAAAATACATCTAAGATTATGAAATATAATCACTAGAATTGAAAACCAAAAGATATATGGAAAAGAAAGAAAGACCAGAAAATATTTTAGGTTGAAACTCAAAATTACTTAATAAGTTTTTTAGTTGACAAATTTCCATGTCAACATCCAATACAATGTGACAGCATTTTTCTTTTATCATTAATACATGTGGATATGACATGCAGATGTTTTTAAAGTGTAAACAAATTACTGCAATTCCAAGGGGTAATTTCTCCTCAATTTTTAGGGGCCTGTAAATAGCTGGAAGTTTCGTACTTTATTATCAAAAATAGTGCAACTAGATATGATACAATGTAACAAAGTAACAAGCTCTAGTGGACTTTTAAAATCGAGTTGAAGTAGTGTGAGCCCTGAGGTAATGATATGATACAATGTAACAAAGTAACAAGCTCTAGTGGACTTTTAAAATCGAGTTGAAGTAGTGTGAGCCCTGAGGTAATGATATGATACAATGTAACAAAGTAACAAGCTCTAGTGGACTTTTAAAATCGAGTTGAAGTAGTGTGAGCCCTGAGGTAATGATATGATACAATGTAACAAAGTAACAAGCTCTAGTGGACTTTTAAAATCGAGTTGAAGTAGTGTGAGCCCTGAGGTAATGATATGATACAATGTAACAAAGTAACAAGCTCTAGTGGACTTTTAAAATCGAGTTGAAGTAGTGTGAGCCCTGAGGTAATGATATAATTAGTAATTAATTACTAATCTTGGTTACAACACACCTACCAACAGTGACACCCTACCAAATAAAAAAAAATAAAGATAATATGAATTCATAATATACAAGACAATTATATTTATTAGTTTATTGAACATATTATACAACAGTGACACTGACAATGTAACAAGATAACCTAACACCAAAGGCACAATAATTTTGTATCTTACTGTGTTATAAAATATTTCAAGTAAAAGTAGGACCTGCAATTTAGGTTGTGGACCTTTCAGTTTTGAGTGTCAAAGGTCCTGGACCTTCCAGTACCAAATGTTAATTTGAACCCCTGACAACGCCTGTAATACAGTCACATCATAAGGAGTTGCTGATCCGTTAAATTACGTTGCAGCAATTTTGTCGAAGTTGCGGCCCAATAAAATAAAAAATGCTTTGAAATCTCGTATTTCCAAACACTTTTGCTGTAATATCTGAATCTTTTGATAACATGTTTAGAAAAAGTCATAGTATAATAAGTTACAGGTCAAGTTTCAGTTTCTTTTCAATTGTTCAACTTTTCATTCATGACATTTTGACTATAGAAAAAGATTTCGTTTTTTCTGCTCTTTTTATGTAATGACTGAATATTGATTAGATATTTGTGAAAGTCATATCATTAGAACTCACAGATACAGTTAAGTAGTGTTTTAATATAGTTAGTGTGAGAGATCAAGTTTAGGACCTTGGATAAAGAAAATTAATTCAAAATCCTAGTTGTCACTCTTGTTAGTTCACCTGGCCAAATGCCAAGTTATCTGTTCTCATTGTTTGGTGTCTGTCATATATAATCTTTTAGAAAAATCTTCTCTGAAACTTCTGAGCTATAAAAATAAACATTTGGGTACAATACAGATTTTTATGCCCAATTTTTGGGCATTATGTTTTCTGATCTGTGCGTCCGTTTGTCTGTTTATCCGTCCGTCTGTCCCGCTTCAGTTTTAAGTTTTTGGTTGAGGTAGTTTTTGAAGCAGTTGAAGTCCAAATAACTTAACACTAAGTACTAATGTTCTTTATGATATGATCTTTCTAATTGAATGCCAAATTGGAAATTTAACCTAATGTTCACGGTCCACAGAATATGGTGCGGTTCGGGCATCTGTGTACTATGGACACATTCTTGTTTCTATTATCTTGAAAACGGCTAAAGATGGAGACTCAGACAATCTGAAATTTTCAAAATGAGTATAGTCTTTAAGAATTGATACACTTTAATGACAATGTTTCCAATTTTCAGATTAACTTGTATCTTGAAAATTATAACAGAAAAAGAGAAACTAAACTGGATGAAAATCAGTAAGACATTACCTGCAAATCAGTTACACTGCTGAAATTGCCAGTCCATCCCTTATAAGAGTAACTGCCATTAAATGACAATTTTCATATGTTATTAGTTATTGACCTAGCAAGTCGATATATATATATCATTTAATCTGCACGGTTTGGGTGGCCCTAATTAACCCGGGTGAAAGGGTCATTCCGACCATGCAGATTAAATGATATATACTGATTTTGTTGGTCAATAACGGTTGAATACATGACGTCATGCATTTCGGAAATATGCGGACGATAATCCGCAAAGTGCGGCTCCTAGGAAAGTGTAAAGAAATGAGAAAATACGCATTTATGTAGTTAAAGGTTAGTAAGTACTAAATTATTCACTTTTTTCTATTTAGGCTTCTTCCCAGATTTACATTATTTTGAGAATTGTGATTTAATGGAATATTTTTTATCGTTTAAATTTATTCTCAATTTTGATTTAAATTAGTGACGATTTAGAAATTGACATATTGGGTGAGACCTATATATTGTTAAAAACTATACTATATGATGTACTTAGTATGTTTTTGTGGTTTAATTGCTGTCCTATTGACGTACATCGCCTACAGTTTTAGTTCCGTTTGGTCACTTTTGGTAATCGGCGTATGATCATAACTGAAAGGGTTATTGAGTATAATAGTTGAATTGCCTTTCGTTTCCTCAATAATATGCGTATGTGTGTATATATATATGCCTTCTGATTGACTATTTTGGAGGAGGGAGGGGGTAAAAGATTGAAAAGTAAAACATTTTTTTCCTGTTTTCTTAATATTTTAAATTCATGTACATCTTTCCTCTTTCTGAATTTAAAATATTAAATGATTAGCAAAACAAGAATTATAGTAAATCAACATTGCCGAAACACGAGTTCTTATCCTTAAAGGCGATTTTCCATTTTTTTCTGTTTCCATTTTTTGCCTTTAAGTTATATCTTGAAAAACTATAGTAGATAGAAAGAAGTTTAAAAACTGTGCACCAGTTGACATGTTCTAAATCGTAGATGTTTACTTATGTTATGAGTGCACTTTGAAATTTTACCATGTTTTTGCATTTTGGACCAGAACTATAGAACTATAGAACAAAAGCACAAACGTAAAAAGATAATCGAAAAAAAACTGGTGAAAATTTTCGTCTGGAAAAGTTCGAAACATGATTTATTTAAGAGTTGGAACGGGCTCTAAACTAGCTTTCAGTAATTGCCAGTACGCAGCTTATATCTGGTATCTTGTGTTTTTGTGTTTTTTGTAATTAAGGTTTTTAGTGTGCTTAGTATATATACCGATGAGTGGAGCCTTTATCAACGACCTTCAACAATGATCGAAATAAAGACCGCACAGAAAGATATAAAATTGGAAAACAATTTACGACAGAAAACTGACGGCATTATACTCTAGACAAACGGCTCCATCAATAGGACATATTTTGTGTGCTATTCTACAAGCTGATTAAACTTGAAACAAGACTTGTCGCGTTACCATCCGAAACTATCATTAATGCAGCGAAACCGCATGCCTATAGTTTGATAAGTTTGGGTGAAGTTTTGCAAATTTTGATTTCTAGTTACCTAGTCCAAAGGGCTTTTGTGAGATTTTGCTATCACTTGACGCATCTGTCGTCGTTGTGCATCATAGCAGTCTTTTGGCCATATTTTTTACAAAAAATTTCTCTGAAATCTTCTCTGAAACTACTGCATGGGCCAAATGACAGCAAACTTGGCCACCTTTATCGTTAGGGTATAAATTTGTTATAAAAATGCGTCCGATAATCCCGTTTGCCAAACATCATGACAGACAAGGCTTTCCATAATAGAACATAGACCTTAATGCACTTGAAGTATTGTATTCTGATCATCTTGTAAATTGTTGCTGATGCAAAAATCTGACGAAAGAAAACATATTTCAAATGTCAAGGTCTACCTACTAATCACTTAAAGAAGTTATTGTCCTTAAATCACGATTTTCACCATTTTTTACATATGGCATTTTTGCTGTTTTTTATTGAAGAAAATTTAGTAGAAAGATGAAAACTGCAAAATTGATTAGCATGACAAGAAAACAAATAATTCAGCATGGCCAAAATCAACAGTCAAATCCTTATAAGAGCTTTGCCCTTAAAAGATAGTTTTTTCCCCGACATTGAAATACATTTGTACTGTATGAATAAAAATGTACGAGCACTAAAAAAGGTCCAGGCAATTGCAAGTTGTGCGTGCAACAGCGCGCGACACCAACAGTTTGTCTGAGATGTTAGAGTAAGACACCATGAATTGGCAACCTAACAGAACGTCGACCAAGAACATGGCTAATAATGTTTCGTGACAAAATTGTTAATTAAGATATTCAATGACATCCCATCGCAAAATTTATTACAGCATAGGGTTCAGCATAGTCAGTCTACTACCAGATTCAGCATCCAATGGGCATATAGACTCCTATCCTATACAGATAAATTCAATGCAATAAAGACAGCTACAAATTCTATTTCTTTTGTCAAAGCATTAAGACTGGAACAAATTTACCTCTGACATTTATTACAATACTACCTACTGAGAAACCTGAAGTCAAGGGTGAACTCACTCGCGATGTGCTCCTTGATAATTATGCCGCAGCAACAACTGAAATAAACAGGCATCTTTTCGTTATCTTTAACAACAAAAATAAAGAAAATAAATGTAATATCAAAAAATAAAATAAGAAATGTTTAAACTAAAAACAAACAAAAAATATTAAAATTGATAATAAATCGTTTGCATATAACATCAGCATATGTGTACAATGAATTGAGGAATCATTGAGTTTGTAGGAAATAAAATTATTTATTCCGTTTGCTTGATTTAAAATGAAACTTATCCAGATGGATGACATATGGATTAGGAAGCCTTTTCGTTTTGGGTGAATTGGTTAGAGGTCAGAGTCAATTTCACTGTAACTTTAGAATGGGACTATTATATAATGTCCCAGCTTAAGATGGAAACACTTTCCGTATATATATATATATATATATATAGTAACTTGAGTTTCGCTTACTTGATTGGAAATAATCTACACAGATGTAAGATATAGGAAAGATCAGGAAAGGATACGAAGCATATTGACTAGTTTTTGGCCGAATAGGTCAAAAGTGTCAATGTAAACTTGGCAATTTGTAAAAATGAATATGAAAATGTCACAAGATAATGTATGTAAGCATTGTCATTTATACAAATCACCAATACATTCATTTTCAGCAGAAAACAATATGGACCATAATTAGGGAGCAACTATTAAGCTTTTATATAAAGGTAGGTTTTTTGTTCGAGTTCAACGCTATCAATCAAAATTATTTAGTCAAATTTTAACACGCCGGAGAAGGTATGGGCAAAATATGGATGGACAAATATTTGTTTTCCCTCTGCTTGATAAATCATCAATTTTTGAATCAAAAGATATTTTTAAGAAGAAAAAAACATACCCCGGTCACTATGAATAAAGGTAACAGTAGTATACCGCTGTTCAAAACTCATAAATCCATGGACAAAAAACAAAATCGGGGTAACAAACTAAAACCGAGGGAAACGCATTAAATATAAGAGGAGAACAACGACACAACACTAAAATGTAACACACACAGAAACGGACCAAGCATCAGACAAAATCCCACGAGAATAACAAATATAACATCAAAACCAAATACATGAATTTGGGATAGACAAGTACCGTGACACGTCTTATCGTAATGTGAAATAACACTCAAAAATAAGAGAAAACAAATGACGCAACGTTAAAATGTAACACACATTGCATTTATGATCACTGAGGATTTGTATAGTTTCACTATACAAATCCTTGCCCTAATACCCCTCCCGCCTTTTGAAGTTCAATCATGAATGATTGTTTCCTAAACATTTCTCATTTGAACTTATTATTTTATTTTATACAAAAACTTAAACTAGAACAATCGTCCTGAACACTGCATTAAATATTTGCCACTGGACGTTTAAGCAATCAATCAATATGACTGGAACATAGTCTTGGTAAGCTGTCCTCATTTTATTCATTATTATGCATGTTCTTGTCCCGAATATGCGTTAAATCATTTGTCACTGGAGGCTGACCAATAATCCCATCATAAAAACACCAGCTCCTGGATCGTGGTACTCCTATACTGGAGGAAATCTTGTTAAAATGGAAAATACCTCTTACATCATTAAAAAAAACCCACAACAACAGTATGATTTTGAAATTATAACAAAAGCACGGTCATGAAATCACATAATTTAATAAGAGCAGAGGAAATAAATAAATTGTTTTGCATTGTAAATCGAATTAAACAATTTTATTTTACTTCATTTTGCATAATATAAGCGGTCCCTAAGAGAATGTTTTACAATGGCGACTGAAAGTTGAGACTGAACGCAGTAAAATGACCTCAAGAACTCGAAAGCGTCCATCTTCTGCAAGACGCAATATCCAGATAGAAACATTCTCTCCATTTGTTAGGTAGCTTCTTTGCACCAAAATCAGAATAGCAATTAAGTACATGTTCTTGAATTTAAGTTGATAAATTTTACCGTTCAGTTGAACTGGTGAAAAGTAAATTTGTAAAAAAAAAATGTGGATTGAATTATACGTTGACGATGGTAGGAGGTAGCATCATACAAACTCCAGAGCAAATAGAAATGAAAAAAAACCACTTCTTGTCAAAAATAATGTGTGCATTCCCACATTTTTCTATAATTAAATGAAAATTTTAAAATGCCAAATTCCTAATAGTAATACGAAATAAAAGGTTTTTTTATTGAATATTCCACTCAATTTCTAGTAAATTTTATTGTTCACTATGGCCTTCAACAATGAGAAAACCCATACCCCATAGTCACCTATGAAAGACTGAATTGACAAAAATATAACAATACACCTTATCGCTAATCCCGGCTGACCCGGCCGCTTGAACTTTTGACGCATACAACAATCACTTTCCCATTGCGGCGTCAGATGTTTTATGATGTCAAGATTTTACGGGAACCTGTGTGATTTTCAATAATGGCAGACAAATAGAGATAAGGTGTATTCACAAAAGAACACTAATGGCCTGATTTATGAAAATGATTGTAAAAATGAATATGATATATATACAACAATTAACAACAACCACTATATTGCGAGGACTTGGGACAGGCACATACAGAATGTGATAGAATTAAACTAGTTTGTTGGTCACAAACCCTCCTCTAATGGCTGTGACTGGTGTAACAGCACAACACACATGTAAGAGCAAATTATTATAAAATTCAGTTGAAAGGACTTAATTACTCATCAGATCAATACAAAGCAGAAAAAAAACATCTAACAAAAACACAGACTAACCTGAGATGGCAGGGCATTTATACATCCTCAGTAGTTAACAAAGAAGGCACCAAGTACAGCTAGTTTGAAGCCAATAATAGCCTGGTGCATGTGTAGTGTAAAGTTCAGTTAGACGTCACCATTTTTGCATAATGTCTTAGTTTTAAAAACGCTATTTTAGTTATTTTCCCCTCTAAATATGTTTACTAAAATTATACCAATCGAAAGAGCATCGTTTGTAGATTAATATCATCTGTTTTTTATTCAACATTTGTACATTAACAGTTATCTTCCGAATGTTTAAACTCGGGGACATTTCTGAAATTTATACCCGGTGATAACAACTTATAAAAAATTTAGAGCATCTAAGACTGAAATATCAATCAGTACATATCCAACATCCCTGGCATGGATTAAGAACATAAACATGTCATTAAGTCAGTGAGAAAAAATTATCTTACATGTAAGCAATGCCAAGATACAGATATCTACAGCTCTAGGTGCCTACATCAGCACCCTTCTGCCCTGACGTCTTTTTCCAAAAAACTCTTGTGCTGTTTTGGTAAAATTGCCTTTTGTTTTTATCGATTTCTGATCAACCAATCAAGTTAAATTACATATATGACACTTGTGTGATTACCCCAAGGTTAATCATGTAATTACAATCAATTACAGTGATAAAGACTTCAAAGGTGTCAAAAACTAGTTAATTTAATTAGGACAATGTATCTTTTTGTCATAAATTTGATAAATGTGTCAGCCAGTGTTTTTAGCTTGGGTCGCATTTTCGATCTCCAAGTCACAATGGAAGAGTTTATAAATGAATACTTTCATGACTTTAGAATAGAATTTAAGTCATCAAAATACAATTATGTCTTCACAGAAACCCCGTCCATCTCAACTTGTTAGCGACAAGCACAGTTGTTTAAAATTAACGCAAACGTGTTGGAAATTAATTTTGGAGTTACTTCCCTTGCCTGTTTTAGCTTATTACAAATTTGTGCTCCTGAAATATTATCTAGTTTTAAAAATAGGAATAAATTACCATTTGAATACAAAATAACATAATGTTACCTTGAGGATATTAACTGTCTTTGAACATATTAAAAAAAATATATTGTAATTTATTTTTGATGATCATACTTTTTGCAATCAATGTTTTATACATTGTCAATGTAGAAATACATATTATAATTTACAGCCGACCGTGCAAGGGCTGTATAGCCAGTCAAGGTCGTTAAAAACTTTCATTTGTAATTGTGCAGAATATGTTTATAAGCTGCAATCTTATAATAATGGGTTGTGTGAAGTAAAACTATGATGACAAATTATCATAATGAAGCTATACTAAATAATTCATAAACACAAACAATGAAATTAAGATAAGGGGGCTAAACTGTAGCTGAAATGCATCTTTATTGACAACATGTACAGTAAAAAAAAAAGAGATTTATGAACTCGGGATACACACAGAACGTAGACAAAAAAAATGAGCAGTGCCTTTTCCTATCATAAAAAGTGTCCTGCCCTCCACTGGCACCCTGCCCCTTTTGATTTCTGTCTGGAGCACTGTACAGATTGTAGAGACATGAATGTGCAGATTTAATTAGAATAAAATAATATTTAGTTTGATTTTTAATTTAATGAACTTTATTTATAAGATGAGTGAAAATTTTGTCACAAAAGGACTGCAATAACTGGAATTAGATGTCTAGATTATACATGTTTTTGACAAATTTTCATTTGTTTCATACTAACAGACTAAATGAAAAATGTCCCGTAGTATTTTAAACTGTTAATCAGTTTTAGAAATTAATTGAGACTGCAACATAGAAAAAATTGTTTAAATTGTGTGGTTTAATAAAGTCAGTGCAAAACCTTTTGTTGAAGCACACTAATCTCGACACATATTTTTCAGTGGGGGGAGATTGAGACTAGTACAGAGTCAACTACACAACAGAAGTACTGATGATGCTGATGCTATATTATGTATAAGTGGTAAGATACTGTTAGATACATGAAGTTTAACAGACATTTTTAATGTTTACTTCTTATTAGCTTTTATATATATACATTTAAATATATACTTATGTCATAATGTTATGATTTAACTTAGAAACTCTTGAAGTGGTGCATATCTGAAATACTGAAATATTTGTTTAAACAAAATTTTTAATTGCAAACAAGGAAAAAGTGAATATTGAATTGCTATATTTTTGCACTGTGAGTAATTCTGGAGTTCAGAACATTTTGTTATTATTTTATTTTGCATTTAATGTTTTTTTATTTTACTTTAAGGCATTGATAGCAGATACAATGAAGGAACTACAGAGCTCTTCAATTATCTTCTGTTTGGATTTTTTGAACTACGAAAGAAAGAACTGGAAAAGTATGAGCTTTATGCATAGAGAATAAGATAGTTGTTGACTCTTTTTTAGAAAAGTATAAAGTAACTAAGTTTATCTATAATTTGTTGCATCATAAGCTGATTAAACTGTCAACTATGAAATTAACACCAAAGATTGACTGAATGGCATTCTTTTGAAAAACTTATACAAGAGCATGACCAAAATTAAACATTTGATCAAAGAGAAAAGAACAAGATAATAATATGTGTTTAGAAAGCATCAGCAGGTTTAACTAATCCAAGAATTCATATATGGAAAAAAAATTGTGACCAAAAAACACTGAAAGTTCACTCATGCACTTTAAAGTTTTTGTACACACGTTTGTGAGATACTGTGTAAAAAAATGTGTTGTTTGGGCACTCAATATTTGAATTCTTGGATTAGTTATTCTTTGAATAACAGTTGAAAATGTAATAAAATATATTGTATGATATTAATTCTTTTTAGTAACATGTATGAATTTTTAACAGTTGTACTGTGCTGTATATTACAGGTCAGGATTTGAAGAGGAGATTATAGATGGTAAATTAATCTTAACGATTGAAATTATTATTGTACATGTATATTCTCCTAATGGAGTAACTGGAGTATCTTTTCAATAATCAATATAGGAAAGGTGTACTGACATAAGTAGTCTCTAAACACATCAACTCCAAATGGAGCTTTCGTTAGTAGAAGCCATATTAACTATGTGTATCTGAGAAAAATGTAAAAGCATAAAAATATAGTTTATATACCAATACACATAATTAACAGCGCCTGGTGATGTTTCATAGCCTGACAGGTTTCGGTCCAAAAAAGACCTTCATCAGAGGCAGAATGGTGGATTAATGTTTGCACCCTATTTATATAGATATGGTAACTGGCAGTTGAGTTAACTCTGAACCGCCAGTTAACTCAACTGCCAGTTAAATCTGAATCGCCAGTTTACTCAACCGCCAGTTAACTCAACCGCCAGTTACCATATCTATATAAATAGGGTGCAAACAATAATCCACCATTCTGCCTCTGATGAAGGTCCTTTTTGGACCGAAACCGGTCAGGCTATGAAACATCACCAGTAGCTGTTAATTATGTGTATTGGTATATATACTATATTTTTATCATTTCAATAATACCTGTATATATGATTTTTATTAATTAGTTAATTGAAAATGTAATACAATGTAGTGCATATTTTCCTATGAGTTTCAAATGAGTTATGTGCTCAGTTGGAATTCTTTTTAGTTTATGAAGAAAACATCCACCAATTTTCTACAAAGTAATGAATTTGAATTGAGGCTATTTTAGGATACTGTATATATCTTGATATTTTGGTGTCTGTACTTACAGCAACATTAAGTTGTGAGTATTTATTAATATAAAGATATTCTATAATATCACTAGAAAAACCAAAGAGCTATCAAGCCCGCTTACTGCCTATGATGCCTGTCAACAGCTATTATTATTGACTAGATCGATTTTATAGACATTCTACATTCAAAATAGCTGTCGTATTTCAAAGTTGCTGTCAATCAGTTATTTTTGCCGTCTGCAGTTAAAATCGTCTTTCCGCTCGGCAGATTTGACCTTTACCTTTTAATCCCTCTAATACCATCAGATAACGACGGTCCTTTAACAGACGTCCGTTTAATTGAGAAGTTAAATCTCGCGATCGGTATCGTGAACGTTGTTTTTAATTTAAAGTTTTTGCAATTATATATATATAATGTTCATGATGTTTATGTGGTATCTTTCAAATTAATACAAGTTATTATATATATGGTTCGGAAGACTTTGAAAAATATTCGAAATCGGTAAAATCATCCTAAAGTTTTAACACCATTTTTAAATTCATAATTTTAGTACCTTGACGATTATGTTAAATTGTTTCCCCCAGGCATATACAATCAACCTTGTGAATTGAGTTCACATCAAAGGAGATTGTCATTCGACAAGTAGGAGAGTTAATTGCTTAATCCAGGTGAAAAAAGTTCTTTGATAGCGGCGATCCTTTTTTTTTGATAATAATTAAATGTTCTAGTTTCGTAATGATATTAGTATTGAAATGTTTTAAATGAATTTTAAATTATAAATTGTTAATTATGGAATACGCAATGTTTACCAGTCAGGAACCATGATAGCGCATAATTTGTTTTCTTTATCAAACAGAAAAGTGGATTTTTAAATTATTTCCACTTTTAAATTTCATAATTGAGATTTGTCCGACTGTTAAAATTTACCATAGATTCGTTTTAAATATCGTAATAATCAATTAGAATATAAATACAAATTCCGTTGCCGTATTTACTGATCATCGTCTTTTCTTGATTTTAGGTGTCTATTGAATGGTATGTGAACAATAAACAGGCACGTGAAATTTTGTCAGATATCTAATTATTATCCGACATATTATTCTGCAATAAAATGTCTCTGTCCAAATTTTGACAGAAGAATAAAATGCCTTGTGGCATTTGATTTTGTTCAAGATTTTTATTCACATAGTGATACCTGTCTATTTGCATGTTAATAGTTTTGTTCATGTTCGCTAAAATTTCCTTATCTAACCAGGAACATATATATTCCCAGATCTAACACATGTTTTTTATAATTTCGGGGTGAATGAAATTTCCTTTAACAAAGTTGATTTACCAGTATTAAGTAAGGTTTATCTCATGTTTATAAGCATACGCATTGTGAGTAAAGTTAATTCACAGAATATGTGTATTCCTTCAGTAATCCCCAATTTTGATTGCGGTTTTCTTAAAAGAAACAACCTATTGTATTTGAAAAAGTACGGTAATTGGACAAAGTTGTTGTTTTACTATTCATATACGCATGCTATGTTCTGTATCGTTTTTCGGGGTTGTCAGTATGACCAAGGAGATTATATGAGTTGGTCTCATATAACCTCCTTGGTATCATATATTAGTTTATTTTAAAGTATTAGTTCGTGTTCTAAAATTTTAATAAATTTCAAAATGTACTTCTTTGAATCCTGCATTATTCACCTTTCTTAATGAAAAAGATTCATTTTTACCAAGGAGGTCATATAACTTCCTTGTTTTTACATTTAATCATTATTTGAAATATATATAACATAACTTTATATATCAGTATCTTAGACTGCTAGTTCTTCACGTAAATTGCTAACTTTTAATCTAACTATTAAACATTGCTTATAATTGAATTGAATGGGGTCAAGCTATTTTTTCTTTTATTCCTTAAATTTTATTCTATTTTACATTTTGTTGTACCGTTTTATATCTCAGTTAAAGAAGATTGTGTTTGTTAAAATTGTTCTCAAGCTGTCAGTAGTTTTCTTTTGACTTTATCGTGTATATATGTATATAAAGAAGAACATTAATACACTAGTTGATAGCCGCCAGTGGTGGATTGACCCGGGCATAGGCCGGGGGCATAATTGGCACGTGTTGAGGAGACAAATTGGAAAGAAACAAAATGAATGATTGTCGATAGTTTAACGTCCAGTGGCAAATATTTCATGCATGTTTCACTGGACGAGGATATCAACTGGCAGAAGAATGAAAAAATAAAGTGGAATGGTAAAACACAAATACGATATAGCAGAGACATATAATACAATATGTCTCTGGATATAGTAATTCAATTCAATTCTTTATTTACACTCAGACACAAAATATGTGTTACATGAGGACAAATTACAAATCAAATACAACAAATGACAGAATAGACAGGTAACTATCAACAAAAGTGTAATTTCTACAGATAATAAAACTTGTAAGATACATGCATCTTTCTAAATAAAGGTAGATAGCTTCTTGATAAATATAGCTAGATTATACAATAACTGACAGTGACATAATGACAGCATATTTTGCATTTTCAGTACAGATGGGTATTTTGTATAATATATCGGTATATATTTCTTCCGAAGTTCAGTTATAGTACTATTATTACATACATATAAATAATGGTATTCATCACCAATACATGATTCATTACATAAGGTACATATACGATCTGTCCTAGCGATGTTGTACCATCTGCCAGTTTCCATAGGAATTTTTAGGTTACATGTTCTCAATTTTGAAATCCAGATTCTTTTATCCTCTGGAAGATGTAATAGATAATTTTCCAGACCAAATTCAGATTTAAATAACTTATAATATTCGCCACGAGACGAGTTATAGATATTCCTGAACCACTTTTGAAGAAACTGATCTTGAAGAATCTGTTTTATAACGGGTTTGATAGTAATATGGAAACGAATAAAATATTTAAATGGTTAACATGGTGCCCCCAGGCATACGAGGTTCTGGTCCGCACATACAATCAATTTCTTAAAAAATGTGGGTCCCCCCATGTTTTATATAAAAATTGTCACGCGTAAAATGTACATTATGTAATTTGAAAATTATCCTTATTTGTATACAATTAATTTGGTGCATAACATTTATGAAATTTAATTACATTATCTGAGGGGGAGGACAGGGGTACGGGAGACAGGGGGGTAGGAGAAAGGAGAGGAAGGCTGTGAGAAAGGAGAAAAAGTTGGAGAAAAAAATAAAATATGAAAAAATAAAATATCTCTCTATTTTCCGGTAAATTAAAAAAAATAAAATAAGAAGAGGGGTAGGAGAAAGGAGAAGGGTGGGAGAAGGGAGAAGGGTACCCCCTGTCCTCTCCCTCTTATCTTAATCTATAAAATCTATAATCCCTATTTTTGATGAAACTTTAATAATTTAATGCACGCAATTTTATACATCTTAGTGGTCAACAGATGTAGCTTGACCTTTAACTTGACATTGCTCAGTTTGTTCGCCTAAAATTAGCTGACACCAATTATCTTCTTGCACGAGAATTTCATACGGCGGCAAAATTCATGTAACAGTAAACTTAGGTGACCTTACTAAATGACCGTGGGAAAATCAATTCAGTGTTACATTCCATGTGTAATAATCGAGGCTCTTGAGGGTCCATTTGCAATTAATTTATGAAAGTCTAAATTATAATCCTTTTTCAAATACATAAAAAATGTCTTCTTTAACTATTTATATTTTATTAGTCAACTCAATGGCGTATGTAAGATATACACGTCCATGAACAACAATATTCATTACAGTGCATGTCGTGGAGATCGTACCAATTATATTCAATTATTATTTTAACTTATAAATCTCTAAAAGTTACAAAAGGCGAGTGTGTGAGTTGCTAAGGTAGAGTTCCAAGTTAGTGAGCTATCTGCGGACTAGGATGTATTTTTAAAAAAGGTAGGAGGAGCTAATTGGAAAAAAGGCAGAACAGAGATACGACTAAAAAAAATGCCGGACATTTACTTTTATTTCACCCAACCCCCTTTTTTAAAAAGAAACAATTATGTGGTAGCCCCCTTCTGAAAGTCGAGTTGTGAGTTACAAAAACATTTATACCTTCTCTAATTTTTTAATTTCCTATATTTAAACAGTCGTCAGAGTTTTCAGGTTTACTTCGCATTTAAAAACAAAGCATGCGTGCGGTGACCTAAAGTTGTTAATATCTGTGTCATTTTGGTCTCTTGTGGACATATGTCTCATTGGCAATCATACCACATCTTTTTTTGCATGAGGCTGGGTACTGGTATTTTGATGGCAGGTTTTAAAAGAGTTGTTTGAGACTTGTCTTTACTTCCTTTTGACGATAAATTTCTATCCAAGAATACAAATCTTTATTTTCAAGTTAGTAAAAATTATTAATACTTTACCCACAGCATGCCGAAAAAAGTCCATTCATGCGTAAAATACGGATGCAACATTTCCATATTTGCCACTCCACGTTCAGATATCCCAATTAAAGATGTATACCAACATTATCAACATTAAACATATATTTGTACCTATTTACAAAAACAGCTCAGTAGATTTCACCTGCCAATTAATCTTAAGCTGTATAAACTAATACAACTGTACCATTGCAATCAACATGTAAATAATGTCTTTTACATGAAAGCAACAATTACGAAGAGACATTACACACAGGTGTCAACACATGTATAAATTTACACACCGACCAATAAGTTGTCATAAATCACGTGTGTGGACGCTGACCAGTATCAATAAACGGCCAGTTTAAAAAGTCAAATCAAGCTGTGATTAACTTTTCTCTATAGAAGCAGATTCAATAGCAATAAAATCTTGTTCGAAAAAACCTGAACCTGGGAACAGTATATCTATATATGTTCCTGCCTGAATTGCGGGGGTGGGGTGGGGGGTTCCCCCGGTAAATCCGCCTCTGAATTCAAACGTTATATCGAATAAATATAAGCAGAACTAAACACGCCTAGTCAATCTCCTATTACTTCAATTTTTCGATTCAAAGAACAAATAATTAAGATTAGTTTATTGAAAATGCAGTTATGTTGAAATGAACTGCAATTACCCTTTTTTTTATATTTTATATTTTTTAGAGTTTGTGATAATTTGCAAATTACTTATATCAACGTATGTTGCAGTAAATGGTATTGATCATGAGCTTGTTAAATTTTACGCACATGTCATTGTGGACAAGTCTACATACATATTATGCATATAAAAAGCAGGACCACTCCAGACGTCTCATGGTTTGGTGTATTTCTTTCGTTTATGCACATTACAGTTGGTCCGAGACCACAATTGACGTCCCTTTTACAAATATAGTCCCTAGTGTTGACAGTGGGTTACTTGCCATTAATTTTTATACCCCTTCTAAATTTATTTCTCCATGATTATTGCCTCAAATTGCAAGTAGGGGTTGAAATTACACTGAAAAAAAATTTGGTCCAGAAGTTTAAAGGAAAGTAGTGATTTGGTCCAGCTGAAAAAAGGTTTAAAATTAGCCCTTCGGAAGCTGTCAAAAGATTTCAAGACGACCTAAACATAGCATTGTCCATATTTTGAGTTAGAGCCGATGAAGTTTTCTATAAATTAAATATAATTTGACCCAAAAGTAGTACAACACACTAAAAGTTTCTTTGAGAAAGCGCAGGTGGGATTTTTTTTATTTTCATTTATGTTCTAAAAGAAATACGAAATAATTGTGGTCTCGAACCAGTTGTTTCAGAGGTTATACTTGGCCCAATAGTTTGAAGGGGAGAAGATTTTTATAAAAGCTAATGTGGGACAGACGACGGACGCCAAGTGATAAGAAAAGCTAACAAGAGCGGGAGACATTTCTGGTGTTCTTGGATTTGACAGACTACGAGAAATGGACGTACGACAAAACATTTTAAATAAGTTCTAGTAGGACATAATTCGGAAAAGAGAACATAACGTAATATATGCATAAGTTGCGGGTGCAGAACTTTTTATAAAGGAAGGTGTCGCTAAGTTCTAGTAGGACATAATTCGGAAAAGAGAACATAACGTAATATATGCATAGGTTGCGGGTGCAGAACTTTTTATAAAGGAAGGTGTCGCTTTAGTCATGCTTCAGTGATTCCCTATATAATCAAACAAACTTTTCTCACTAAAAAAGGGGGGCGGGATCCACCGTGGCTATGTACTTTTACGGGGTCAATCCTGGTATTTTGATTAATGGCGATAAACACGTTACCCAATCTCGTGACAATATTATACCCTTATAGGATTGAATATCAAAGGAAGTAACCCATCGAAGATATAGGGATTGTGTTTCTTCTATTAAAGAAAATTCAGAGTTGTTAATGAGAACTATTCAAATCAAGGAATGAATGTGGTTAACGCCATTCTTGTGCATTATGAAATAGAAACTACAAATATGACCACATAAGTGATAAATACTGGTAACTAAGATTGGCAATCTACGGTAGATTAATTAATTGAGGAGAAATCTGTGAATTGTATGCATATTTGGGTTATCAAATATCAGATATCAGCTGGGTATTGTATATTTTTGTATTATTTTTTAACAAGAGGATACATAGTCCATAACGGCGTCTTCTGTATCTTTTACAAAAGTATAGTTGACTAGTCTACTACATTTATAGAATAATGAATGGAAACAGGGAAAATGTCAAAGAGACAACAACCCAACAAACATATAAACAAGTCAACCCAAGGACACCAATGCACATGCACAACACAGCAAGAAAGTCCACACCAGAGGCTGCCCCGATCAGGCCCCGAAACACAGCGTATCGAAAATATGGACGCAATTCTCAGAAAAAAAGCATACAAGACCAACAAAGCCTTTCAGCGTTCTTGACTTTGGACGGACGCAAATGCGACTGGATTAAACAGATTTTATGGGCGCTCAACCGAACCTTTTCACCTTTAGTCATTTCATTTTTGAACACCAACAATGTTGAATGTCACGGTCAAATAACAAATGTTCAGGGGTCCATAAAATATATTGTTTCTGCAACTGTCTAAAATTTGCAAATGAAACAAACACCTCATCCAAAACATCTAAATATAGTCTTAAAGAATACGAATTTTATATGTTGTACACTATACTTCTTATTGTTGTCTTCGTAATAACCCTATATTTGAATTTTCCACCAATAAAATTATTTGATTTTTGCCCCAAAGAGGCCTCTCTTAACGAAATCTGCAGAAGGGGTATTTTACATATATGTAAAATAGTTTAGTTACTACCCCCTTTTCCGTTAACTATGACGCTGCAAGCTATGGAATTTAATAATAATTACAGCTAGTTTCCTAAACCTTGTAGAGTACTTTGGAAGGCTTGCTTGCTTTGTTTGTATAAACGTAAATTCGAGCTTAACATTTAAAATTGACATCTTCAAACAATTTATAGGCAATTCAACTATTTTATATATTCTAATTACAATTGTACAATATAAAAACAAAGCAAGCAAGCTAACCAAAATATTGCTTTACATGCATTTGGAAATTAGCTGTAATAATTTCAAAAGGCTATTTGTTTCTTTACAAAATAACCATACTTTGCGTAGTGGTTATGTAAGCACCTCTTTTTTTACGAAACTAGGATGAAGTCCAGACAAAAAAGAATCAACAATATAGTAAATCATTCTATAAGCAAGCATCATAAATTTTTAGAGATACACCATTTGTTTTAATGGTTTTACTTATTTTCACGCACACCTAGCTTTTGGCGTAACTCTCAACCCGACTTTCGTAACTCGCATCATAACTTTTGTTTTTCTCAACTCGATTCCCCGCAACAAGTGAATTTTCATCTCGGCACGCAAAATAAGTTCCTTTAAATGTTTTTCGTATATATTTTATTTGATACCAATATTGACTTAATATATTACTTCCATGGTCTTATTCGTCTACATACTGTCAGCAAGGATTTGTATACAAATCCTTTACAAATCCTTGCTGTCAGCTAGTCAGTCTCACTTGCGGACAAACTGTTCACGTTCTAAAATTATACATTAAAGTAGTATGCTATACAAACAATAAGTTTAACTTTATTATTTAAACGTTGATCTGGAATCAATTTTATTGAAAAATTAAAGTCGCAGAAATCTTGAGATACTATCAATGTGGCATTATACACAACACAAATTAGCGCACATAGAAGACTTGTTGCGACACCTAACCTATTACAGGTAATATACATGTAGCTGTCGGTAATTCGAAAATGTCGAGGAAAACTCGCACTAAATTCAAATAGCCGGAAATGTCAAGGAAGACTGGTTGTTGGGTGTTACAAATTACAATGACTTTAACTAATCCGAATAATTCAGTCGTTTATATTACGCTGATCTACGATAACCTCGCAAGTAGGAGAGGACCATTTCGGGGAGGGACCGAATTATTCGGATTCACAAAATAATGATGTGTATAGCAAGAGACTTGTGATTTTTTTTTGTGCTAATAAATATTATCTCAAGTATAAATTAAACATTTTAAAACCATATAATTTACATATGTTTTTTTTTTAGGTATGATATAGTTATGCATGAACTTATTTAACTAAGAACAAATATTGACATAGGAATAACTGTTTTCAGATGTATATGACAAAAACAACATAATTAAATTGAAGTCGAATTTCATGGTTGAAAATTTGTAAGGGTTATGCGTAACCCACATCTTCGCTTGCCAAGGATTACGATCCACTCCCGTTTTCGCCACGTCGGCACCGTGGAGAGAACGGGAATGGATCGTAACCCTTACGGCTAACAAAGATGCGGAACCCAGTGTCTCGCCTACTTTTGCTGTTAACAAAAATGACGAAAAAAAAATCAATAAAAAAATTCCTCTCGATACTATCTTTTGATTGTCAGAAGCTTCTGTAAAATATAAAAAAAAAATGTGGTATGATTGCCAATGAGACCTCTGTCCACAAAAAACCAAAATAACACAGACATTAACAACTATAGGTCAACGTACGGCCTTCAACAATTAGCAAAGCCCATACCGCATAGTCGGCTATAAAAGGCCCCAATATGACAATGTAAAACAATTCAAACGAGAAAACTAACAGCCTAATTTATAGAAAAATTAACGAAAAAAAAAAATTGTATCACATACACAAACGACAACCCCTGAATTACAGGCGCCGGACTTGGTACAGACACATACATAAATAATGTGGCTAAAGGCTTTGCTCATTGTTGAAGGCCGTACGGTGACCTATAATTGTTAATGTTTGTGTCATTTTGGTCTTTTGTGGATAGTTGTCTCATTGGTAATCATACCACATCTTTTTTTTTTTTTTAAAGTTTGGTGGAAATCAAAGATAGTTTTTTATCAGAATTTTAAAAACTTTAACCACAGAGTGAATATTTGCGGACGAAGCAGACTGAATGGAGGATTGCTATGTTTCGCGTTTTCATCGTAGGCTCGCCAAAAATGGGGCTGGGCCTTTGCTGATAGAATATTTATTTCAACTATGGATATTTATTACAAGCGCTGCAATCATCTTCACTTTCCATGCCTCATTTTAAGCCCATTTTATGGGCATTGTGTATTCTGGTCTGGAGGTCCGTTACGGTCTGTCCGTTCATTCGTTTCTTTTTCCCTCCGTCTTCCCCGCTTAACTTAAAAACTTTGGTCGTGGTTGTTTTTGTTGTTTTAATGTCAACCCAAAATCAACTTGAAACTGAGTACACATGTTCCCTGTGATATGATCTTTTAATTTCAATGCCAATTTAAAGTTTTTTACTCCCATCTTCACGGTCTACTGGTACTGAACATAGAAAATGATAGTGCGGATGGGGCATCCGTGTACTATCACATTTTCTTGTTGTTTATGTAAAAACAAAGATTTGTACAGCAAGCTGGACTATGTAAAAAGTAGTTGTTGTTACGTCTTGCATTATTAAATTTTGTTTTTATATTTTTATATTTTTATCCAAAATACTCTCGAAATTGATACCCATCTTTATTTTCGGACGGCCTCTTTTACTGGACATGACTCTATTGTTTTCTATCGTCTTCGACATGCATGAAATAGTTTCCACTAGGGACGCAACCAACAATCAATCAACCAACCCAACGTTTTGATTTTTTTCCGTCTATTGTTATGGACGACATAAAAAAAAATTAACCAAGGATACACAATTGAAATCCAATATTATTTTTTTTTATCCTACATAGAATTTTTGATGTCGACCCTTACGCTTACGTATACGTAATTTAGAAACATAAAATATAACTGTATGCTTGGGCTTTAAGAGAAATGTATAAGTCCAAGATTGTGTTACAAAGTAGATCTTCTGAAAATAAAATACATTTTATTAATGATTATTTATGAGGAAATGTCAATTTATTTTTACTGGACCGGGAGGAATTAAGAGGGGAGACAGTTGTAAAATAAATTGAAAATTGTTCTCGAAAATAAGAGAAATACGACGTTCGACATTACACATATATTTGTACCTATTCATTAAAACACAGATCAGAAGTTTCACTTGGTAGTCGATCTTTATCTGTATTGTATTATAAACAAATACAAATTCGTACTGTTCAAATCAACATGTACATGTATTTTACACCAAAGCTTTTGCAAAGAGACATTACACACAGGTGTCCATATTTACACACCCTCTGGTGAGTTTACATAGATCATGTGGACGCTGGTATTAATTAACTGCCAGTTAAAGAGTGGTTAATTTCTGCTCTAGATGAGAAGATACAGAAGCAATAAAATCATATTATATTTTTTTGTGTGACATGAACTGGGCCCATCGGTAAATCCTCCCTGAGTTCATCGCTCAAGGTTACAAGTCTTTATTTTACCACGACAACTGATTTCCACAGCAACTAGATAGAAGTAGAAACCAAACATTGTCCGACATAAACCGCCTGACAAAAGTTTATGTTAACTTTTTTTTGACTTATATTTCCTCTATCCATTAAACGTTAAAAAGGCATCACAGTATAATTGTTCCAGACAGTATGAGTTTTTGGACTGTACGCGTACAATGTGGACCGTATGCATACTTTTTGAAAATACTCATACGCTCAGACTGTGTCAAGTTTTTTTTTCTTTTCTGCCGTCTCTATCTTGTTTGTTTTCTCCTTCTTTCCTTCAATGTACGTTTATGTAGGATTGTATTGTATTATGGAAATGGGGAATGTGTCTGACTAAAATTAAGAAATTAGTCAAGTTTATTAGATACAAATGCGTATAACATAACTAAACTCTCAAATTAAACTAAAAAAGTGCAATAATGTAATTGAAATAAAAACTGTACATTTTAACTATTCAAAAAAGTCACGCTAATTAAATATGTTAATCTCTTGTATTTAGCATGTCGATCAGTAATACATTAATTGAATTATGAAGATTTCGGAAGTAAACACAATGTAGGAGGACATTTTTTTTTAATATTTAGCAACTTTACAAAAAAGATGCAAATTCAAAGGAACATGCATGATCTGCAAACATGTAAATGTTAAAAAAAAATATTAATAAAATTGAGAATGGAAATGGGGAATGTGTCAAAGAGACAACAACACAACCATAGAAAAAACAACAGCAGAAGGTCACCAATGTAGCGAGAAACTCCGAAATTACGTTACTTGTGGTAGCAAGTGTCACTGTAGGCGAGAGTACCAAACTAGGATTCGGAACAATAATACAAATAATATCAATTTGTAAAACTAAAAATAAAGATTGTGATAAGGTTTGTTTAAATTTAACCCATATGATCCAACAACATGTATGATCAGCTCGTACTAGACCGTACGCGTATGGTCGGACCGTACGATTATACGCATACGATCCAAATACTCTGGATCATAATCACATTTGATTTGTTTACGCTTGGTAACTGAACATAAACTTCACTGATTATTGTAACATGATTGAAGAATATACGTGAATGGTGTGAGAATGCAAAATACATTCTGAGGTGACGAAAGTTTATTTAACAGCAATACACAAGTCGGTTTGGGTTGAAAAATAAAACAATATGTGCATAGTAAAAAAATACAGGCCATCGATTTATGCTTGACTACATGACACACAATTGCATACTTATTTAACATTTATTGTAGGCCCGTCTTTCTGGAAACTTTAATTTTTAGTCCATTTTCTCTATTAATTGGTACTTTTCCTTTATACATAAAGTTGTTGGACTATTATTCTTTGCAGTTAGTGTTTGATAAGCATTATGTTATAATCGCATTCTGAGGAATGACTAAATTCTATCTTTCTTTTCGGAAGTGATGAAGACTGAAGTTTTTAACGGCTAGACACCTTTTACGCTGTCGGTTTTGTTAATTGAAAGTGTGTATTGTATAGTCTATCGTTCACACCTTCACATCAAATCGATCCAATTAGAAATAAGCAATAATAGTATATATTGTTACACGAACCAATCAAATGTGGGTGTAGGTGGGGCATGTTTTTTTTTTTTTTTTTTTTTTTTTGGGGGGGGGGGGGGGGGGGTTATATATTAAAACAAATACCGGGAATGTCGCATTACGTTTAAAACCTTTTTCACAATCAATTAAGTAATATAAACAGTTTCTGTTTATTTCGTGTACTTCTCTTCATGGATATTATATTCGTCTTGACCAAAGAGGCGATGAATAGATTTTAACAATAGAGTTTTCCGGCAAGTACATGTACAGATATTCAAGTAAATAATTATTAAAGCAAGTAATACAACGTGCATACTATGATAGTAGAACTATAGAAAGCATATATTTCCCACGTGTATGAAGGAGTTTGAAAAGATTTCTGTAATATTTCAGTATAAAATAGGTTTCTCGTGTAGACTTCTTTGTAGAAATCATAGAGTTTAAAATATTTATATTTCTCACGATTTCCATTCTCAATTTTTTATGTCTGTAAACTGTGAGCCTCTGACATAAAATTTGATAAATTAACATCTCGGCTTCTAATAACCAATTAGGGGAAAGAAAGCATGTAATATATTAACTTTATTTGATTACATCTGATTGAAGATGTTTTCCTAGGAAAATACACTAACTAATTATTCATTCACATGAACATCTCCGTATTATATTCGGTAATACTTTTGAATATACGCTACATATACATGCATTCTAATCTAAACAGAATAAATTAATGTTAGTCAAATCAAGGATTTGTATAGTTACATCTAACTATACAAATCCTTGGTCAAATAAAGACAAGTCTGCTCTGTTCTATCATAAAACGATACTGTTAGTCAACGTAAACAATTTCAAATTAAAAAATCAAACAATTGTAAAATAAGAAAATAACAGGCACGTGATTTATTGCAATATTTAGGTTATTCGGTCTATATAACTCACTCAAATCTGATGTTTGAATCCCTTTAAAAGAATTATGAAATGTTAAAAAACACTTTCATAAAAAAAAATCGCGTGCCTGTTAAATGCGCACATACCTATATGTGTACCTAAAGCAACAGAAAAAAAAATTGTTAATAATGATACTAAGTCTTTCAATTGAATATCTTTATATTAAACGTATGATTAAATGTACGATTTCAGCAATATGAATCCTTTCAATAATGTT
This sequence comes from Mytilus galloprovincialis, assembly GCA_037788925.1. Taxonomy (NCBI): domain Eukaryota; kingdom Metazoa; phylum Mollusca; class Bivalvia; order Mytilida; family Mytilidae; genus Mytilus; species Mytilus galloprovincialis. The sequence continues at coordinate 17,388,869 of CM075335.1, read as the reverse complement.
AATTTATATAAATCAATTAACTATTTCAACATTCCTTCATTATACAACTTTTTTTTATTACACTGTCATTGAAATTGACAAATAGCCGCTCCTACTAATTAAGGTGGTTTCCTTTGATGTGAATTAAACTCGGGTAGGTCTGCTTTTGAAAACAACTCATAAGCTTTGGACGATGTTTACTTGTGGTAATTAAGTATATAAAGAACAAATGTGACTTTTTCAATTCTTTTGAGCGGTTAATTTTAAATCTTAAATATTAAAATTTGCATTCATGATAATGTTATTAATTTGAAAGATATACCACATATAAACATTACTTATATAGTTATTGTAATAACTTTAACAACGTTAACGTTCACGATATCGATCGCGAGATTTAACTTCTTCTAATTAATTAAACGGACGTCTGTTAAAGGGCCGTCGTTATCTGATGGTATCAGAGGGATTAAAAGGTAAAGGTCAAATCTGCCGAGCGGAAAGACGATTTTAACTGCAGACGGCAAAAATAACTGATTGACAGCAATTTTGAAATACGACAGCTATTTAGAATGTAGAACGTCTATAAAATCGATCTAGTCAATAATAATAGCTGTTAACAGGCATCATAGGCAGTAAGCGGGCTTGATAGCTCTTTGGTTTTTCTAGTGTATATATATCCTTAACACGAAGGTACAAAACAGTCAACATGTTTGTTGGAAATTCACACATGCAAATGAAAAATGCCTGTCCATGTTGTATTTTTTAGATAATTTTGAATCCTTGGCCACATGTTTTTAATATACAGTGTAGGTCTTCCTGTTAGTATGATTTCTGTTATCAGAGAAGTACATCAAAATTTTGTAATAGCAAATTAAACATTTGACTAACTTTCTGTTTTAGATATTATCATCCTTATCAAGAGAAATGAAGTACATGTTTACTGTAATCCAATCAACTACCATTACCTATTACCCTATGTTAGTCACTGGAGAAATATCAGATTTCACTGTATGACAGATTCAGAGGTGAGTTTTAAGGAGAACTTTTAGATTTCACTATATGACACATCCTGAGGTTGGTTCTACAAATGATTTCGTTCTATAACAGATACAGGAGATTGGTAATTGAAAGAAAAAGTATATTTCAGAGTATTCCTCTTTCCTTGATACAACTATTACTGTTAAATGCTAAAGAGACTTTAAGAAGCAATCAATTAATGAACAGAGAATAAGAAACATTATATTTGTAAGTTTTTTATATCTTTGAAAAGTAAGGTTTTAATAGATACAAAGGCAAGAAAAATTTGAATTTGAAAAATTGGAGGTTTTTTTCAGTATGAAGATGAAGAGGCAGCTGAGGAATTTAAAATTCATTCTTTTGTTGCTATGGTAACCAATTGTAGAAAGATTGGAATTCCTTACAGTACCTCAGGTAAATTGTTGTGTCGTCAGTTTCATACTTTTAGCATCAGATCATGGTATTTTTGTCGAGCCTTTTCTTGTTGAAAAAGCAAGACATAGCAATCCTACATTCCCTCGTTGTCAGTGGTGTCCACAAATATTCACTCTGTGGTTAAATTTTTTGAAATTTTAATAACGTTCTTAAACTTACCTGGTTTTCTACCAAACTTGGACAGAAGCTTGTTTATGATGATAAGATAGTATCCAGAAGTAAATTTTGAAGAAAGAAAAACATTTTTTTTATACTTTACTTATAAATGGACTTAGTTTTTCTGTCAGAAAACATTGCATTCACCTTGTGGTTCAAGTTTTTAAGATTTTAATGACCTTAAACTATCCTGGATTTCTACCAAACTTCGACAGAAGCTCGTTTATGATCAGAAGATAGTATCCAGAAGTTAGTTTTGTAAAACAAATCCATTTTTTTTGTGTTTTACTTATAAATGGACTTAAGTTTTTTCTGCTAGGAAACATTACATTCACTCTGTGCCCAGCCTGTGGTGAAAGTTTTAAAATTTTAATAACTTTCTTAAACTATCGTAGATTCATACCAAACGTTGACAGAAGCTTGTTTATGATTAAAAGCTATTATATAGAAGGAAATTTAGTAAAAATGATGTTCATGGTTTTCCATATTTTACTTATAAATTGACTTATTTTTTCTTCCAGTTAGCATTACAAACAGTACTAGTGCAGTTAAAGTTTTCAAATCATTACCAAACTTTGACAGAAGCTTCTTACAATCAAAAGATAGTATCTAGAGAAAACATTTATCAAATATTTTCCTCACTTTTGTTGAGCCTGCGATAAATAGCAAGAGTATGCGAGACACTGGGTTCCGCAGAACCCTTACAATTTTTTTGAAAACAAAGTTTATAATTAACCAATTTTAATCATAACTAGGTTTAAAAAAGAATCTTTATCAGTTTTTTTAAAGGCTGATGTATTGGCCATGAATTCTGATACTAAATATTTCTGCTACAAAATGATAATTGTATAAATCTACAAAAAATTAATGTAAAACCTTATCTAATAAATAAAGAAACAGATGAAACATTTGCTTGTAATAGTTAATACAGTGATAAAGATATTTATGTCTTTTTTTCAGGCAGTGTACACAGCTTTGACAAGATGGTTGTAGAAAAGTGGCCCATCATACAGGCATATGCCTTAGATGAATATACAGGGTAATTCAGAACTTTTAAAAATGATTTTAAGTGTTAGATAATTGATAAATATTTGAATTAATAACTTTTCAAGAAATATGGACCAAGATTGAAAACTAAGTTTACAATTCTATAGTTTTTGATTAAACTAAATAAATCCTTAAAATTGTCAACAGTAAAATGGTATTTTACAAGAAATTAGAAGTTACAATGTTTTTAGATTTATGCATTGCTCTATTTCAGAGGTGGTTTCTTCACCATGAAACATGAAGTGAGTATATGGTACAGTTATCTCCCTTAGTCAAAGTATTATCAGATAATTTGGATAAAGTAGAAATTAAACAAACTGAAATTAACAGAGACTCTTATCCTGATTATAAAAAAAAATCCTCCTACTTTGAAACTAATAGTAGTTTACAGAATAAGTACTTGATCAAGCATATATTTATCCTTAATTTTGCTAGTTTAAGAATGGTAAAAGTTTAATATTTATTTTGTAAATTTTTATAAAAGATTGATGCGCTATGACACTTTTCAACTTCTACCTTTATTTTCAGGTTGTTGATATTAGTTCTGCTGTTCATAAAATCTTTAATGAAGTGGATCCTACATCACTCGAACTATTGATAATAGAGGTAACAATGTATATAGTTTTGGTTTATGCATAAATATTGATTCTTATTAAATAATTCAGCTTCAATTGTCTGCTTGTAAAATACAATGTTTGTATAAATTAAATACATTTTAGTATTCAAGAAATTTGTTATCTGTTTTTGCAATTTTAAGGGTTAGATGCATTTATAATTTAGAAAAGTTGTCAAAGATAACATAAATGCATTTGGATCATTTATTTTTCATAGACAGAAAATGAGGTTAAGAAAACTATCATTTAAAGTTAGAAAAACGTAAATCCCAATTATTGGTATCACATCTGTTTATGATATAGGTTTTCCAAGCACTTTAACTTTATGTATAAACATAATGTGTAAATATTGCATTATGCAACTAATTGTTCTGAATTTCAGCAATTATCCATGTTTGAAAGACAGTGGAAAACAATGTTGATAACCACAGATATGGAAATGTGAGTTTTTATTATTAACATATTTTCATTGTAGAAATGGGAATTTAATGGGAAAAATAAGAGGCAGACATTTAAAACTTACAAATCAAAAAGAAACTGACAATGTCATGGGGAAAAAGAACGATTAAAAGACTTACAAGTCTACAACAAAACACTATATAAAAAAAATTGAGCAACATGAAATCCCATCAAAAACTGTGGGTATTATAAGGAATAGAACTAATGGTACTCAAAAACTGTGGGTATTATAAGGAACAGAACTAATGGTACGCTCATTTAACATTTGTAAAATACAAAGTGGATTATTATACATCAGTCCTATTTCACATGTACAATAACTTTTCTATTGTAAAACAAAATTGCACAATCTTTTAGTCAGCATGCTAGGTTCAGATTTAAGATGACGTAAGTAATTTCTCTACAACACTTCCTCATTATATTCTTATCTTGTTGTAATACACAGCTTTGGAGGAATTCCATGATACACTTTCTATTGTTAGATGATCAATTAATAATTATTTTTAGAATATACCATCTGTAATATAGTCTATAATCTAGGTCATAATCATGCCCTGAATAAATATATATTATGTTATACAGGTTAAATAATTCGAGACAAATTCAAGAGGAGAAAGTTTGTGAGGTAATTACATATTTAAAAGTTATTTTGGTATTGATATCATATTATATTACTGCAAAAAATTAGATTTCTTTCCTTTATTAGGACCCTAATAGGTAATTACTGTCATGTTTTCTATCTTGTACAATAATTAAGTGCTTTAAGAGATTTTCATATTTTTTATAATATAAAGAAATAAAGAAATTCTTTTTGGCAATCAAACCACATCTTCTTATTGTCGTGGTGCAACTTTTGTTGCAGAAAGCTCGACATAGGGATAGTGATCCGGCGGAGGCGAGGGGGGCGGCGGCGGCGGCGGCGTTAGCTAACTTCTTAAAAGGTTTATATTTTAAGGGTGAAAGACCTGGATGCTTCATACTTTGTATATAGATGCCTCATGTTACGAAGTTTCCGTCAGTCTCATGTCCAATGTCCTTGACCTCATTTTCATGGTTCAGTGACCACTTGAAAAAAAAGTTCAAAATTTTTGTAATGTTGATATCTCTCTTATAATAAGTAATAGGATAACTATATTTGGTATGTGCGTACCTTGCAAGGTCCTCATGCCCGTCAGACCGTTTTCACTTGACCTCGACCTCATTTCATGGATCAGTGAACAAGGTTGTTTTGGAGGTCAAGTCCATATCTCAGATACTATAAGTAATAGAGCTCTTATATTTGGTGTATGGAAGGACTGGAAGGTGTACATGTCCAACAGGCAGGTGTCATCTGACCTTGACCTCATTTTCATGGTTCAGTGGTTATAGTTAAGTTTTTGTGTTTTGGTCTGTATTTCTAATACTTTATGCAATAGTTCTACTATATTTGTTGTATGGAATGGTTGTAAGGTATACATGTCTAGCGGGCAGATGTCTTCTGACCTTGACCTCATTTTCATGGTTCAGTGGTCAAAGTTAAGTTTTTAAGTTTTGGTCTTTTATCTAATATTATATGCCAAAGGTCAACTATATTTGGTGTATGGAAATATATTATGATCTATATGTCAGTCCCGCAGGTTTTAATTGACCATGACCTCAATTGCACGGTTCATTGCACAGTGTTAAGTTTTTGTGTTTTGGTCTATTTTTCTTAAACTATAAGTAATAGGTCAACTATATTTGTTGTATGAAAGCTTTGTTAGCTGTACATGTCTGCCTGGCATGGTTCATCTGACCTTGACCTCATTTTCATGGTTCATTGGTCTTTGTTTAGCTATCTTGGTTAATGTTAAGTTTATGTGACAGTTGTAATCAAGCTTTATACTTAGGACTATCAACATAATATCAATGATAAGTAAAGAAGGCGAAACATTTCAGTGTGTGCACTCTTGTTTTTAAATTCATTTAATCTTTGAAAAATGTGTATACATGTATGAAAGCCATAAAAGCAAAGTTTAATCTTTGTTTTACTTTACCTGTTTGACCATAACACTGAATGACACAGACGAAAAAAAATCTTCCGATTAAGGAGATAAGGTATGATTGCCAATGAGACAACTATCTACCAGAGTTCACATAAAGAGGATATAAGCAATTATAGGTCAGTGTACAGCCTTCAACAATGAGAATAAACCCATATTGCATAGTTAGCTGTTATAGGCCTTGACCTGAAAATAGAAAGCTCTCTCACATGCAAAACAAAACATAATGTTAAACTATAAGTAATACAGTGTAAGCACAGGGACATATTTTATTGCATCCATACATCAGATTCATATTTGTTAAGAGCTGTGTTGTATTATATAAAGCATTTCTCTATGTGAATATTTCATTTCAGGCTTTAAAGAGTTACTACAAACATGGTAAAGTTGGAAGTGAAACAGCAGTGTGAGTATAATAGATTTGTTATCATGCTCAAGTGATTTGACAATCTTTTTGAGGTATTGATTAACCTTTTAGATGTATTAACTAATAATTTTGGAGTATCATCCAGTTGTTGCATTAGTTATTTATTATTTGTCATAAGACAGACAGATTTTAACCATGGAAAGTTCACATTTCAATCCTCCAAATATATACAAATTTTGTTTGCCAGAAGAGTATAAACATAGAATAATTTAACTTATCATGTTTCTACAAATCTTTTAGTAGATATAGATATGTACAAAAGATGGAACTGAAAATTAAGCTAAACTTATGTTTCCCTGGTATATCCTCGAAAAAATATTCTGCTCGGCAAATTCAACTTGGACAATAGAGCTGAAACGAAATACTGTTAGGAAAGAAAATAATCTATTGCATTACCTGACAGTTTAAAATATAGAGAACAGAGAAAAATAAACAAATGAATTCCAATTTCAGAGATAGACAGACCAGACCATTTGTATTGTTTGGGACCAACACAAAGAAAACTGTAATGGAATCAGTGAGAACAGGGGAGACAACTGTCAATACACCAATAATGAAAGCAGGAGTTGATGGTGATATACCTAAACTGATGGTAAGTCATTGTGTTTACTTAATTTTAAATTGACAATATTTGGATTTGCTTCAATGGTATTCAAATTTAGATTCTTTGGAGAATTTTTATAAGGCAACATGAAAACAGTACAGGAAGACAGTATTTAATGGCATGGCTAGGCTTTTTGTTTAAAACTTAATAGAAGTTTTTAAATATCAATGAAATAATAGAAGTTTTCACATATGGGCTATTTCAAAAAAAATGATGCCAAAGTGTGACAAACATGGTAAAAAATTAAGTCATTGCTAATCTTTTTTCTATCATTTTTCTTTAATCCAGAGACATTCAAGTTTACAAAACTACCAAGGGTTAATGCAAAATAATAAAAACAAAAATTTTAACAACATTTTACTCATAAGAATTCATCCACTTTTCAAAGGAAACAACAAAATAATAATATCAACTGACAAACATAAATAAGAATATAAATATCAATGTAATTTTTTTGTTTGTTGCAATAAAGGTACTAAATGATTTTCCTGCAATTTTTTTTTACTTATAAACAGTTTTTTTTTTTTAAATATGTAAATTTCACCAATTTTTAGTGTATTCTTTAATATCTTATTTCAAAAGTTTTTATATCTCTTTGCAAAAGCTTTAATTTTATATAAAAAGTATAAGGAAGCAAACATATATGATCTAATTACATCCTCTGAAAATTTCACAACAATTGCTTCAGTCAATTCTAAGTTTTCTTCATTTAAAAAATACAAACATGTGTTTTTTATCCTTTTGTTACACTCCTCACATATTTTTTCAGTAACTGTAAGACTGTTTTTTAATGGAATGTTTAGAAAATCAGTAATGATATCTATTTTAAATTTACAATCTCACAAATAAATAAATTTATTAGATATTTGATTACATATTTTTTTAATTTCTGAGCAAAGAGCAAACTTTTAACATGTTTAATGAGAATTACACTTTAATTTTTAAAAATCTTTGGTGAATAGTGTGCAGAAAAATCACTTTTACAAGACAGATCGGCTTTCTCATTACATTGTAAAGATGTTACAATTATTTTAATAAAGAATCATGTTGAATTTTGTTATAGATAAGCTACATCAGAAACTTGTCAGGAGTGTAACAAATGTTACACTCCTGACCATAATTTATTGCTACCATATTTTAACCTGAAACTGACCTGAAATCATGTAGAGTCTTAATATTCACATATTATTTTAGTGCAAATTAAGAACAGGTTAAAAAAAATTATATACTTCTTACATATTTACAAATTTTGCTAATTGTCTATTTAAAAAAAAAGATGGCTTTCCTTTAAACCTTGTTCAGTCTCTTGTTTGATACTATATATATGCTGTTTTTATGTCAGATAATGTATTATGATAAGTTTGTTCGTACTACCAAAGATGGTAGCAGTATGTGCTCTGTATATTAAAAATTGTCCAAAAATGTACCCAAAATGTCAGGAGTGTAACGCTTTAAAATGTTTAAGTGTAACATTCATGTTATTTTTTATAGAAACAATGTTGTTATTATTGGTTTTCTTTCCTGGAATTTGAGTGTGAACACCATCTGTTTCATATTTTCAGTAACAAACATGCCATTATTATGGCCTTTATTGCTTGTTTATGTTCAATACTTGTATGTCAGGACTGTAACACATTTAAACAAGCTAGTTCAATTGCAATTTTAGTTCAAAAATTTCAAAAGTAATGATGTAGACTTGTATTCTGTGTTAACCTGAGGTGTAGTAATGTCATTTTATAATAATTGTCAGCTTGTTTTTCTTCCAATAACTTACCTTTGCTAATAAGATTGAAATAATGCATTTTTTTGTGTTACACTCCTGACATTGAAGTATTGAGCATACAAAAGCAATGAAGGCCATAATAATGGCATGTTTGTTACTGATAAACTGTAACAGGTAATGTTCACTGAAATTCAAGAAAAAACAACAACTATAACAACATTGTTTCTAAAAAAAAATACATCTTAACCCAGTTGTTACACTCCTGACAGACCTGGGTAGTCCTCTTATTGTAACCATAATATTCCAGTAGTAGAACTTCAGGGTCAACTGGATGCACCTGTGTCAAGCTATGATACTAAGGCCAATTAAAATTAATTGATAGATTTTCATCCCCGCCCGCCCCTCTGAATTCGTCCCGCCCCGAATTTTTTTATTTTATAAAATTTACGATTTCCGGATTTCGTTCATTCCCGTTACCGGTAACCGTTAAAATTTCGTTTCATCCTCAAAGCTTCCTGTTTCCAAAATTTCGGTTTTGTACCTCAAGTAAATCTAACAAAAAGGATTAAGTCGACCTTTCCGCTGCTCTAGACTATGATGACAACATCATCTTCCGAGAGTAAAGATTGATAACGAGAATGACGTGAAATATTGGTGTTAAGAGAAACACGCTGTTTCCAAGACTGCAAATCGCGGTATGTCACAAATTTATGTGATTAGAAAACTGCGACTTTTTTATTTATGCAATGACTTTGTCTCAGGAAATTTAAACTGTAAATGATACCCAAAGCGCAAGATTCGTGGAAACCATTGATACAGAAAACATGACTGGATTATAGATATTGAAATACAAGCACGAACTTGTCAGATTTATGACCGTTTATTGAAATTAAAAAGTCAACTAACATATGCATTTTATTTAGGCACTGGCTACGGTTACATGGAAATGTAACAATAATAAAAATATTATTGTTACATTGGAGACTAAATAACGGAATGCATGGTTGGGTAAGGACCTGTTTAATTACGAATGTAACAATAATTATTGAGGCTACGGTTACATTGCGTTATTGTAACATGAAAAAAAGCAATGCACGATGGGACTAGTAATTTGTACTAAATAATAAAAGTTGAGGACATTTATTACATACATTTATAACATACATTTATAACATACAATTTATTTACTGTAATTTTTTATTTACAATGACAATTTCTACAAATCCAGTAAGTTGTTTTTAAAGTCCGACACATTTTTGATGAACGAAAAATTTTTCGTCCTCCACGGATACGTGTACATACAGAATTTCTTAGTATTTAAGTTACAGTTGGCAAACTTTGCTTTTGATTATCAATTTGTGTCAAGTTATAAAGCTGTATGAAATGTATGTCTTGATATTGTTTCAGTTTCGTTTAAAACGCATCCCAAGTTTTATTTTTTTCACCATAAACAAAATTGGTCCAAAGTGTAATGACAGTAATAAGAGTAGGTGTGCAGTTAAATACTTTAAAAAAGTGAAACCATTGAACTATATTTTTCGCCTTTGACAGTCACACTCCTAATCTTGAGTAGTATCTTTAAGAACATCAAAACCATTAATACGTAGTAAAACTATTCAAGTTGTACACATGATTTGTTGAATAATAATATTTTATTATTTATCAGTATTAAATTACAAGTATTGTTTAGTACATATGAAAGAATGAAGCAATACAACTATAGAAGATTTAAGTTTAATCAATCTAGCGTACATTGCTGTTTTTCATGTAACAATAACGTAATGTAACCGTAGCCTCAGTAATTATTGTTACATTTGTAATTAATCGGTTCCTCACCCAACTTTGCATTCCGGCAATTAGTCTCCAATGTAACAATAATATTTTTTTTATTGTTACATTTCCATGTAACCGTAGCCAGTGCCTTTTATTTATGCAAGCCCTTTGATTTTACCCATGGCTGTCTTTTTATGTTGACAAACAGCAAATGTCCCAATACACCCAAAAAGAGTCATTAAACAACAACTTTTTTTTTATTATTAAGTTAATGTTTTACATGATAATTATATTTTCATCTTGCATATAAAGTACCAACCCTATTATTTTCAACACTCTCTGAGTTTTCATTTTATTCTGTACTTATAATAATTGTGTTGCATACCAATGCATTTGCTTCATTTTATGGGAATACAAGCCATTGTTTAGAAACCCAAATACATTTGGTGTAGGTAGTCAAAATGAAGAGAGTATTTCTCACACGTTTTTGTTGTTAAGTTTTTAAAGCCGCAATTAGATATATTTATTTAAGGATTTGAAAAATTATGTAAGATTCCCCATACTTGTGTATATAAAAAAGAAGATGTGGTATGATTGCCAATGAGACAACTATCCACAAAAGACCAAAATGACACAGACATTAACAACTATAGGTCACTGTACGGCCTTAACAATACATGATATAAGCTTAATTACACTTGTATATATGAAGAACTCGTCACAAAACATGCAAAAGGGTTTCATATGAAATAAAATTTAAAAAATAAAATCCTCCCACCCGCCCCATTTTTTTCAAAAATTTGGATGAAAATCTACTAATTAATTTTAGTTGGCCTAAACAGAAAAAATAAACCGTGCAAGATGTACAGAAACATGTTATTTCACCTACAAAGACATTTTCTGGCAGCATATTGACTTTTACTAACATTTTTTTTTTTACACAAACTTATTTGACTTACCTTATGAGGCTCATAAAAATGTAAATATATGGAAGAATTGAACAAGAAATCATAGTCAAGATATAATAGTTGGATGAAAGATATTGTTTGGTATTGTATCTGCCCTTATTTATTCTATATCATCAATGAATGGACATGCTCTCTTCTAAATGTCACACTAAAAGCGTTACACTCCTGACATTTTGAGGTACAATTTTGGACAATATTTTTTAAACAGAGCACATACTGCTATTATCTTTGGTAGTTAGGACCAACTAATCATAATACATTATCTGACCTAAAAACATTACAGATATAGTATCATACAAGAGACTGACAAAGGTTTAAAGGAAAGGCATCATTTTTTTTGAAATAGCCCATATCAATGAAATCAATGCTGGCATTAATTCCTTTTTTTACAATAATTGTTTTGATAATTAAGTTTTTGTTGATCATATGAAATATTCCAATTTGTATGAATGCCAGTTTTAATTCCTCTTTGGTGTCTTGTAGGTATGTCATGGTGTGTGCCCTAATGGACCAATTACTTGTGGAAGAACATATTTTTTTACAGGATTCTCAGACCCATTGTCAGGTAATTAGTTGTTGTTATGCTAACTGTCCAGTGTTATAACAAACCACTGATTACCAGTTGATCATTGGTAAATATAGGGTAATATTGTGTTCATCAGTATTGTTTCATTGGACACCAATGTTTGCAGATGTCATGGTTACAGGTGAATAACAAGTTTAAATGTTCAACAAATTACAAATTTTTCATCAGGTTGTATGCAGACTTTGGCAAAACCACAAAATCAAATATCCACAAAAATGGAGGTTTTCTCAATTCAATCGCACTTAATATGAATAAATCAACAGTATATGGTTCAACAGGTAATAATTTTTATGCCCCCATCGCAGTGCAGGAGCATAAAGTGTCCATCTGTAATTTACCTCTTGTTTCACATGTCAATGTGACTGAGTGTTTTTAAAATAAAGCATATTGTATTATTGTATTGTATTGTAAGTCCCAAAATTAGTTTCCATTCTCTAACTTTAGTTTGCCTCAACCAAATTTAGTGTTCTAGAATTATGCCCCTTTTAAAGCATTACATTCATGTTGGGGCATCATCTGTTTATAAAGAAATTATAAAATAAGGGAAGAACAAAAAATATCTAAAATGTTTTAAAAAAGAATTATTTTAAAAAGTTGTAATAAAGTCACTGAAAGATTTGTTTTATTTGAAGAATGATGGTTGCTTACCTCCCTTAGCTTGGTCATTACATATAATAATGTATCCATAGTTTTCATTGCATACTAAATTGATTATGATTGTAGTGTCAGACATTTCTTGCATGAACTGGTTATTATTCCCCTACTGAGGAAGTAGAAGTATACATTAGGTTTGCACTATGTCCATCTCTCCATCTGTCAGGTCGGCAAATCAGTTTTTTTCCAGACCTTTTTTCGTCATGCTTGTTTAAAATATTGCACATATTTTTCGAATTTATCATTATGGGATAAATGAGTTTATACTACATTTGTAGTATGTCTACAGTCAAATTATAATTGGTAATTCTTGGTCACTGACCATATAAATTCAGGTGATAGTGACAATGTTATACATTAAACTTGTATCTTTGTCATTATGAATGAATGCAGCTTTGCAAAAGGTTACCTGCTTTGCCATCAACACTACAGGTACTAGTTCTTTGAACATACTAACTGTCCCCCACTTAAATGGTTGATGTCTTATTATCTCTTTGCTTTTTATCATCAAAGTAGAGTCAGTGTACTGCATGCCCATCTTCCTATTGCATACTTTCTATGTGTACAATAATATCGAAATTCATAGTGCTATAAATGTGCACTTACAAGGTGTTGCAAACAATTGCTTGAAGTACAATTATTTCCACCTTGGTTTTGACTCTGAGGTTCTGGGACCTGATTTTATGAGAGGAAAATTTTCATTTTTTAATTACAATAGTCAAGGCCCATTCCTAACGTTCATGGTTTATACAAGACCTTTGACTTTCTCAAAAGTTCATATGGTGAAAGCCATTACCTTATTTTAATCTAATTTGAAACCTTGAACAAAAAGATTTTGACTGTGTGCTTTGTAAGAAACAATAGTCCTGGTAGAAATGTCCAACAGGGCCTTGCATTATTGGAGGGGAATTTAAATCATTAAAGTAAATTGAAAGTAAAACTTGAACACTAAGCCTCTGTGCTATCAAATGAGTGATTTTCTATCGAAATTAATTCCACTTGACTTTTCTTCACACCAATTTCCATACCAAAGGTTTGGCATAAGTGATCACTGAGAGTTGAATTTGAAACTCTAAGATCAAGAGGGGTCATTATTTGAGATTATAACCTTGTTTGTGCAATAGAAATTAGCATTACTTACTTAATTACAATGTAATATGAATATATGTTCATGCAGGGTTTGTAGAAAGTAGCCATACAACCAGCTGCATACAACACAGAAATACAAATATACACCAAAAGATAATTGAATAAAGTGAGAGGTCAAATGTACGCCATATTTTCAAAACAAAAGTTTTATTGATTAAGTGAAATAAAAATAATTTGCCTTCACTAAATATGATGATAATATGCCAAACATTGTGAGGGTGATTGTATTCAAGCTGACGGTCATTGGTACATGTCAATAGTTAATGTAATAAAATTGAGAATGGAAATAGGGAATGTGCCAAAGAGACAACAATCCGACCATAGAGCAGACAACAGCAGAAGGTCACCAACAGGTCTTCAATGCAACGAGAAATTTTCGCACCCGGAGGCGTCTTTTAGCTGGCCCCTAAACAAATATATACTGGTTCAGTGATAATGAACAGCATACTAACTCCAAATTGTACACAAGAAACTAAAAGTTAAAATAATACAAGACTAACAAAGGCCAGAGGCTCCTGACTTGGGACAGGTGCAAAAATGTGGCGGGGTTAAACATGTTTCTGAGATCTCAACCCTCCCCCTATACCTCTAGCCAATGCAGAAAAGTAAACGCATAACAATACGCACATTAAAATTCAGTTCAAGAGAAGTCAGAGTCTGATGTCAGAAGATGTAATAAAAGAAAATAAACAAAATGACAATAATACATAAATAACATCAGACTACTAGCAGTTAACTGACATGCCAGCTCCGGACCTCAATTAAACTGATTGAAAAATTATGTCTTCATCATATGAATATCAGGCACAATCCTCCCCGTGAGGGGTTTAGTATCATACCATCATGACATATATGAGAAGAACATAACCCATGTCATGCCAACAACTGGTTTATTAATAATAAATGTGTTTAGTTCCGATGCAAAGACCCTACAAGTGAATCAATATTTACGCCAAAATATGCAATCTTTAATGACCTGACAACAGTATCGTAACTATATCCCTTCTTAATAAGTCTTTTTAAAGGTTTTGTTAGCTTCTGAGGTGAATGCTGACATTTTTGTGCTTTATAAAGAATATTTCCATAAAATATTGGATGTGAAATACCTGAACGTACAAGAAGTCTGCATGTTGAGCTATATTTACGAATGATGTCCTTATACTGATGATAAAATTTAGTAAATGTTTTGACTAGTTTCTGATATCGAAAACCCTGGTGTAATAATTTTTTAGTAAGCATGCAATATATGTTCAGGGGAATCAATGGTCATTGGTCCATGTCAATAGTTAATGTAAGCATGCAATATATGTTCAGGGGAATCAATGGTCATTGGTCCATGTCAATAGTTAATGTAAGCATGCAATATATGTTCAGGGGAATCAATGGTCATTGGTCCATGTCAATAGTTAATGTAAGCATTCAATATATGTTCAGGGGAATCAATGGTCATTGGTCCATGTCAATAGTTAATGTATGCATTCAATATATGTTCAGGGGAATCAATGAGAAAGTATCTGTGTTAGTTTTCATTTTTGAAAGTCAAAGATTAACATACTGCAGGATTTTATGAATGTGATATAAATGAAATAATTTTATATGAATTCTAATTACCATATAAACTTGAAGTAGATAACTTAAATTCATGTCAGGAATAAGTTTGATTTTCTTATGCCCCATTTATTGGCTTAATATATTTTGGTCAGTGCGTCTGTTCATCTGTCCATCTGTCAGTCTGTCTCAGTGTCTGTCCTGCTTCAGGTTAAAGTTTTTGGTCAAGGTAGTTTTTGATGAAGTTTAATCAACTTGAAACTTAGTTCACATGTTCCCTATGATATAATCTTTCTAATTTTTATGCCAAATTAGAGTTTTGACCCAAATTTCACAGACCACTGAACATAGAAAATGATAGTGCTAGGGGGGCATCCATGTACTATTGACACATTCTTGTTTCAACTTGAACTTGCACGATTTGAGTTGGAATATTAATATTCAAGTTACATGCATTAAGGTGTCAGAACAACAATTAAAAATCCCTCTCTGTTCAACCAAATTTTGCAATTTTCACAGCTTTCTAAATATTTTACCTTAAGTTTAACTTCATCAAAACGAGCTATATCAGCTTTCTACATGCCAATATTCAACCTACCTTTAAAATCTAAGAAAGAAACTGACCTTTGAATAGAGGTACTCTAACAATGTCCCCTGATTTCCTGGAAATCTTTATTTATTATGCTATGGAGCGCATTAATCTTGATTTTTTTATAAAAACTCTTAGGCAAGTGAATTTTAGGTCTAAATATATTTATCTTTCACCAAAAGTTTCATTTCTGCAAATTTGTTGGTTAGTTTAAGTAAACAATGACATCAAAAGCACTATTTTGTATCAGAATAGGGCTACTTTTACATACATTCTAAATTGGAGGGAGTAATTAGTGGTCCAACACCTAAATGACATGGATGAAAACAATAAATTTTGTTAATGTCGTTAATATATGCTTCACAATTGGATGATTTTTTATTTTATAAAAGAATAACTGCATGTTGATTTTTTTTAGTCTTTTGATCATTTGTATCATTGAGTAGCTGCCTCATTAACATATACAACTTTTTCCACACATTTTTTTTTATCCATATTTTACAGCTTTTATTTCAGATAATTTAACCAATGACAATTTTTAAATATGGATTTTCTGCAAAATACATTTTTCAATCATTTTTTGTGTCATTAATTATTTCCTTATTCCTCCATGTAGTTATTATTTGGGTAAATGTCTCATAAATATGTTATTTCCTGTTGTTTTCTCAGATTTATGAATTCTAGTCCTTACAAAGGATTGTGTCAGTAAAGAACAAATGACAACAGCTTTATAATTCTTTTATTCATGTTTCCTTTACAGTACCATTGATTTTTCACTGTAAAAGATTGAAAATTTATAGCTTTTGAAAACATAAATAAATTTTAATGACACAACTTGAACACAATCAATATAGATATAAAATATTTAATTTCTTGAAATAGTAATAAAATCAATATTATGACAAATGTAACATGTAAATTATAGTTTGGTGAAACCCATCTCTTTTTTTCTGTTCTTAAATAATTTAGATGTACAAATATACTTGTTGCATAAAATTTGTTACAAAGCACATAAAAGATATAGAGAAATTAAATTAGTTTAGTCAGATTAAAGTTACATTTACGAAGTTTCACTGTTTCTGTAACAATATAATAATATTACATTCAGTTTGTTAGTTTCCACTTAAAAAGGGTATCAAAATACATCCTGTGGCAAAATTCAATTTCAGATAGAACAATTTGACAGTCTTGCTTCAAAAAACATGAAATTAGATAGAAGAATTTGACAGTCTCACTACAAGAAACTTGAAATGATATATTTTTTCCTATGTAATTTAACAGTCTCACTACAAGAAAGTTGAAATGATCAGTAATTCCTATGTAATTGGTCAAGTAAAGGCTATCTGATGGAATAATTGTTTGACCATAGATCATGATTAGACTATTCCATTACTATTACACTTCTGATGAGTCAGTTGGTCAGCACAATGCCATGTCCTTTTATAACATTGACTGAATATTGGCATTGACATTGGCACAACCAAATTGGTTATTATTATTCAGAGAAAATTACATTACAAGGTTTTCTTGATATTGTTCTCGGTTTTAGAATGTTGTTCTGTCGGAATCTTGAATTGATTTTATTGGTAACTTTATTAAATAATCTCTACACAAACCTTGTTAGCATATCATTATTGTGAATAAGAGAAGATTATGGGCTTTACCCGGAGGACTTTTTTTAAGTTTAATTACATTTTAGATCAAGTTGTGTCGCCAGATTTACACTGTATGTATAGGTTTTGATTTCACCAAGAATAAAATGTAACTATTGACCTTTATTAAAAAACAAATCTTATAAAATGATCCACAATTATAGTTATTCATTTTTTTACACATTAAAAGTCGTCATGAGACTTATATGTATATACCAGAAGAGGTTCGAGAATAAAACAATTACAGAAACACATTACCGTGAGCATCAGGTGAGATGAAAACAGTGGGATTTTCTTGTCCTCTGTAAATTTTATGAAATGTGCTACCAAAAAGACAATTTTAATTGATATTATTAGTTTTGTACATTTGTATTTTGTTGATAATCTTCCACTTGTGACAAATTACAATGAAACATTTGAGTTTTATCTTAATAGTGCATTAAAAAACTTTTAGTAATAATTGTTATAATTTTGTTTCTTTATAAAAAAGTGTTGTCATCTTACGTTCATTTCTGTATAAAATTAATCCTCCGTTAACTTGGTCAGCTAGTTATAATTTAATGAATGAGTTTACTGATGTAACGGTAACCTTTGAAAGCTATTTTTGTTATTTCTCAATAGAAGGAAAAATTCAATTAAGCTGTATTGAAGAGACTAAAATGATCATAAGATAAGAATATTTCCATTGAAATATACTTCTGAATATAGGAGATATGATATTAAATAAGAATAATTGATTTTTAAGTATCCAGGCTAACACTTTTTATGATAACCATAAAGCATAAAAATGAAACATTGAATGAATTTGAGTTAATATCCTATAAAAGTACTCAACAAAAACAACAACATAATGAAATAAACGTTAGCCGATATTGTTTGTTATAACAAAAATATATCTGTTGTTGTATAATGAAGAATATATGGTACCATAGAGACAATATATTTGTTACTGTAATACAAACTGGATCATTCATATCAAAGACATTGATGAAATACAGAAAATGCATCAGTATTAGAGGAAACATCAAAACTATAAATAATGACATTAACTTAATTATAAGATGAGTTAGTCTTATTTCTTCTTTTAAACGACGGTTAAGAATCAGGGCAGTATCAGTTCTATATTTAGACTCTATCGGTCTTGATGTACTTACACTGGTACAAAGTCCTATTACGGTTAGAATCATAAGTATAAATGGTAAGCCAATAAATATACATGTGATATACCAGAAATAAACCACATCATATTCTTTATGATCACCAGTCTTTTCTATCGCTTTATGATATCTGTCAATGATTGAAGGCTGGTAGCTGTCTTGTATGGGTTTATAATCTCCGCTAGATGTTTGATTGTAGTAATTTATCATATCATACTGCCATAATCGTGGAATGGTACTTATAAATCCTACTCCGATCACTAGACCAGATATAACCCACGATTGTGTGGGGGAGACTTGATTGTAAGTCTGATATAAGGTCACAGTAAGTGTCCGCTCTAAAGCTACAGAAAGTATAATCCAAACAATGATATATAGAGTCCACTCGTGACTGAGGATGCTGTAGTATAGAACATCGGCTAACATCTTATCTACGTAGTGTTGGAGAGTTATAATCACTGATGTCGTAACATGTACAAATGTTGTTATCGACAAAACAAAGAAATATGTATCTATGGAAAGTCGTATTTGTTTTGTCAGTACTATTATATTGATAAGCTGTCCCAGTAGACTAAGAGCCAGTATAACAGGGAACAAGATGTAACATATATAGTTAGTGACTTCTATCCAGCCTGCTGTTTCCTCTGTGGTGATGTTTAAACAAAGCACTGATAGACAGTTCCTAGGTGGTACTAACAGCAGTGGTTCCTTCACGTAATTAGTCTTCAACATTTTAGGAAGTTGTATTGTGTCCGTTTCGTTTATTTAAAATCCATAAATCATCATACTCACAAACTTAGATAGTAGTATTGTGTCCGATTTGTTTATTTAAAAACCATAAATCATAGTATTCCAAAATTTTCAGTGGCATGCTAACATTGACTTCTCTTATAGAATTTCTATTTTACCGTTTTAAATTTGTCCAAATAGACTTTAAATATTATCTTCCTCTCTATTTATTCTTGCAATTTATAAGAAAAATATTATTTGCAATGGATTGCTTCTAATGATTGTTTTATATTCTTCATTGGTAGCAGTAGTTGAAATATTGGTTTTTGAATTAAAAAGATTTATTCAAACATAGTATTGACGTTGAAATCTTTTGCAGTTAAATCCATCACTAATTTTAAAGAATATTCATAAATTCTCAATTTTATTCATAAGACTCCACTGCTTTTCCTTGCAATAATTGTGACTTAAAGTACCAAATGACTTCTTCAAAACTGTAACTACAGTATCATCAGTTCATTTAAGTGTAAAGAGAATAATCAACTTTTATAAACATCTCTTGCAGGATAATTGATTGATCCAGAATAAATTGAAATAGTTTTTACCTTGTATGAATTTACCTTACGGAGATATGCTGACAGATATTCCGGTTTGATAATCATGTTTACAAGTCCTAATCATTGAAATAAATATCTTCTGGTCACATTGTTACTATATAACCAATATTGAACTTGTATAGTTGCTATTCCTGAATTTATCTTTCAAAGTAATTAAGTATTCAATTTGTATATCCTTTAGCAGTCAACCTAAGCTTGGATATCTATTTCCAATTTTTATCAAATTAATTTCACGTCAGTTTGTGTAATTCAGATGTTAATATTGTCAACGGGTGCAAGAATTGAAGAGACTTTGCTGTGCAATCATAGTAATTTAATCCTTGCTTTCTTTTATTTCCAATAGTGTGATGAGAAAAGCCAATATTTCCTTTGTAAACACGTTATTGTAAGTCAGCATGTTATTTAGTGACAGTCAGTTCATTTGACCAGTGGTGGATTTTTATCACTTTATATCTTTGTCTACTTACAGTTGTGGAAGAAACCTCCTAAATCTTTGGAAGTAAGAAAGCCTGTTATATCTAAGGCTATGACTTGGACAAGAATTAATACTACATTTCATGCTAGAAAGGTTGAAATGAAGTTGTGAATTTCTTGAAGTGTAAACTGCAATTATTTTGTATCAGCTGTATAATGGTACAATTAGCAATCCCCATAAGAGATGTGTGACTGTACTAATTGGAGAACAGCAAACTTTGCAGTTGGTTATTGCTTAATTTTTCAATTCCCTGTTGGAGCACAGTAATTTTGCTTTCTTTGTTAGTCATTCATAGATTTTTAGCATCCTTGTTGTTTTAATTATAATAACAACATATATAAAGTGTTGTTCAAATATGTTTTTATCGTTATAGAGGCATTTGTTACTGCCTTGAATTATTTTCATTTTTTTTTTTTTATGATTTTGCCATCAATTTTATGTGCAGATAAGCATTTTTAAAACCATGTTTTTTATTCTGCATCTATTCTACAACAAAGGGGCCATATATTTGACCACAGCACTTAACATGTGATAAAACTGTTAACAAATGTGTGTCTGATGATTATGATTGTTGATTGGTGTGCAAATTCCCCCTTTTCTATATTGAAATATTGAAAATTCAAAAAAATTCCAACTTTTTTTTTACTGTTATGTTCTAATGTTTGTAGTTGGACAGTTAACAATACTGCAGAGAGGGTGAAATGTTAGTAGTATATTAACCAAAAAAATAATGTTTACTCAGCTCAGACTATATTTTTTTTTTTAAATTAACGGTAATAAAAGAAATATTCATTGACATTTGACAAATGTTTATATACTATTATTTCTATTATTTAAAAGGAGAGATATATTTGAAATTTAACAAGACAACTGTAAAAAAATAACTTTCACCAAACTCTAGTTTAGTTTGTCTCACAACTTCAAATATACTCTTGAGGTTATTCTCAGCATCCTGTCTGTATGAATTCGTATATACACCTCGCCAAAAGTTAAGCAACACCTGATAATTTTCCAGAATCGTTTTTTACTGAATTCATTACTTAAAATGAACTAAATTTGTGTTTTTATAAGATAACAGATATAATATTAATTGAAAATTGAAAGTTTGGACTGTTTTCATGATTGAATTATTTACTACATGTATTTCATTTTGGGCAAATGGTTGTAAAATGGCAAAATAAATTACAATATAAAGTTTCAACTTAAACTGACGTTTATAAAAATTTGCTTTGCACTATACACAAAAATCTTATTAAAACTCAAGAGTGAAAATTTGTGAATACATCAAAGTTAAATTTAGGTCACTAGCGAGTGTATCCTTCACGCTTCCGGACAAGTTCATTTACACGTCGTCTCATGCTCTGAAACTAAGCGTCGTAATGTTCTTACAGGAATTCTTTGCCATTCTTCAATCAAGGCTGCTCGTATTTCCTGTTAATTTTTATTAGCAGGAATCCTGTTGTTGATTTTTCAACAAATATCATCCCAGACATGCTCAATGGCCTTCATATCCAATGACATGGGTGGCCAAGGAATAGTGTCAGTTACCTCCTTGCATAAATAATCTTAAACAATGCATGCTTTGTGTGGCTGAGCATTATCGTCAATGAATATTGGTCTAGTTGCAAGATTGTGATAGTCAAAATGTGACACATCGATATCCCGGGTATGTTATGGCGATATTTTTGACACATCATAGTCCCATCCAGAACATAAAGGTCCATTTTGCAGTCAAATGAAAATCATCTCCAAAATGTCAAACCCTTACCACAAAACTCTGTAGTTCCAAGAATGTACTGTATGCTGTATTCCGAGGACGCCATACGCGCATGCGCTCATCAATATGATGTTCGAGGAATCTTCTCTCTTCAGACCAATGGACATCCGCCACTGTCTCAAAGTCTTATGGTGGTGACCAAGTGACCACTGATGTCGAGCTTGACGATGCCCTAGAGTCAGCAATGGTCTTTTGACTGATCTACGGGCACGTAAATTGCCACTATTTAGTCTGCGATTAACAGTTACATTTCATTGTACGAAACTTTCAAAGATAAAACTTGTATGTAGCTTTATAAAACCTGTTTTTTAAGGTACCTAGGAATAGAATTTATACCTGAATTCTTACCTGTAGATTAACAATAGATTAATGAAACATTGGGAATCAAAGCAGTATCAAATTTAATTTTAAAACAAAAAATAGAAGCAAAAACATTTAGGTGTTGCTCAACTTTTGGCGAGGTGTATATATGTCCAGTGTCCACAGCCAGGTCTCAGAAACTGATTGTCATGCAGCATCATGTCATAACAAGAATATTTCAGTACATGACACTTACTTCATAGTTCATTGGCATTTTGTACATCTTTGACTCATAAATGTTTTACTTCTGAATTGAGCTGTTCTTTTGCTATTCAGGAGTTTTGTTTTATTTTAATTTTTTTAAAACAGATATGTCATAACAGAATAGTATTTGACAGCTTCTCTGCTGTTCTATTTTGATACTTATTGTAATGTCTTTGCACTCCCAATGGAAATCACTGCCTGTATTTTTTATCAGGCTTGATAGTTACCACTGGACGAGTGAGACATGTAATGGTTTTGTAGAAAAAGGATGGGGGGCCAGAGCAACTAGAATTTTCAGTTACTGTTTAGTGAGAAAGGTTTCGACTGAACCCAACAACAAAAATAACCAAATTACATTTTATTGGCAACAAACAGTTTGCGGTTTGTGCTTTGCTCATTGCTTTGCTCATTGTTGAAGGCTGT
Source organism: Mytilus galloprovincialis (assembly GCA_037788925.1). Lineage (NCBI taxonomy): Eukaryota > Metazoa > Mollusca > Bivalvia > Mytilida > Mytilidae > Mytilus > Mytilus galloprovincialis. The sequence goes on along the minus strand of CM075335.1, from coordinate 17,365,726 downwards.
ACGGTACCTATAGTTGTTAATTTCTGTGTTATTTTGGTCTCTTGTGAAGAATTGTCTCATTGACAATCATACATGTACCATATCTTCCTTTTTTTATATTAGTAACTCTAGAATGTTTCTGTGACATCAGGTGTTAAAATGTATTTTATGATTCAGAAGATTTAAATATATATTGTGAGCTCTTCTTACATTATTTATTGTAATATGTTCAGCTGTGATGGTCTGGTATTCCCTGTGCTGTTGAGAAACAGAAAATAACCATATCTTTTTGCAGCTTCTTATTAGTTTGTTTACAAAGCTTTTTCCTGTTAGTGAACTGGTTGATTATATTTGACTTTTCTGGAATAAGGTTCAAAATCTAGTATCGAACAATTCACGAGTATTTTAACTTGATTCTGTTCAACATTTCATGTTACTAAGATTTCTCTTCTTGTAAAAAAAAGGTTAAGAAATAATTGAGATTTAATTATTCTTGAGAAAGCAACACATGGCCATGTGACTATTTAGCAAAGTCTGCAGTATTTCAGATTAATGTTTTTGCTCCTTCTTATTTTGTAAGTAGGATATTACTCAGTTGAGTTTCTAACTAGATATGTTGACACTCTGGGGAGTAATTTGTCTGAATTGATTAGACCATTATAGTTCTTATGACAGCCTGAGAGCATTATACGGTATTAGATAAATTGTTTTATTTGTGGCTAGTTGACATTTCATTGATTCTTTTTAATGCTTAGTTCTTTAAGTTGTTTAAAAGAAAGAAAATGGTCCTTGTTTCAATATGATATAATTACAGTCTTGATGGTTCTTTATATGGTTTCAAATTCACTTTGATATCTGAACACATTGTCTGAAGATCTACTAAATTGGCTTGTTGTATCAATTCTGAGAAGAGAATTGTCAATAATACCAAGAAAATTATTGTCTTATATCCTTTTGTCTAGTGGTAGTTTAGGTTCTGTGACTCTATTTTACTGTCACATAATTTTTTAGTTAAACACAATTTGAAAGCAGACAGTGTTCTAAACTAAATTTCTGATGAAATCAACACAACAATACCACTTGTATGATTTTAGCAATCTGATTTTTTAAACAAATTTTCTTATTGGCACATTTATTCAGAATAAATTGGAAAACATTAATTCCATAACGAGGCTTATTTGGACCATACGATTTTTTACATGTCGTGCACTAACTTTCAAATATTTCTTTCATTATTCCTATTTATTGTGGCAAAACTTTTAATATACAACAACACCTGCATAGCATGTGCTCATGGCTCAGCTGCTTATTTAAGACCTGCATAGCATGTGCTCATGGCTTGGTTGCTTATTTAAGTATAGGATATATAATATCTTAAAATGTCACAGTGACATTGTTTTTTACTTTTATTATGAATACTATGAAGTGTTAATTTATTTCTTTTGTATTGTAACCTTATAAAATGAGATATTGTACATTTGACAGGAGGCTGAAGACATGAAATACAATAACCTTACATTGCCTGACCATGTATTGATTAAATTATTATCCCTCAATTTATTAAATTTTCTTCCTTCAATAATAATATCCTGAAGTAGTTAGTTCAACTAATGGCTTCAGATGTTTTATAATAAAATCTCATTTGTATTCTTATCGTACAGATTTGGTATATCTTTTGGTGTATTTGCTGATTTGTTCATCTATTGATATTTGAGTATGGAAAAGTACATTTAATCATCTCTAAAGATGTCTCAGTTGTTTATCATACAATTGGTCAAGGAATGTGATGTACATGGAATTACAATTTCCATGTGTTGTATATAGAATTTCCAAGTGTTGTATATACATATGCAATTTCAATGTGTTGTATATACATATGCAATTTCAATGTGTTGTATATAGATATATAATTTAATTTTGGATGTAACGCGTCTTTTGATTGGCTGACGTTATTTTGTTATGAGCCCATAGACATAATTTAGTCATGTGACCGTGACGTCAACAACATTTTTTCATGGTTTTCTACGGTTTAAAATGGAATTTAGAATTAAATTATAAGAAATGACTGTAATATTTTTTCTGTCTATTCGAAATAACATAAAAAATGTGGTGCACACTGTTAAATAACCCGCTACGCGCGTTATTCAGTGTGCACCAATTTTTTTATGTTATTTCTTCATAGACAGAAAAAATATTACAGTCATTCCTTAAATAATTTTCATATGTTATATATAGACATACAATATCCATGTATTGTATTTATATATATAATTTCCATGCGTTGTATATAGATATACAATTTCCATGCGTTGTATATAGATAAACAATTTCCATGCGTTGTATATAGATATACAATTTCCATTCGTTGTATATAGATATACAATTTTTATGCGTTGTATATAGATATACAATTTCTATGTGTTGTATATAGAGATACAATTTCAAAGTTATGTATATATATATATATATATATATATATATATACAACTCGTCTAAACATCAACCCAACAATGTTAGATCTGTAAATTTGCTTTCGCAAATTTTTGGTTCTTCCCTCGCCGGGATTCGAACTCATGCTTCTGTGATATCGTGACACCAAATCGCCTGCACTGCAGCCGTCCCGCTAGACCACACGACCACCTGGGCTCTCAAAAAAAGAGCTTTCGCTGGCCGTGTGTTACCTTTCCACGTCAGTTTTAATCTAGTGGCGTACTGCAGTACATGATATATAAGGCATGAAGATGTTATTGTATATATATATATATATATATATTATATATATATAATTTTCATGCATTGTGTATATATATACAATTTTCATGTGTTGTATATAGATACAGTTTTCATGTTGTATATAGATAAACAATTTTCAAGAGTTGTGTAATGTGTATTTATATACAATTTCCATTTGTTGAATATAGATATACAAATTCCAAGTGTTGTGTATATACAATTTGCATGTGTTGTATATCTTTATACAATTTCCATGTGTTGTATATCTTTATACAATTTGCATGTGTTGTATATCTTTATACAATTTCCATGTGTTGTATATCTTTATACAATTTGCATGTGTTGTATATCTTTATACAATTTGCATGTGTTGTATATCTTTATACAATTTCCATGTGTTGTATATCTTTATACAATTTCCATGTGTTGTATATCTTTATACAATTTGCATGTGTTGTATATCTTTATACAATTTCCATGTGTTGTATATCTTTATACAATTTGCATGTGTTGTATATCTTTATACAATTTCCATGTGTTGTATATCTTTATACAATTTCCATGTGTTGTATAGTCAGTGTATGACATGGATTTAAGATTTTAAAAATCTTGATAGGTTCACTCGTAAATGTTGAAAAATAAGGCATAACACATTATTGCTAAAAATATGATTACAGATACATGAATATTTTTTTTCAATATATATAATACTAGCTGTTGACAAATCTATTTAGCTGCTACTTGTGCTGTCTGTTGAATCCTTAAATTTCCCTTATATGATTTTTTTGGTTAAAATGTTTCCCATTTCCCTAATGGCACCACTAAGTCAAATTGACTGTCATTAATCCTTGACAAAAATCTCATATTTTGAATACTGTGAAGTGTTGATTTATTTCTTTTGTATTGTAACCTTATAAATGAGATATTGTACATTTGACAGGAGGCTGGAGACATGAAATACAATAACCTTACATTGCCTGACCATGTATTGATTAAATTATTATCCCTCAATTTATTAAATTTTTTTCCTTCAATAATAATATCCTGAAGTAGTTAGTTCCACTAATGGCTTCAGATGTTTTACAATGCAATCTCATTTGTATTCTTATCATACAGATTTAGTATACATATGATTGCATGTATTGACTGATCTGTAACAATACTGATATTTGAGTATGGAAAATTATACAATTACTTGTCATCTTCTACAGCCCAAGGCTGAGTGATACACAAAATTAAAGAAATTGTTATATGATTGGGGTGTCATGAATAAATTGTTTTTGTCAATCCAAAATTCAATAAGGCTGTTAGGGATAAAGGTATATTTAGGATATAAAATGTAGAATAGTCAAAAGATGAAAAGTACTTTTCATGCTCTGTTGAAGATAGTAGGGAGCATTATGTTTTCTGGTCTGTCTAAGATAGTAGGGAGCATTATGTTTTCTGCTCTGTGAATCTGTTTGTTAGTCTATCCTTTTGTCCATACTTTGGTCTGGTCATTTGTCTGTCCTTTTGTCCATACTTTGGTCTGGTCATTTGTCTGTCAGTGTCCTTTTGTCCATACTTTGGTCTGGTCATTTGTCTGTCCTTTTGTCCATACTTTGGTCTGGTCATTTGCCTGTCCTTTTGTCCATACTTTGGTCTGGTCATTTGCCTGTCCTTTTGTCCATACTTTGGTCTGGTCATTTGCCTGTCATTTATTAGGATGTGAAAGTCTTGGTTAAAGGTAGTTTACCACAAAGATAGTATTTTATTTCATTGTTGAAGGAATTACCCACTATAGTTAAATTAACACTCATTATCAGTGCTTAAAGATTTACCTCCAACAGCAAAATTTTATTAGCCAGATGCTTGATGGGAGCTTAGTTTGTTCTGGTGTTATTTTTTAGATTAAAAAAAGTTGATTAATAGTAGAAACTTATTTGAATGAGGTACAGTGTTAATATAGAATTAAAAGTTGACAGGGAAACCTCTTGTAAATAACATAAGGTGACATAATTATCATGGGTTAATTTACAAGCATAAGATGACAGTGGATATAAAACAAAACATAGAATCAATATTGACTACTGTCATGCCTTATAACATTGTAGTTAATCATTTATAAATCTGTCTGTATTGAATTCTGTACTTAGCATTTCTATTTAGAATTGATGTAAATAAATCATTTCTTAGTCAAATTATTAAATCTATTGTCTGACATTTGAGTTTTTATTTCAGACAAATCAGGCTCACCATCTGAAGATGAAGAGACAAGGTAATGATCCATTTACTGTTACCACATTTTGTTCTTTTTGTTTTACTATAGATACTATGTGATATTTCCCTGGTGAGCATTGATTCAAGATCACCTTATACTACTTTTATTATAGTATGTATTTCTAATTTTCCTCATAGTACATAAACTGATCTATGTTGATTTTCAAATTGAGATTGTGTAATATTGATGTCTATACTAGATTTTCTGTGATTTCCATTTAGACATAGTGGCCTCAGTGGTCTTTTGTTCGTGTGTTTACCTTGACTGTGGAGGTCCTGGGTTCAAACCCCAGCAGGGTCACACCATAGACTTTAAATTTGGTATTTGCTGCTTCTCCTCACTTATCTTGTGGCATTAACTTGATTAAGGAATCAGAAGAAAGATGACCAGCTCAGATTCAGAATAATGTGTCAGGTAAGGTAACATGTCTTCCTTCGGACTGTTACCTTGTGAAATAGCACCTTAAAACTTGACTCAGAGTGTAGGTCTAGTGCAAAGTAGGGTTTATATCCATATAACATTAACTTGTTCTAATCCTGATTATGCATATTAATTTGCTACTGGACGTAAAGCAGCCATCCATCATCATCATCCTCCATTTAGACAGCTAACCACCAAAGATCATAGGAAAAACCCAACACCACAACCATGTACAAAATGACATAGGAACATAGGTTAATGCCCTTACATATTTCTATGTTCGATGTACTTATTTATTCAAATGTTTCTGACAGTTATGAAGTATTTATATAACTGTGCCATATTATTTTATAAATTCATGACTTATTGCTATGTTTATGTATTAGATATGATGAATGAATAGCTTATTTAATTTGTTTAGCATATTGTAAATGAATGGCTCATTCAATGCAATCTGACATGCAATTGCAATTAGATATAAATTTATTGCCAGACAGAAAAATGATTGTATATTCTTGGAAAACAATTTGTGTTTGTATTCTGTTTTCTGTGGTAAAAAATAAAAATGAAAAAGAGATAACCAGTGACTTCATAAAACTCCTTGAAAATTTGGGATTTTATTTGAATGATAAAGATGGTTACTCACTGTACAATGTACTTTCTTAAAGTTCATTTGGCTATGTAGATAAAAGATGATGTGGTATGAGAGCTAACGAGACAACTCTCCATTTAATTCTCAATTTGTTAAAGTAGACTATTATAGGTTAAAGTACGGTCTTCAGCACAGAGCCTTTGCTCACAACGAACAGCAAGCTATTAAGGGAACCAAAGTCGACTAGTGTAAAACCATTCAAATATGAAAACCAACTCTCTAATCTATATAAAAAAATGAAAAACATTTATGAACCACATCAGCAAATGTATATCTGCTAAATGTATTTGCTTTGTGAAGTCTTTGTTCTTACAAAGACATGTTATATGTTTTGTTTGCTAATTACATATAAAAGACCATCCAAAATAGAATGAATAAGTGGTTTGCATGTCTGATATAATCTACAGTGTTGTAGATTAGTTTGAGTTGTGGCAAAGGTCTGGGATCTATCAATCATTATATTAAGGTTAATATCAGTTGACAGCTGAAGTGCATATGCATAATTCAAATGTCTTCTAACAGTTAACCTGATAAATGGGATAACCATATACGCTCAGATGAGTTGTATCAAATTCAATTACACCCAAACTCGTACAATTGATAACCAAATTCTTTCTTGCCAGTGGTCAGTTCAGTTATGTTTTGATTTAAAACTATGATTGTTTTTGTAAGAATCTTACAAGTGACAGAGTTGTCAAGCCACAACTGGAGATTTGAAAATTTTCAGCTGGAATTTGGGTCTCATAACTAGAGATTTTTATTGACCTTTTTATCGTCTAATGAAAAAAACAAAACCAGGAGGGACGGAAGAGGGTCTGAAAAGTGGGAGATTTTGTCTCCCGCCGGAAGAATCACATGTATGTAAGATTCCTTAAATGATGGGCTGAAACAGCTTGTAAAGTTGATGTTACAAATAGATCAGTAAGATTTCCCTGTATACTTTTGAGCAAGAAATAAAGAAAAGGTATCAAGGTAGCAACGAAAAAACTTAAAAAATAAAGACAAAAAATCTATGCTCCAACATGGTAACAAAAAGACAAACAACAGTCCACAAAAAATAACACATTGACCTATATAAAAAAGAGTAGCCAAGTTAGTCCTCCCCAAATTCAAAGACGTGCAACTTTTTTAATTTCAATATTCCAAAAAGTTCTTTAAACATTTTTCTGGAGGTTTATGATCGTGTAAACTGGGCCAATCAACTGAATAAAAGTTTAAAACCTAGCAGCTCAGGAGACAGGAAATATGAGCCCATATACCTTGTAAAGATCCCGAATAACGTAGGATAGCAGTAAATGGAAGAGAAAACACAACATAAGTAACTTTAGATATAAATTAAGTCATTTCATGTTATGAAAAATGTGATATTATATCTTATATTGGTTATAATACAATGATATTTACTTCCAGGATGTTAGTTCAGGTCTATGGAATTATGATTGATGCTGTGATACAGGCAATACAAGTTTATGTTAAAACTCTCAGCTCACATTTAGTAAGTACTTTGATATACATAGAAGTTCCTTCATGATATAAGTTCCATGTGGATCAAATATTGTACCACTGGAACATATATTACAATATTTGTTTATAATGGACCAAATGGTATAGAATATTTGTTCTAACTGCATGGTAGAGATATTATGGCAAACAAGGTCCCAGGAGAACTTCTCTTCCCAGGAACAAATATATATGTTGCCAGTCCTTCTTTTTGGCTCACCTGGCCCAAAAGGGCAGAGTGAGCTTTTTTCATCACTTGGCGTCCATCGTTCATCATCGTCGTCTGTTAACTTTTACAAAAATCTTCTCTGAAACTACTGGGCCAAATAAAACCAAACTTTCAATTGCCTAAATCATCTTTAGGGTATCTAGTTAAAAAAATGTATCCAATGACCCCCACTCATCAACACAGTTGGCCCCAATGGTTAAAAATAGAACATGGGGTCAAATGCAGTTTTTGGCTTATCTCTGAAACTAAAGCATTTAGAGCGACATGGGATTAAATTGTTCATCAGGTCAAGATCTGTTTGCCCGTTTATTTTAGACACATCAGACAACCCGTTGTTAGGTTGCTGCCCCTGTATTGGTAATTTTAAGGAAATTTAGCAGTTTCTAGTTATTAACTTGAATATTATAATAGATAGAGACAAACTGTAAACAGAAATAATGTTCGGCAAATTAAGATCTTCAAAAGGAAACATAACAAAAATTCTAAATTGACCCCTTAAGGGCATGTCCAACAGTTTATTTTTGACGGTGAGAATTTTTTCCCTTGAAGATATTTCATTCTTCAATTAACAGAGAATCAAATTTTGCCAAAAAAAATATTAGTCGTCGATTTCGTTTTTTCAAAAAATACTGCTGAAAATTGAACATTTTTGCAATTTTGGAGTAAAAAACGTTTTTTATTTAAAAAAAATTAAATATGATTTTTTAATCAACATATACTTATATAATGGGGCTCAAATTAAAACAAAATTATTCAAGATGGTTAGAAAAATCTATCTTTACCATTTTAAGCATTAATTCTTACTCAAATAAAGCCAAAAACATTATGATGGACCCAAACAACGGCAAGAAATGAACATTTGAAATGCACATTTTTAATTTATTAAAATATTTCTAATGGTGTCGATTTGGCCAAAGTAAGATATGCTATTCTTTGAAAAAAATGGAACGTCATAACGTTTTGAAAAATATTTGTCACCGTACTCGTTTTTGAGAAAAATCGAGAAATATGATATTGTTTACTAAATCCCTTCTGTAAGCCTCACAAATTGCGCCAAAAATTAAGACATTTCGGGAAATAAATTATATTTCCCCGCTAATTTTTCAAAGGCAGTGCAACGGCAGACAAATGTATTTATACACTGTGACTTTGTTGGATAGTTGTCTCGATAGCACTCATATCTCACATCGCATCTTCTTATTTATAATGAACTAGTATAGGACGTGATGACAATTCAGTTAGTTTTACAATGAAGTGTTTTTCTTACACTGATTTATATTTACTCCGTCTCGAAATTAATAAAGAGCTAGTGAAATTTTGCAACCAAACACTTGTCTAAAAACTCACTGACTGTATTATTTATTCATGTTGCAGTTTTGGGCTTTTTATTCTTTATAGGCTTCTAGCTTTAACAAAAATATGCTTCTAGCTTTAACAAAAATATGTATGTTGACTCTTCGTGTTTTGAATTATATGTGTTGTTCGGTTGCTGTCGTATTAATGTGTACATTTAAAATCTTTTTCAAAACAAAAGGATTGATTGGACAGGATATAGAAATATTGACATCTCTGGACTTCTCATGTCCGACAGTATATCTTTGCTATAATTGGGTGTGGCCGTTTAGCTGCTCAAATGTTGTATATCCTATGCGTAGTGTAGTAAAAGTTTCGCGCATCTATACGTTTAAAACCCATTTAAATAAATGGTTCAAGAGATATCCGAACCTTGAATAAGATCTTTTAACAACAACAAATGTCACATGAATCTTCAAATAAGTCACATGGCTGATTTTAACACATCTGTTGCGCCATTTGCAGTTGTAGATGTCACGAAAAAAACCTTTGATTTACAAAACAGATCAGAAAGACAATAACTTGAGAATAAACTCAACCTAGTTTGGCTGCATACAATGTAACCACTGATGTAGACTACCATATAACTATATTATTATTGATTATTCAAACAAATAAATTCAAAGAGAAAGATGCGGAAAGAAATTCTAAAATTTTCGTTTAAAAATAAAATATATAGATATTTTTTTTTTACCTAAACTGGAAAACTGTTTAAGACAATTATCAGTTGAGAACTAATGATTATGCATCAATATATGCAACTAATTAATTGATTGCTCCCGTGCTCCAGTGGCAAATATATCACGCATATTTACGACGAGGCGAAAGTGGATCTGAATAAATGATTGATACATTATTAAGATAAAGGTTTTGCTAGCGGTAAAACGTATGCCGAACTACTACTAGAATAAAGTTGAATAATGATCAAAATCTTGAGTTAAGCTATTAGCAATATTTTGGATTATGATGTTTCGATGGCTGTTTTTTTCCCTATCCTATTATGGAACCGCTGGTTTTTAAGAGCGGGTTGGTAATAAGTCAAGACTTACACCGTTTTTTGTTTTGTTTGTTAAATTATATTAATTTCCTCATAGATACTCATACATAAGTAAACACTAAAATCGTCAGATATTTTTTACTTTTATGTCAGTGTATATATTACAATGTTTTCCTATTTCATTTTTTTTATTACGGTGTCGTTTTTCATTTAACGAGCTTCTGTATATTAGCACTTCAACGCAAAGCTAGATGCTAAGTTTATGTCATATTTTATTTTTCTCAAGAGACCAATTTTTTTAGTCTTTCTCAAGTCAAATCAAACTTTGAGTTTTCTATCCTGAATGACAAAATCTCGAATAAGTTTGATAAAGAATTAATAACAATTTGTGTTTTCTAATGAAAAAATAAATTATTACGCATTTGTTCTCGTTGTTCTCTTATGTACTGTATATTGAAGATAATTTTAATAAAACGGAAACTTAAGTGAGTATGGTCTATAATTATAAAGATAATTGCAGTTCTTTTATAATGGACCAAGAGAACATCTTTTAAGATATGACTTCTATTTCTGTTAATATTCTGTATGAGTTTTCTGCTGATTCCCGCTGTGCCCTTTCCTTTGAGGAAAGAAACCGCCATTGCCAGACGGCCATAGCCAATGGTGATTCCGTTATGAAGTCGTTGAAACAACTTTAAATTACGGGAAAGAATAGACGACGGTTACGTTTGTTATTACCTCCCCTGAAACTGTTGGATATGCCCTTAAGGAGCTATCACCCTTTATAGTCAATTTTTAAAAATTTTTTGTAAAATTTATAATCTTTTACAAAGATAAGTACACTTACTCTTTATAGGAGTGATTGCCCTTAAATGAGGATTTTTTATATCATCTTTTGTGTTTTAAGCAAAAACTAAAGAAGATAAAGAGAACTAAACAGGCTTAATGGTCAGCAATTTACAAGATCAATAAAACAGATTTTTGTCATATATTCTATTCTTATCTACAATGTTAGAGATCTAGAGTGTCCTTTGTTGAATACAAACATGGACCAAGTTGAGAGAGTCAGACTCTTTAGAGCCTCTAGTTCAGGCTTTTCTTTTCTTTATTTATAGATTTCCATTTAGATGAATGTGTTAACTCATAAAATTATGACTATAAAACTGTAGCTATAGGCCATAAATAACTCTGCCTTCTATCAAGATATTGATTGTTTTATGTTTCCCCTTAGGTTTGTCAGTATTGAGCATAGATGTCAAGTATGTGATGTAGTCTCTTTGGAACCTTAAGTTTACCATACACTATTAGTTGTTGTACAGTACATATCTAAATTTTATACCAATCTGTTGATTTATTAGTGAAACAGGCCTGTACTAACCCTAATAAATCAACAGATTTACTGAGGAAATCTACTCATCCATCAATAGTAAACCAATTATTTGATAATTTAACTGTTAAAAGACGAGAACGATAGTTAGTGAAGCAAAAGAGAAGGTTTGATAAGGACATTTTTTTGAACAACTTAATATGGAAATTTACAAACTATCATAATCTTTAAAATAACATTGCATTGGTGGGCTTGGGTTGTTTTCTGCTTTGGTTTTGATGTGCCCCTTTGACACGTTCCCTTCTTTCATTCTCTATTCCATTCACAAAAAATGTGTCTGTTTGATATCAGTAATTCTATTATTCAAATTTAGTCTTGCTTATTTGTTTTAGACATTATAACTTCTTCCTTTTATGAAAAACTTAAACAAATGTAAGATTGAATTTAGAGGTTTGTGTAGTTCACTAGTTGGATATGACTAATATTATTGTTCTAGATGATAATTTCTCTCAAGATGTCTTGTATACAGATGCTTATGAGAGTCAGATATCTGTATGAATAAGGCTGTGACTCTGTCACTCATATTTGATATCACCAATTATGTTCAATGTCCATTTTTATGCCCAACTTTGGGGCATTATATGTTAAGGGTCTGTGCATCTGTTAGTTCATTCCTCTGTCTGTTTGTCCATCTGTCCCACTTCAAGTTAAAGTTTTGGTCAAGGTAGTTTAGGATGAAGTTGAAGTCCAATCAACTTGAAATTCAGTACAAATGTTCCTTATGATATGATCTTTGTAATTTTAATGCCAAATTAGAGTGTTGACCCCAATTCCACAGGCCAATGCACATAGCATGTAAAAATGATAGTGTGAGTGAGGCATTTGTGTACTATGGACACATTCTTGTTTGGCAGTGAAATATAGATGATGTAACAGTGACAATTAATAAGATAGTTATGCATTAGAATGGTCAGATTTTATCATGATATTCATTTATTAAGGAAATTAACATGATTTCAAAGGAATGAAAAACATAATTTAATGCCATTTGAAGGACTACAGTTATTAAAGACCTATAGTAAGTCAACATATACTCTCACAGAATTGTGATCAATATGAAATTATTATAAATTGCAATTTGATTGAAAGATTTTAAAAATATTTGTCTTTTGTTAGGCAAGAGCTGCTGCTGTTGATATAGTGTGTGAAGAATGTCAGAAGTTAGGCAGTCCTATGATCCAGAAATATATTCAGAGAAGGTAAATACACTAAGAAGATGTTATCTAATTTATATCATCTGTACTCCCTTTACTGAGATTATGCCCTTGAAAAAACCTTCACTTAGATAAGGTATTTAACAGATTTTTATTTAAATCTCTTTTACTGTAATAGTAAATTTTGAATTTTATGAATAAATTTGTGTAAGTATGTATAAAAAATATGCTACTTGACTAGTCAAAGGGAATGTACATAAACTAGGAATATAAGTTTTTGATAGAATTTGCAATTTAGTTTTAGATAGATAATAAGACATGAACATGGTATTCCTTTATTCTACTACAATCACAATAGTGGTATATATCCAAATGCCATCATATGTTATACAACTACAATCACAATAGTGGTATATATCCAAATACCATCATATGTTATACAACTACAATCACAATAGTGGTATATATCCAAATACCATCATATGTTGAAAGAAATAAAGGAAGTAAATCCTATCAAGTTGCTTAATGACTTTGAAAAAAAACGTCTGGTTTGATAGTTTGAAGGACTACGGTAATTTGAAGTTGTCATGTGTGAATATATAAAAGTTACATTATTAAAGGAGTATAATTTGATGACAGTAGACTATGTTATTGATTTTAAGCAGGCCTGTAATAATGATATGTGTCACTATCAAAGGACATATTAGTTCTTCTCTGTCCAATTATAAGGATAATCAATATGTGAACAATTGAATTTTTGTCTTGTTAGTATTATTGCTTCCATGTGAAATATTCCATAATGGTCAATATAAAAAAAGAAGATGTGGTATGATAGCCAATGAGACAATTCTCCACAAGAGACCAAAATGACACAGAAATAAACAACTAAAGGTTACCATATGGCCTTCAATAATGAGCAAAGTCCATACCGAATAGTCAGCTATAAAAGGCCACGAAATAACAATGTAAAACAATTCAAACGAGAAAACTAAAGGCCTTATTTATGTACAAAAAATGAACAAAAAAAATGTGTAACACATACACAAGCTACAACCGCTGAATTACCATAGGCGGATCCAGGGGGGGGCCCTGGGGGGCCTGGGCCCCCCCTTTCGTGGGAAAAATTTGATTGATTATATAGGGAATCATTGAAGCATGACTGGAGCGGGCCCCCCCTTAGGGAAAGTTCTGGATCCGCCACTGATTACAGTCTCCTGAATGTATTTATAACACACAAATTAATACAGATATTTCCAATCTCAACTTTAGATGAAATCTGTGCTAATTGTCTGTTTTGAAAAAAAGGTGATTGACAGAATTTTTAGTTGATGTGTTTGTGTAAAAGTTTAGATTAGTTGCTATCAACTAATTTTTCGAAAGTTAATCAATTTTCCATTGCAAAAGAGTTACGAAAATGACAGTAATGATTCCCAACAGATTATAAAATATGCAAAAGGCAACAACTCATGATTATACAGGGTTAAAGTCTAAAATATCTCTAAAATGAATGACATTTGTAAGATGATTTTACCTTTATAGCATTGGTAAGGCCCTAGTCATGATATTTATAGAATCTATCATACTTATTTCTAAAACTTCTGAGCTGGAATCTAATTTTCTGGTTTGTGGAAAAATTGTGTTTTCAATGAACTTGATATATTGTGGTTAATAAATTTTGCACATATAGCCTATTACAGATTTTAATTTTGTTTAACACTTAGATTCATTGTTTTCCATTGCATACCTAATCCTAGATAATTGGTACCCTATCCCTATAGCTAGGAATTATAAAGAATCCATGTTTTTGTTTCTAGTTTGAAAATTATCCTACGTACACTAAATTGGAAAACAAATGAGCATTTAGTAAATGTGTGGTTTGTCCATAAAAGTAAATTGAATTTAAAATTTTTAATTGAAGCAGAAGGTATCATATATATAAAAGTTCTATCTTTGAAATATGGTTTTCATGTAAATTTTTTTTCTTTTCAGATCTAACATTATATTTACCTTAGAAGCTCATGATAATTCTGGACAGTAAGTAAAATTAAGATTTTTATTTAATAAGACTGTTTGGTCATTTTCACATTTTTATTAAGAACTTACTGATTTATTGTCGAGCCTGCAACTTTTGTTGCAGAAAGCTCGACATAGGGATAGTGATCCGGCGGCGGCAACGGCGGCGGCGGCGGCTACGGCGGCGGTGTTAGCTCACTTCTTAAAAGCTTTATATTTCAGAAGGTGGAAGACCTGGATGCTTCATACTTTGTATATAGATGCTTCATGTTACGAAGTTTCCGTCAGTCACATGTCCAATGTCCTTGACCTCATTTTCATGGTTCAGTGACCACTTGAAAAAAAAGTTCAAATTTTTTGTAATGTTGAATTCTCTCTTATTATAAGTAATAGGATAACTATATTTGGTAAGTGCGTACCTTGCAAGGTCCTCATGTCTGTCAGACAGTTTTCACTTGACTTCGACCTCATTTCATGGATCAGTGATCAAGGTTAAGTTTTGGTGGTCAAGTCCATATCTCAGATACTATAAGCAATAGGGCTAGTATATTCGGTGTATGGAAGGACTGTAAGGTGTACATGTCCAACTGGCAGGTGTCATCTGACCTTGACCTCATTTTCATGGTTCAGTGGTTATAGTTAAATTTTTGTGTTTTGGTCTGTTTTTCTCATACTATATGCAATAGGACTACTATATTTGTTGTATGGAATGATGGTAAGGTGTACATGTCTAGCGGGCAGATGTCATGTGACATTGACCTCATTTTCATGGTTCAGTGGTCAAAGTTAAGTTTTTGAGTTTTGGTCTTTTTATCTAATACTGTATGCCATAGGTCAACTATATTTGGTGTATGGAAATATTTTATGATCTTTATGTCAGTCGCGCAGGTTTTATTTGACGGTGACCTCATTTTCACGGTTCATTGCACAGTGTTAAGTTTTTGTGTTTTGGTCTATTTTTCTTTAACTATAAGTAATGGGTCAACTATATATGTTGTATAGAAGCATTGTTAGCTGTACATGTCTGCCTGGCATGGTTCATCTGACCTTGACCTCATTTTCAAGGTTCATTGGTCTTTGTTTAGTTATCTTGGTTAATGTTAAGTTTATGAGACAGTTGTAATAAAACTAAGCTTTATACTTAGGACTATCAGCATAATATCAATGATTAGTATAGAAGGCGAGACATTTCAGCGTATGCACTCTTGTTGAGTCAAGCAGAAGGAAGCTAAATTAAGTAAATACATTTAAAATTATCTTTATCATGTAACTTTGATGGATTAATTCCAAATTAAAGATCTTTAAATGATTTCTAGAGCTATGAACTCAGTGAGTTCTTAAGACAAACTAAGACTTCCTATATACCAACAGATGTAACCATTACAATAGTTTATGAAGTATTGAAATTACATAATCACAGACTTATCAGATTTAAACATGGATAAAGCGATTGATGTTACAAGTGGTGTACCTATTCCTTCTGGAGCACCAGGGTTCGGCTGTCATAAATATATATTGAATGACTTCATCTAAAATGCAAGAAATTTTGTCTACTGATTTCAGTAACATGTAAGTATTGTAAGCTTCACACTACACAGTTGTAGATTCAGTCAGCTTATTTTACTCAACGATGAAATTATGAATGATTTTTCTATGTTTTAATTAGATGAATTTGTAATGGCTGTATATATTACAGATCATGTCCCTTACCAGATGGAGAACACTTGTTAAGAGTTAAGACAGCCAGTATCAGGGTCACAGATATTCCTAGTTTTAGAAATCCAGCTAAAATATTAGGTTCTTTAGTGTACTCTGATGTGTTCATAGACTCTGTCATTCAAGTTCAAAAGGAGGGTAAGAATATGTATATACATATGTGTAAATCTGATGTTAAGTATTTAAGCAAGAATTTGTTATACATGCATATATATGTACTTATCTTCTTTTAGATTGAATTTTTATATCCATATTCATCAAAGTTGAAAAATGTATGTGCTAGTTAACTACAGAATGATATTTCCTATTATTGACGATATTTAACTTGTTGTAAATTTTCATTTGATATTAGCAAACACTTAATTTCATTTAGAGTTTTAGAAAGAATTATTTTTCTGAAATAGCTTGAGCTATATATCCAATAAAACATTTCAGTAAAGCTGGTTTTGTTTTTTAAATTTTTTGTATGGTTAACCTGGGGTAATATAAAGTTGTATGTCTTTGTATTTTAGATGGAACCATTGCAAGAGATTATGAAGTATTAAATTTAACTGGACAAATACCAAAATATCTAGCCTGGTCAGTAAGTACAAAACCAATCATTAACATTGGGCTTGCAATAGAAGTGTTAAGCTCATACTTATAGAGCAGACTTGATCTGCATGTACAAACAAATAATTTTGAAAAAAAATATTAAAATTTTAGTTATGTCAATATATTACAAACACCAATTACAGAATAGATAACTTGAATTTTTGAACTGTATGAAGACAGAAATAATGCTACAGAAACACAATTTCAAAGACATATTCATTCCTTGAAAATTAAATAAAAATATAACAATTGCTATATTATCTCAATAAAAACTAATGTCATTTCTATAGGTAAGGGATAAAGCGAAGGATCAAGTTACCATATTAGAGGAAAATTTAAAAAATATAAAGAATGATGTATACGGACCAGTGCTGATATCTGGTGAATCTGTTCACATTGGTAGTCATAGAAACATCTGCCAGCCGCCATTAGAAGGTAAGAAAGTAGGAACAATTTAAAATATTATTTGAAACCAGATAAAAGTCATTCCTTTATCAATACACAAACATATCAGTAGATCATAGAAATTAAGAATATATATCATACTGAATACCTATAAATATCAAACTTCATAGTCTAGACAGAAGAAGAAGTCTTTCATTCAGGTTGTTAACTAGAATTTATATATAAACTCATCGTAGATACCAGGACTAAATTTAATATATACGCCAGACGTGCCTTTCGTCTACAAAAGACTGATCAGTGACGCTCGAATTTAAAAAAGTTAAAAAGGCCAAATAAAGTACAAAGTTGAAGAGCATTGAGGACCAAAATTCCTAAAAGTTTTGCCAAATACAGCTAAGGTAATCTATGTCTGAGGTAGAAAAGCCTTAGTATTTAAAAAAATTCAATATTTTGTAAACAGTAAATTTATAAATATAACCATATCAATGACAATTATGAGGCTTTATGAATATTTAGATTAACCACTGACAGAGTTTTAGTATTTAGTTTATTAGTTTTCAAAATGAAATGTTGTGAAGCATCAGGAAATGATTCAAGCAAATGTTACAGACATTAATTTTATTTGGTGGAAAGATTACAGAAAAAATGTTTATTGTTATAAGAGCTTTACGGAAGAAATTTTTGTGATAAGATTTATAATTTGTAATTTAATTTCTAGCATTGATAGTGATTTTGAAAAGCAATTCATTTGAATCAAATATTTGCAGGATAAAAAAAATTGAATGAGAATTTTTTAAAGAAGTAAATATTTTATGTACATATTTCTGAAAGTTGCCTTAAACTGGTCAGAATTTAATGATGGAATCTAAATAACAAAATATTCAAGTGTACATGTATACTTTCTTGTCAGAAAAGCTTTTTTAGTAAAAATTGTAACATTAAATTAATTGATAGTAAATTCCTTTTAAATTAGAACTAAGATAAATTTTATTTTTTCAGCCAGTCTATTTATGTATCAACATAAGATAGTATTATTTTGTCCACAAACTGGTGCAGTTCTATTAGATAACAGTATCATCAAATCTCTACAGTTCTTTGATGATGTAAGTAGGATTGATGTTTTATGTTTATCAAATCCAGTCATTTGTGTTTTGTTTCTTTCGTCCAAACTTTCCATCTGCAGTGTGAAGTTCTTGATAACTATAAAACTATTTGCTATTATAAGAATACCATAAATTTAATTGTGTGACCACTGGTAATGTTTAATTGTTACATCCCAATAGTATTAGTTCAATTATGTTTGCTTTTCGATGTCATTGTTAAGTTGACAGAATCAATTGTCTTTTACCTATATTTGTCTTGCTGTAAGAAATCAGAGCTGTTTCTAGCTGATACATCAGTGTCTGTGGCTTCAAAGATCTGTTTAATCTGGTGATTTGGTCAGTTTAAAGAGATCCTTTAATTCAGCTGTATTTGGTTTGCTATTGTATAAGCATTAGCACTTCTCATTTTTGATGAGATTATTTAGATCCCTGGCCCAAAGGCCCATGTGTATGAACAACAAATAACTATGATGGACTTCAACAATTTAGGTTACCACTTCTGAACTGTACCATCACATATAAGATTTTATTTTAAAGATAAAGAGTTTTTTTTTGTGATCATAAGTCCTGTACAATTTCTTTTTGATATAATAGAGACTTTTTAGTCCTACTTGTAACCACTATAAAAGAGAGACAGAAGAAAGCAAAGAGACATTTAAAACTCATTAGTGGATGACAATCTGACAACACCATGGTAAACAAGGACAATATCAACAGACTTCAAAACACAACATAAACAAAACTAATACTTAATCAAATCACAAACCCAATCTGGAACTGAGGGTGATCTCTAGTGATCTGTAAGGTTAATCAGATGACGCTTCACATGTGGCACTTGTTGTGTTGCTTCTGTAAAAGACAGAATCCTTCATAGACATTGGAACTCTTTTGTTTAATTAACTGACTTTGTAACTAATTCTAAGATTATTGCCATATTTGTCAAAGCTTTTAAATAATTTATTTTTATTTTTCAGGACAATTCCAGATCAGTTGCCATATTACTGATAGAGATCAAGATTACCATGAAATCAACGTTACCATCCTTCTTAGTTTCTAATGACAACTTGATATTAGTTTCCTTCAATCCAAAGTCTAAAGCATATAAACACATGTATTCTGTTGTAAGTACTAGATATATGTAGTTGTTGTGTTTTACTGGTTATGAAAATTCCTGTAAGGGGGGATTATAAAGGTCTGTCAGCTCAGGTTATCTTACAGAAACAAATATATAGGGCAGTACAGGTTATAAAATGTAGGGAACTGTAATGAAAATGAATTATCACTGTAATTTAAAGATGTCAGGTTATGGCAGGCTAGCAAATGAAATCAGTCTCAATTGATTTTTTTTTAACTTTAACAATTGAAGAATTCAACCTTTAGATCGTCTCCTTGAAGAACACTTTATAAACACATCAGCTATGTTTTGTGTTTGTAGTCAATTATTGTGTCTGCATCTGTCTCCCTGAAGAACACATTATAAACACATCAGCTATGTTTTGTGTTTGTAGTCAATTATTGTGTCAGCATCTGTCTCCCTGAAGAACACGTTATAAACACATCAGCTATGTTTTGTGTTTGTAGTCAATTATTGTGTCAGCATCTGTCTCCCTGAAGAACACGTTATAAACACATCAGCTATGTTTTGTGTTAGTAGTCAATTATTGTGTCAGCATCTGTCTCCCTGAAGAACACGTTATAAACACATCAGCTATGTTTTGTGTTTGTAGTCAATTATTGTGTCAGCATCTGTCTCCCTGAAGAACACGTTATAAACACATCAGCTATGTTTTGTGTTAGTAGTCAATTATTGTGTCAGCATCTGTCTCCCTGAAGAACACGTTATAAACACATCAGCTATGTTTTGTGTTTGTAGTCAATTATTGTGTCAGCATCTGTCTCCCTGAAGAACACGTTATAAACACATCAGCTATGTTTTGTGTTAGTAGTCAATTATTGTGTCAGCATCTGTCTCCCTGAAGAACACGTTATAAACACATCAGCTATGTTTTGTGTTTGTAGTCAATTATTGTGTCAGCATCTGTCTCCCTGAAGAACACGTTATAAACACATCAGCTATGTTTTGTGTTAGTAGTCAATTATTGTGTCAGCATCTGTCTCCCTGAAGAACACGTTATAAACACATCAGCTATGTTTTGTGTTTGTAGTCAATTATTGTGTCAGCATCTGTCTCCCTGAAGAACACGTTATAAACACATCAGCTATGTTTTGTGTTAGTAGTCAATTATTGTGTCAGCATCTGTCTCCCTGAAGAACACGTTATAAACACATCAGCTATGTTTTGTGTTTGTAGTCAATTATTGTGTCAGCATCTGTCTCCCTGAAGAACACGTTATAAACACATCAGCTATGTTTTGTGTTTGTAGTCAATTATTGTGTCAGCATCTGTCTCCCTGAAGAACACGTTATAAACACATCAGCTATGTTTTGTGTTTGTAGTCAATTATTGTGTCAGCATCTGTCTCCCTGAAGAACACGTTATAAACACATCAGCTATGTTTTGTGTTAGTAGTCAATTATTGTGTCAGCATCTGTCTCCCTGAAGAACACGTTATAAACACATCAGCTATGTTTTGTGTTTGTAGTCAATTATTGTGTCAGCATCTGTCTCCCTGAAGAACACGTTATAAACACATCAGCTATGTTTTGTGTTAGTAGTCAATTATTGTGTCAGCATCTGTCTCCCTGAAGAACACGTTATAAACACATCAGCTATGTTTTGTGTTTGTAGTCAATTATTGTGTCAGCATCTGTCTCCCTGAAGAACACGTTATAAACACATCAGCTATGTTTTGTGTTTGTAGTCAATTATTGTGTCAGCATCTGTCTCCCTGAAGAACACGTTATAAACACATCAGCTATGTTTTGTGTTTGTAGTCAATTATTGTGTCAGCATCTGTCTCCCTGAAGAACACGTTATAAACACATCAGCTATGTTTTGTGTTAGTAGTCAATTATTGTGTCAGCATCTGTCTCCCTGAAGAACACGTTATAAACACATCAGCTATGTTTTGTGTTAGTAGTCAATTATTGTGTCAGCATCTGTCTCCCTGAAGAACACGTTATAAACACATCAGCTATGTTTTGTGTTTGTAGTCAATTATTGTGTCAGCATCTGTCTCCCTGAAGAACACGTTATAAACACATCAGCTATGTTTTGTGTTTGTAGTCAATTATTGTGTCAGCATCTGTCTCCCTGAAGAACACGTTATAAACACATCAGCTATGTTTTGTGTTTGTAGTCAATTATTGTGTCAGCATCTGTCTCCCTGAAGAACACGTTATAAACACATCAGCTATGTTTTGTGTTAGTAGTCAATTATTGTGTCAGCATCTGTCTCCCTGAAGAACACGTTATAAACACATCAGCTATGTTTTGTGTTTGTAGTCAATTATTGTGTCAGCATCTGTCTCCTTGAAGAACACTTTATAAACACATCAGCTAGGTTTTGTGTTTGTAGTCAATTATTGTGTCAGCATCTGTAATGTAGTGAAGAGAAATTGTCTCCTTGAAGAACACTTTAAAAACACATCAGCTATGTTTTGTGTTTGTAGTCAATTAGTGTGTCAGCATCTGTCTCCTTGAAGAACACTTTATAAACACATCAGCTAGGTTTTGTGTTTGTAGTCAATTATTGTGTCAGCATCTGTAATGTAGTGAAGAGAAATTGTCTCCTTGAAGAACACTTTAAAAACACATCAGCTATGTTTTGTGTTTGTAGTCAATTATTGTGTCAGCATCTGTCTCCTTGAAGAACACGTTATAAACACATCAGCTAGGTTTTGTGTTTGTAGTCAATTATTGTGTCAGCATCTGTCTCCTTGAAGAACACGTTATAAACACATCAGCTATGTTTTGTGTTTGTAGTCAATTATTGTGTCTGCATCTGTAATGTAGTGAAGAGAATTTTTTTTTTTGAGGAATTGTATCATTAAAGGGGCACTAGCTACGAGATATATAAAAAATCTAAAGTTTGATTTTTTGTCGAGCCTGCAACTTTTGTTGCAGAAAGCTCGACATAGGGATATGATCCGGCCGCGGCGGCTACGGCGGCGGCGGCGGCGGTGTTAGCTAACTTCTTAAAAGCTTTATATTTTACATGGTAGAAGACCTGGATGCTTCATACTTTGTATATAGATGCCTCATGTTACGAACTTTCCGTCAGTCACATGTCCAATGTCCTTGACCTCATTTTCATGGTTTAGTGACTACTTGAAAAAAAAGTTAAGATTTTTTGTAATGTTAAATTCTCTCTTATTATAAGTAATTGGATAACTATATTTGGTATGTGCGTACCTTGCAAGGTCCTCATGCCCGTCAGACAGTTTTCACTTGACCTCGACCTCATTTCATGGATCAGTGAACAAGGTTAAGTTTTGGTGGTCAAGTCCATATCTCAGATACTATAAGCAATAGGTCTAGTATATTCGGTGTATGGAAGGACTGTAAGATGTACATGTCCAACTGGCAGGTGTCATCTGACCTTGACCTCATTTTTATGGTTAAGTGTTTATAGTTAAGTTTTTGTGTTTTGGTCTGTTTTTCTTATACTATATGCAATAGGTCTACTATATTTGGTGTATGGAATGATTGTAAGGTGTACATGTCTAGCTGACAGGTGTCATCTGACCTTGACCTCATTTTCATGGTTCAGTGGTCAAAGTTTAGTTTTTGAGTTTTGGTCTATTTTTCTAATACTTTATGCATTAGTCAACTATATTTGGTGTATGGAAATATTTTATGATCTATATGTCTGTTATGCAGGTTTTATTTGACCTTGACCTCATTTTCACGGTCCATTGCTAAGTGTTTGTGTTTTGGTCTGTTTTTCTTAATTTATAAGCAATAAGTCAACTATATTTGTTGTATTGAAGAATTGTTAGCTGTACATATCTGCCTGGCATGGTTCATCTGACCTTGACCTCATTTTCATGGTTCATTGATCAATGTTTCGTTTTCTTTAGTTAATGTTAAGTTTATGTGACAGTTGTAATAAAGCTTTATATTTAGGTCTATCAACATAATATCAATGATTAGTAAAGAAGGCGAGACATTTTAGCGTGTGCACTCTTGTTTTTTGTTCAATCAATAATGAAAATGAAATAATGAAATAACAATTTGCTGTTTGCAGCCAAAAAAGTTCAATTTTGTCAAATTACGCTAAGAAACATTGATAATTAGTTGTTCACTTGCAAGTGAATGAGTCGACCTCTTTAAATCCGTATTCATGTGAACTTCAATTTAACCCCTAGCTAGAGATTGACAACGCATGCATTGTACTTGTGATGGTTATTTAAAGAAAAAGAATGTCAAAAATGAAAGTGAAACTACGGTAAATCATTTGATTACTAATTCGATGTACATAAAATCATTCTTATACGGTTGAAAGCAATGAGAAACATCTATTTTTAATCTATAAAATAAAATAAAACAGACCTATAAAAATCCAATTGCACGTGTTGGTTTAATCTATTCATATCTTTATTTATGTTAACATCGCTTATATGGTCATCTGAGGTCAAATCGATAGTTAATAAGATGACGTCTGGACTAAAATACACACGAAACGAAACTATATATTATTTACCCCATGCTCTGTGAACTGTTTATTTTAGACTTTTAATAGTTTGGATAAATGTTTTACATTGTTATAAATCAAATATGAGAATTTGAGTAAAATCGGTGACCATGAATTTGACAGCTAGTGCCCCTTTAATTAGACAGAAATTTTGAAAAATTACTACTTTATGGAACTATGAGTCTAAAGTAAAAATCAAATATAGCATAGTAAAAGAAATTTTTCCTTCAGGTATTGCCTGAATGGAGGAAAGAATCTGAGTTGCCAGATGTCATAAAGATACAGGAACTACCAGACTGCTTTACTCAAATGTAGGTTGAGGCAATACATTTTTATATCTCTTGAAGTTTTCAAATTTACTCAGTAAGATATAATTGTTAGTTGACTTAAACCCTTTAGATATGAAACTAAAGTTTTATAGTTTTATAGTTTTAAAATTTTATATTTGAAACTTTGTAATAAAGGAGTCAGGACAGTATTGATATTGGGTCAAGATGTGTTATGGAATGCTTTAATTCCTCTGTAAAAAGTAGCTGAGAGATCATTATGATAAAATTGGGATTCTCTTTTAAAAAATCATTTCATATATATTATTTGTTTTAAATCATTTCCCCTATTTACCCAATATGATTTTTAATTAAACATCACTCCAATATTTACAGTAAATCCAGAAACTTTATGTACAAGGTTATGATTCTCTTAAATAGTTGCATAACAAAGCAGAAATTTTCATATGCCATCTTACAATAAAATGTGAACAACATGGTGCATATTAAGATCATTTGAATATCAGTTCCAAAAAATCTATTCTATGAAAAATTTCTTTTTGCTGTGCTTTATATGGTTCCATGATTATTTTTGTAGACATGAAGTATTACAGAATATCTACAGCAATACAACAAAAACAGTGACAGGATTTAGGAAGGCAACAGCATCACTACAGAATATTGACAGGTATCACTATTATTTGATATGTTGAACTAACTGAAAGAAAAGAAAAACAGAAAATTATATTGGTCAGCATGCAGATTGTCAGAATCACATGAAGGTCAATGTTACCTGATACTTTCTGGCTAAATATTAAGATTGATAATACAATGTGTTTACTTTTAATGGGAATAAACATTTAGTAATATTTTTAGCTCACCTGGGCCGAAGGGCCAAGTGAGCTTTTCCCATCACTTTGCGTCCGTCGTCTGTCGTCCGTCGCCTGTCGTCCGGCGTCAGTCGTCATTCACTTTTACAATAATCTTCTTCTCTGAAACTACTGGGCCAAATTAAACCAAACTTGGCCACAATCATCATTGGGGTATCAAGTTTGAAAAATGTGTCCGGTGACCCAGCCAACCAACCAAGATGGCCGCCATGGCTTAAAATAGAATAGGGGTAAAATGCAGTTTTTGGCTTATAACTCAAAAACCAAAGCATTTAGAGCAAATCTGACATGGGGTAAAATTGTTATTCAGGTCAAGATCTATCTGCCCTGAAATTTTCAGATGAATCGGACAACCCGTTGTTGGGTTGCTGCCCCTAAATTGGTTATTTAAAGGAAATTTTACTTTTTTTGGTTATTATCTTGAATATTATTATAGATAGAGATAAACTGCAAACAGTAATAATGTTCAGCAAAGTAAGATTTACAAATAAGTCAACATGACCGAAATGGTCAGTTAACCCCTTTAGGAGTTATTGCCCTTTATAGTCAATTTTTAACCATTTTTAGCTCACCTGGCCCGAAGGGCCAAGTGAGCTTTTCCCATCACTTGGCGTCCGTCGTCCGTCGTCGTCGTCGTCGTCCGTCGTCCGTCGTCGTCGTCGTCGTCCGTCGTCCATCGTCGTCCGTCGTCGTTAACTTTTACAAAAATCTTCTCCTCTGAAACTACTGGGCCAAATTAAACCAAACTTGGCCACAATCATCATTAGGGTATCTAGTTTAAAAAATGTGTGGCGTGACCCGGCCAACCAACCAAGATGGCCGCCATGGCTAAAAATAGAACATAGGGGTAAAATGCAGTTTTTGGCTTATAACTCAAAAACCAAAACATTTAGAGCAAATCTGACATGGGGTAAAATTGTTTATCAGGTCAAGATCTATCTGTCCTGAAATTTTCAGATGAATTGGACAACCTGTTATTGGGTTGCTGCCCCTGAACTGGTAATTTTAGGTAATTTTTGCTGTTTTTTGCTATTATCTTGAATATTATTATAGATAGAGATAAACTGTAAACAGCAATAATGTTCAGCAAAGTAAGATTTACAAATAAGTCAACATGACCAAAATGGTCAGTTGACCCCTTTAGGAGTTATTGACCTTTATAGTCAATTTTTAACCATTTTTCCTAAATCTTAGTAATCTTTTACAAAAATCTTCTCCTCTGAAACTACTGGGCCAAATTAATCCAAACTTGGCCACAATCATCTTTGGGATATTTAGTTTAAAAAATGTGTGGCGTGACCCGGCCAACCAACCAAGATGGCCGCCATGGCTAAAAATAGAACATAGGGGTAAAATGCAGTTTTTGGCTTATAACTCAAAAACCAAAGCATTTAGAGCAAATCTGACAGCAGTAAAAGTGTTTATCAGGTCAAGATCTATCTGTCCTGAAATTTTCAGATGAATTGGACAACCTGTTGTTGGGTTGCTGCCCCTGAATTGGTAATTTTAAGGAAATTTTGCTGTTTTTGGTTATTATCTTGAATATTATTATAGATAGAGATAAACTGTAAACAGCAATAATGTTCAGCAAAGTAAGATTTACAAATAAGTCAGCATGACCAAAATGGTCAGTTGACCCCTGAAGGAGTTATTGCCCTTTATAGTCAATTTTCAACCATTTTTTCGTAAATCTTAGTTATCTTTTACAAAAATCTTCTTCTCTGAAACTACTGGGCCAAATTAAACTAAACTTGGCCACAGTCATCATTGGGGTAACTTGTTTAAAAAATGTATGGCGTGACCTGGCCAATCAACTAAAATGGCTGCCACGGCTAATAATAGAACATAGGGGTAAAATGCAGTTTTTGGCTTATAACTCAAAAACCGAAGCATTAAGAGAAAATCTGACAGGGTTTACTTGTTTATCAGGTCAAGATCTATCTGCCCTGATGTTTTCACATGGATCGGATAACCCGTTGTTAGGTTACTGTCCTGAATTGGTAATTTTAAGGAAATTTTGTCGTTTTTTGTTATTATCTTGAATATTATTATAGATAGAGATAAACTGTATACAGCAATAACGTTCAGCAAAATAAGATCTACAAATAAGTTTACATGACCAAAATAGTCAATTGACCCCTTAAGGAGTTATTGCCCTTTATAGTTAATTTTTAACATTTTCATAAATTTTTGTTAATTTTTAGAAAATATTTTCCACTGTAATTACTGGGCCAAGTTCATTATAGATAGAGATAATTGTAGCAACAAGAATGTTCAGTAAAGTAAGATCTACAAACACATCACTATCACCAAAACACAATTATGTCATGAATTTATCGGTGTCCATTGTTTAATATGCACAAGACAAAGGTGAGCGACACAGGCTCTATAGAGCCTCTAGTTCGTAAATCTTAGTAATCTTTTACAAAAATCTTCTTCTCTGAAACTACTTGGCCAAGTTAATCCAAACTTGGCCACAATCATAATTGGGGTATCTAGTTTAAAAAATGTGTGGCATGACCCTGCCAACCAACCAAGATGGTCGCAATGGCTAAAAATAGAACATAGGGGTAAATTGTAGATTTTGGCTTATAACTCTAAAACCAAAGCATTTATAGCAAATCTGACACGGGGGTAAAATAATCTTTTAGGTCAAGATCTATCTGCCCTGAAATTTTCAGACAAATCGGACAACTCGTTGTTGGGTTGCTGCTCCTGAATTAGTAATTTTAAGGAAATTTTGCAGTTTTTGCTCATTATCTTGAATATTATTATAGATAAAGATAAACTGTAAACATCAATAATGTTCAGAAAAGTAAGATCTACAAATAAGTCAACATGACCAAAATTGTCAGTTGACCCCTTTAGGAGTTATTGCCCTGTATAGTCAATTTTTAACCATTTTTCTAAAATTTTAGTATTCTTTTAAAAAATCTTCTCCTCTGAACCTACTAGGCCAAATTTAACCAAACTTGGCCACAATCATCATTTGGGTATCTAGTTTTAAAAATGTGTGGCGTGACACTGCAAACCAACCAAGATGCCCGCCATGGCTAAAAATAGAACATAGGGACGAAATGTAGATTTTGGCTTATATCTCTGAAACCAAAGCATTTAGAGCAAATCTTACAGGGATAAAATGTTTGTCAGGTCAAGATCTATCTGTCCTGGAATTTTCAGACTAAACAGACAACCGGTTGTTGGGTTGCTGCCCCAGAATTAGTAATTTTAAGGAAATTTTGCAGTTTTTGGTTATTATCTTGAATATCATAATAGATAGAAATAAACTGTAAACAGCAATAATGTTCAGCAAAGTAAGATCTACAAATAAGTCACAATGACCAAAATTGTCAGTTGACCCCTTAAGGAGTTATTGCGCTTTATAGTCATTTTTTAACAATTTCCATAAATTTTTGTAAAGTTTTGTAAATTTTTAGAATACATTTTCCACTGTAATTACTGGGCCAAGCTCATTTATAGTCATTTTTTAACAATTTTCATAAATTTTTGTAAATTTTTGTAAATTTTTAGAATATATTTTCCACTGTAATTACTGGGCCAAGTTCATTATAGATAGAGATAATTGTAGTAAGAAGAATGTCCAGTACAGTAATATCTACTAACACATCATGATCACCAAAACACAATTTTGTCATGAATTTATCTGTGTCCATTGTTTAATATGCACATAGACCAAGGTGAGCGACACAGGCTCTTGAGAGCCTCTAGTTTTCTGTTTTTGCTATGTGAAATTTTTAAAAATCAAAAAGAATGAAGTATTGAAACCTAAAAAACATATCAATGTTTAAACAGTTTGTAATGTTATGTAATGTTTTAGCATGCTCATTTGAAAGTTTTGTGTGTTTTTTCTCCTTCAGATTTCTGTATCATTTCTCTGCTGGGAGTGCTGGGAATGTGCCATTTGAAGAGAAATATTTGTCACTGGTAGTAAATAGGGAGACTGAATTAGCAGAGTCTAGTGGGACATTTGAAGTGCTATCATCAGAAACAGACCAGGTTGATATATTTAAGTCTCCCAAACAAAGTTTGGAGACTTATTGTTTTTGCTCAGTTCTTATTATTTTTATTATTCTTCTTCTTCTTTTTCTTCTTCTTTTTCTTCCGCCACTTTTAAAAAATGAACTTGTCCGCAGCATTTCTCCAAAACTGCTTGTCAGATTTACTTAGGGGTTCATAGAATGTTAGACTAATATGTCTAGGTGAGCCATCAATCTTTCGTTTGTGCATTTGGGTCTATTAAGGGGTATTTTGGGGGGCAGAAAGAAGGGAGGGGTTTACTATAGAACCCTATGGGATTTTTTTTTATAAATTTTTCAAATGAATATAACTTGAAAACTGTAAGTGATAAACACACGCAATCTTCAGAAATGATCATAGGACAATAAAACAAATCACATGAAATATAGGGTGAGTCCCTGGGGGGTCATCCCCACCCCGTTCAATTTGAGAATGTACTATTATCTTGTAAACGGTCCAGATCCCCACCCCGAAACCATATATATTCTTGAATGGGACGATAAAACAAATCAAATGAAATTAAATGGAAGTCCCCGGGGGTCATCCCCACCCCGTTCAATTTTAGAATGTGCTATTATCTTGTAAACGGTCCAGATCCCCACCCCTAAACCATATATATTCTTGTAGGGGACAATAAAACAAATGAAATGAAATAAAAGGAAAGTCCCTAGGGGTCACCCCACCCCCTCTTGTTTGAAAACTTGTAAACGGTCAACATCCCCACCCCTAAACTATATATATTCTTGTAAGGGACAATAAAACTAATCAAATGAAATTAAATGGAAGTTCCTGGGGGTCACCCCCACCCCGTTCAATTTGAGAATGTACTATTATCTTGTAAACGGTCCAGATCCCCACCCCTAAACCATATATATTCTTGTAGGGGACAATAAAACAAATGAAATGAGATAAAAGGGAAGTCCTGAGGGGGCCATCCCACCCCCTCTTGTTTGAAAACTTGTAAACGGTCAACATCCCCACCCCTGAACCATATATATTCTTGTAGGGGACAATAAAACAAATAAAATGAAATAAAAGGGAAGTCCCTAGGGGGTCACCCCACCCCACGCTTGTATGAAAACTTGTTAATGGTCAACATCCCCACCCCTAAACCATATATATTCTTGTATGGGCAATAAAACAAATCAAATGAAATGTAGGTAAAGTCCCTGGGGGTCACCACCACCCCCTCCTGTTTGAATACTTGTAACTGGTGGAGATCCCCACCAGTAAGCCATATATACATGTATTCTTGTATGGGACAAAAAATCAAATCAAATGAACATGGGACCATATGAATGGCGAGTTATGGGAGCTTTGTTTGGGAGACTTCGTAACAGCATCCTGTTACAATTACTTCTTGTTACAGTTGAAATGACTTTAACTTCCTAATTAGATATTGATTTACAAACATAATTATGTTGGTTAAAGGGAAACATCTCTATAATTGTGCCAATTATCATCGTTTGAACTCTGGTCAATTCCATTAAGGAATAAAAGACAATAATGTAATAAGGGGAAAATGTTTTGATAATTAGATTTAAGTTTACCTAAATGATTGTCTAAGTATGACTAAATATTAGTTTGTATCAACATTGTTTTATCTTTTATATTTCAGATCATCATTAACATTATAGCTGGCATTGATGGAAGTCATAAAGAAAATCTTTGTAATACTCTAGTCAAAATCGCCAAAGATAGATTTAGGTAAATTTCTAGTCAAAATCCCCAAGTATAGATTTAGGTAAAAATCTGCACACAAGAAGTCTTTTCTAAATTTTTGTTCAGAACAAAGTAGTCTAATTTGCCTCAGTGACCTTTAGTAGAAAAGACATGCATGCTTATAATTAAACTTTGAAGTGAATGTACAGTTTAAGAAATTTATGGAAAATGAACTCAAAATACCTCTGTTCTGTTAAATCAACTTGTAAATAAAACATAATACATTAGTTCAGTTCCTTTACAGTTTGCATTGAGTGTGTCAGTAAAGGTAATATATTTGGTTAGCTTGCTTGCTAGCTGAATTGTGAAGTCACTATTAGGTCAGGTATACTACCCTCCTTTTGAAGTACTGTGAATTAAGAAATTATTGCAAGGTTTTTATTATTGCGAAAAAATGCGACAGAGTTGTAAACGCAATAATTTAAACTCGCATTTTGAATGATTTTATATAAATAAAACGATTTTTTTTAAAATTGAAAAATCAAAATCGCATTTCAGTTTAAAATGAAAAAAATTGCAAAAATAAATGCACACAATAATTTCTGAATTTACAGTAGCCTTGTCATACAGACAGATAGATTGGTTATTTGTTGGACTAGTCTACTCTTAAAGGAGGGTAGTTTACCTAACTCATAATAATTCATGGTTCAGTTGGCAAGCAAGCTAATGAAAGATATTACCTTTACCCACACACTCAATGCGATCGGCTGTAATAACACAAGACAGTTCAATTGACTTCATTTGATTTTATTGTAGTGTGACAGTTTTGCAGCAAGATTTATCACAGGCTACCCCATTCATACCACAGCAGCTTAACCAATCACTGAAAAGTCTGTCATTAACACATAGAAACAGGTCATCCATGACAGATCCAAAACATAAATCTAGAGTTCTCTTAGTAACACCAGGGTAAGTCTGTCATTAACACATAGAAACAGGTCATCCATGACAGATCCAAAACATAAATCTAGAGTTCTCTTAGTAACACCAGGGTAAGTCTGTCATTAACACATAGAAACAGGTCATCCATGACAGATCCAAAACATAAATCTAGAGTTCTCTTAGTAACACCAGGGTAAGTCTGTCATTAACACATAGAAACAGGTCATCCATGACAGATCCAAAACATAAATCTATAGTTCTCTTAGTAACACCAGGGTAAGTCTGTCATTAACACAATACATCTATGAGAAGTAATTGAGAATCATTCTAAACTCACTGTAAGGAGTATTAAAGATAATAAGATCTTGAATCACAGTTAATATACAAAGGTAGTTATCATAATCATTAGCAAGAGTTTTGACTATTGTAATTGTCAATTGTTAAAAATAAACTCCTTTCATCTTAACAAGATCAGTTTTTTCTTGTGAAGTTGTAACAAAAGATCTGAGTTATTGTGAAAAACAAAGAAAGACAGGATATTAATTGCATGATATATCTTTCAATAGATGTGACATAGGATATCATAAGTTGATCAGCAAACAAAGTTTAATCACTTGCTTTGATTAACAGAGTAATTTTAAATAGAAAACTTCAGTATACTCTAATTTTGTTTATTTTTGTTGCATTTTAATTTGTCAATTTCAATTGCCAAACCTGTTCATGGGGTTTTCACATTTTTCTTGTCTTTTATTTTGATCATCCTTAAAGATCAAATTTACCTAATGAGATATCTTCACTATTTTATCTTGATTGTGAATGTTAACCTCTCAAAAAGTACATTTTTTTACGGTTTATCGTATAAGAATATGGATTTTATATAATTATACAAACATAAAAAAAACATGATAAAAATGTATTAGCCTATCATGTTTATTGTAGTAAATGCACATCTTTTGTGTGGGTATCTTATTATTTACTTACTATTTTGAAATTAAAGTATAGAACTGTTAGATGCTTCTAACATTATATGGATATATTTGTTTACACTAATTGTAAATCCAAGGTAAAAAGTGTACTTCATTTTTATTGCCTTCTATTTCCCCAGGATAGATGGTTCATTTTGTAAACAGGGACCCTTAGTCTGTTCCTGGATGACTAAGGTAATTGTATACAGGAAAGGAATAAAACGATTATATGTCAAAGAAAGAAAAAAAAAAACTCTCAAAAAAGCTATTTGTTCTTTAGTATAACTGTATATGTCATTTTAGGTCAATGGATGTTTATGATGTTATTCTTGCCATTAAGAATCATCCTGATTTACAAGTCAGACAGAAACTTAATATTGGTATTTATATTGTTATTTCACATTATCATTCATAATAAAACAACATTTATCTCATCCAAATAAGAATGATCTATAATAAAAACATAAGGTCAATGTAAATCTACAGATTTGGGACAGGAATAATAGTATTTACATAGGCAAATATTAACTTACATATGGGACCTTGCCATTTCAAACTCAACCTTTTCATTTATTTACAACCAAATTAAGAACATTAGATGTAAGATGTATTTATGGTAAGAATTCCAGAGATATTGAAAGGAACAGTAATTTTTAAAGCACATATAAATATGCTATAAACATTTAGCATACATGGTGTAGACAGTTATCTATTGACGAAGAAAGTATGTTAAGCTCCAGGTGTCTTCGACGATTATAGGTGCTTAAGGGTTGCTTCTTTGTTGACATTTTCCAACATCTCCCTTCATTCATACTTTAACCACTGCAAAAATAATTATAAACTTATACTATTATAGGTGCTGTCACTGTGTGTATAGATCCAATGCATTCCTTCATATCTCATAGGTAAGAATTTGCATAAATTGATAAATTCATCAATAATTGTTTTTTTAGCTCACCTGGCCCAAAGGGCCAAGTGAGCTTTTCCCATCACTTGGCGTCCGGCGTCCGTCGTCGTCCGTCGTCGTCCGTCGTCGTTAACTTTTACAAAAATCTTCTCCTCTGAAACTACTGGGCCAAATTAAACCAAACTTGGCCACAATCATCATTGGGGTATCTAGTTTAAAAAATGTGTGGCGTGACCTGGCCAACCAACCAAGATGGCCGCCATGGCTAAAAATAGAACATAGGGGTAAAATGCAGTTTTTGGCTTATAACTCAAAAACCAAAGCATTTAGAGCAAATCTGACATGGGGTAAAATTGTTTATCAGGTCAAGATCTATCTGCCCTGAAATTTTCAGATGAATCCGACAACCCGTTATTGGGTTGCTGCCCCTGAACTGGTAATTTTAGGGAATTTTTGCTGTTTTTGGCTATTATCTTGAATATCATTATAGATAGAGATAAACTGTAAACAGCAATAATGATCAGCAAAGTAAGATTTACAAATAAGTCAACATGACCAAAATGGTCAGTTGACCCCTTTAGGAGTTATTGACCTTTATAGTCAATTTTTAACCATTTTTCGTAAATTTTAGTAATCTTTTACAAAAATCTTCTCCTCTGAAACTACTGGGCCAAATTAATTCAAACTTGGCCACAATCATCTTTGGGATATCTAGTTTAAAAAATGTGTGGCGTGACCCGGCCAACCAACCAAGATGGCCGCCATGGCTAAAAATAGAACATAGGGGTAAAATGCGGTTTTTGGCTTATAACTCAAAAACCAAAGCATTTAGAGCAAATCTGACGCTGTAAAAGTGTTTATCAGGTCAAGATCTACCTGTCCTGAAATTTTCAGATGAATCGGACAACCGCTTGTTGGGTTGCTGCCCCTGAATTGGTAATTTTAAGGAAATTTTGCTGTTTTTGGTTATTATCTTGAATATTATTATAGATAGAGATAAACGGTAAACAGCAATAATGTTCAGCAAAGTAAGATTTACAAATAAGTCAGCACGACCAAAATGGTCAGTTGACCCCTGAAGGAGTTATTGCCCTTTTTAGTCAATTTTTAACCATTTTTTCGTAAATCTTAGTAATCTTTTACAAAAATCTTCTTCTCTGAAACTACTGGGCCAAATTAAATCTTTGCCACAATCATCATTGGGGTAATTTGTTTAAAAAATGTGTGGCCTGACCTGGCCAATCAACAAAAATGGCTGCCACGGCTAATAATAGAACATAGGGGTAAAATGCAGTTTTTGGCTTATACTCAAAAACCGAAGCATTAAGAGAAAATCTGACAGGGTTTAATTGTTTATCAGGTCAAGATCTATCTGCCCTGATGTTTTCACATGGATCGGACAACCCGTTGTTAGGTTACTGTCCTGAATTGGTAATTTTAAGGAAATTTTGCCGTTTTTTGTTATTATCTTGAATATTATTATAGATAGAGATAAACTGTATACAGCAATAACGTTCAGCAAAATAAGATCTACAAATAAGTTTATATGACCAAAATAGTCAATTGACCCCTTAAGGAGTTATTGCCCTTTATAGTTAATTTTTAACATTTTTCATAAATTTTTGTAAATTTGTAGAAAATATTTTCCACTGTAATTACTGGGCCAAGTTAATTATAGACAGAGATATTTGTAGCAACAAGAATGTTCAGTAAAGTAAGATCTACAAACACATCACTATCACCAAAACACAATTATGTCATGAATTTATCCGTGTCCATTATTTAATATGCACAAGACCAAGGTGAGCGACACAGGCTCTTTAGAGCCTCTAGTTTTTAAATATGATTAAGATTTTTAAAGTTGTTTAAATAAGGCAGCTGTATGACTAATTGTTAATTGGTCATATTCCATAAATTGTCAAAACTATACTTCCATGCCTCATCAAAATACATATTCAGAAATGTAATTTTGAATGTTTGGGACTTTAAGATTAGTGAACAATGTTTTAGATTTGATAAATTGTATGAAATAAAGATTGAGTAATTGATTGATTAGTGGTTACTTGAGGGATCTGGCTCCTCAGTTTCAAAGTAATTAACTTTTCAAAACACTAGCATATATTGATAGGGGATTGATAAAGGAATCAAAAGAGCAAAAAAATTATATAGGTCACGGTGCTTGTTTTCGAGATATTAGCCATTGAAATTTTGGCGGGAAAATGTTCTTTCTTGACTTTTCATAGCTTTATCATTGACAAGTTTAAGTTTTCAAAAACTATTAAAAAGTAATTAAAATTTTATAAGACTTTAACAGACAGCTTATCATTATACATGTAAAAGAATTATAAAAAGAAAAATGGGGGTCACTGGACAAATTTTGTTAAGGCATTCAAATCGATAAAACCAGAGGATTCCGAAAATCTGACCAAAATTCCAAAACATGACAAGCGAGCTTCCTTAATGTCCAGTGGTTAAAATGAAATATGTGGTGGATATTTTACATTTAAAGTAAAAAGTTACATTCTAAGTTACAAGCCACTTCTTGTAAGTGTTATTGGGTTGATTATATATATTGTGTTTTAAAAAAACTTGTCCTTCTGCTATCCATATATTGTCTATTTTGTATTTTATAGAAGTAGTCATTTGTAGAGGATGATATTGGTAAATAGAAATAAGAAATCAACATTGACTGAGGTCGTGCCTTGGATCATATTGGTTCAGTTTAAGTCTTATATTAGATAGTTTAACTATTTTATCAGTTAAAAGGTATTTGGAACTGAAGTAATTCATGTAATTTATATTCAAACCCTATTAAAATTTATTGAATTTAGAAAATGTATCCTGATAGGAACTAAATCAACAGAATTTTGTAAATATAATAATTTATCCTACATTTTACAGAATGACATTCCCAATGTTGTTAAATCAATGTGCTCAAGGTTGGGTCAACTCCATCTTATTTACCTCATCAACATCAATAAATGTGAGTAATATTTGTAAATAGTTATTTGTATAAAACATATGTCATGTACATCCAA
This sequence comes from Mytilus galloprovincialis, assembly GCA_037788925.1. NCBI lineage: Eukaryota > Metazoa > Mollusca > Bivalvia > Mytilida > Mytilidae > Mytilus > Mytilus galloprovincialis. The sequence continues at coordinate 17,328,926 of CM075335.1, read as the reverse complement.
AGTGTAATACAAATGTAATGTGTATTTTACGTACAAAATTATAGTAATATGCTATGCTTACTAAGGGCAATGGGTTCAAACAGAAAGATTTGAAAGCAGAGAAAACTGTGTATCTTATAATCGGCATGACTATATCAGATGACAATACCAATACTAAAATGAGGCTATAGTTATATACTTTAATTCAGTCACGGACCCGCGATGTCACGGGTGTGTTCTAGTTTATCTGATTTTTTACCAATTTGTTTGGGTTTATTGTTTATTATATACACATGCTTTATAAAAGTTGGGGTATACTGTTTCACCTCTGTCTGTATGTCCTTTCGTCAATCCGCCTATCTGTTGTCCCATGAAAATTTTTTGTGGCATCTTTCTCAGGAACTACATTACAAAGATTTCTGAAATTTGTTTCAGTGTTTATATGAGTCAGCTATACTGTGTGATGTGTTTTCAGTTTCATCACTCAGCAAATTCCTGTTTACCTTATAATTTAAGCGGGCAGAGTATCAATAGTTAGCAGTAGCTCACAGATTCACTTGTTTTTATTGCAACTATTTATTCATTTTTATTATAATGTAATTATTATACTGTAATTGATCCTTGTATGTAATTGTTATCTTTTACAGAATTCAGCATTAGATGACCTACAGAAATTGATCAGATCTGTAAACTCAGATGTATCCTTCTTTTTAGCAGACAAAGGGGAGATAACAAGGTATGTATTTTGGAGATTTTACTTTAAGCTTTTCTTATCATACTATAAGGGCACAACAACAAAGATTTACCTTGTCCATCTCTCTGGATTTTTGTCTACAATTATTTATGAGCATCATTTCTCCTGATGGGTGATCTGGAAAAAAGAAATACACAGTTCACATATCTGGATATCTGTTCCAATGGAGAGGGTATACTTCTTGACTCCTGTCAGTCTATAGGTTTGTGTATCTGTACATATTTATTTCACATATACTAAGTAGCTACAAACCAGATTTTGTAGATTAATATTTCTTACATTTAAGTGCAAATAAGAAGGTACAAAATTTTGTTGCATGTTAAACAGCAACTTTAAGTTTTTAATTTATAGTACCAAACTTTCAGTTTTCAGTTATCTAACTTGTTAATTCTTTTACTTTACGTGATTATAAACTAGTTCAAGAGAAGATGTACTTTGTTCTCAAGTCACCTAGTAATAGAAGTGTACAATTTTAGTGATTTACCCAATATCTTGATAATTATGATAAGTATAGACAGCACACCAGGACAGTATCTTGTCAGTTGATGCATTATGTTATTACAGTGACAAAGGTCAGCATTATAATTAAATGACCTTAACTTCAATGAGTAGTTTTAAAAATCAATTAGATAAGATTCATTTCTTCATTGAACTATACTTTTTTTAAACCAAAGCTATCATGGATGTTATTTTAAGCTGCTTTATTTCCAGGAGTATGGATATAGATGCTGTGTTGTCAGAAACAGCCTTTATGGAAAAGTCAAAGGTCAGAGCTCGACACCTGTTGTATCCAGGATGGTAAGATTTTGTCTAAAAATTGTATCTTGATATTTTTATTTGTTCAGCAGCTTATGATGAATTAAATGGAGAATCCATGGACACAGATGATGCCCCTGATAAAATATAATATTTTAAAGGGCATAACTCAAGAGCTGTAAAAGTGCATAAAAGATTGAAAAGTTTAATCAGAGCATAAGGTTTGATACTACAAGGCCAATTAACTTAATTATGACTAAGATGTTGGTCAACAAGATGACCAATCAAACTTGATCACTAACTATACAAATATTTCCAGGTAACCCTGCCTTGTGAAGCCAGCAGTACCTAATAATTGTTGTATCCTTTTTCTTTGTGAGTCATTCAGTTGTTTTCCATCTGTATCTTGTATCTGCATCTTCTTCTTTTAATCAGTAAATGTATTGCAATGAAAACTATTACCACTGCATAGAATTCAGCAAAACTTATATCAGTTCTTTGTGTTATGAATTTGTGCACAAAAAAGTACACAATTTTCTTCAAATCTTTGAAAAAGAAAGGATAAAAATCATTAGAGAAACAGATTCCACCTCTATAACTCATGTATTACAATATTTCTCCACTGGAAACAGTTCAATTTTAATATTTTTAATATTTTAAGTGCGATTCTTTTCTAGCTTTTCAAATAGTTTAAACTTAACTGTTGAGAATGGAGAAATATTGTAAAACACTGTTTGCTTTTGCTATGCTTGTAGACATATTAAAAGATATTTTGCCATTAATTTTTTGTAGGTCTTTAGGACTTCAAAAGAACTATCCACCATCAGTAGTCCTACAAAAGTGTGTGCTGAAATTTAAAAGACCCTTAGAAAGACAGCTCCTTATTAACAAATTAAGAGGTAAAACTTGTCTATTATTGTCAGTCACTTGTACACATAGTTTGTTTATTAACTTATACTCTAGAAAAATTGTCCCCTTTATTTCTTATTTTAATGTGTTTCTAGATTGCTGTCTCCTTTTTATGCCCCACCTACGATAGTAGAGGGGCATTATGTTTTCTGGTCTGTGCGTCCGTTCGTCCGTTCGTCCGTCCGTCCCGCTTCAGGTTAAAGTTTTTGGTCGAGGTAGTTTTTGATGAAGTTGAAGTCCAATCGACTTCAAACTTGGTACACATGTTCCCTATGATATGATCTTTCTAATTTTAATGCCAAATTAGAGATTTTACCCCAATTTCACGGTCCACTGAACATAGAAAATGATAGTGCGAGTGGGGCATTCGTGTACTGAGGACACATTCTTGTTTCCTACAAATATTGTTTTATTTGTTTATTGCAGAGTTAAAGTCCTCATTAAAGCCATATCCTTTTGAAGGCAATGTTTACTTTGTGGATGGTCAGGTCCAGTTTGGTGGTAAGATATAAAGTACTAAATAACTGTAGCCTGGCAAAAATTGAACTATGTATAAACATATAACTTAGAAGATGTGATATGAGTGCCAATGAGAAAACTCTCCATCACAATGTATCAAAAGTTAACAATTAACTTATATCAGAGTCTGATTATCAGACACAGTTTATTTTACAATGGCACATTTAATGTCATTGTTATGATAAATACTAGAAGAAAAATGTGTATCATGTCTCCTTAATTGAACTTTTAAAAAGTTTTTGGGGAACTTATTTATGCATCACAAAAATAAAATAGTATCCATCAAAGCAAGCTCTATTTTTTCACGAAAAGAACAATTTATGATTAACAGACCTGTTTCATGGATATATGCCTCTGATATACTGTGGATTCATAATTATTTGTTGGATATCAATTTATGTGGTCTCCGTGGGTACAGGTGAGCGAGCCACAATTAAAATGTTCAACAAATTACAAATTATCTATTAGGTTGTATGCAGACTTTGCCAAAACCATGAAATCACATATCCATTAAAAGGCAAGTTTTCCCCAATCCATGAAAATTGGTACCCACGAAAATAAATGAATCCACAGATCACCAATAAATGCTTATATAAAAAACTAAATTTTGACATTGTATTATTTTGTAGACTCTTCACAAACCACAGAAGTAAAGTATGCTACATTAACTGATGCCCTATCTATTGTCTCTAATGGACACGTAGGGTTACAGAATGGTGATGGACATCATCAATACTTCATGTCATTCTCAGGATGTGATCTACAAGAGAAAGCCCTCAAAGACTGGCTTAGAGCATGTGCTAAACAGGTATTACATAAAATAGTGAAAGACTGGCTTATAACATGTGCTAAACAAATATTACATAAAATTGGGAAAGACTGGCTTAGAACATGTGCTAAACAGGTATTACATAATATAGTGAAAGACTGGCTTAGAACAATGTAGAACATGTGCTAATCAGGTATTACATAGAATAGTGAAAGACTGGCTCAGAACATGTGCTTAACAGGTATTACATAATATAGTGAAAGACTGGCTTAGAACATGTTCTAAACACATAAAATAGTGAATGACTCAGAACATGTGCTAAACCGGTATTACATAATATAGTGAAAAACTGGCTTAAAACATTTGCTAAACAGGTATAACATAAAATAGTGAAAGACGGGCTTAGAACATGTGCTAAACAGGTATTACATAAAATAGAGAAAGACTGGCTTAGAACATGTGCTAAACAGGTATTACATAATATAGTGAAAGACTGGCTTAGAACATCTGCTAAACAGGTATTACATAATATAGTGAAAGACTGGCTCAGAACATGTGCTAAACAGGTATTACATAATATAGTGAAAGACTGGCTCAGAACATGTGCTTAACAGGTATTATTTAAAATAGTGAAAGACTGGCTCAGAACAAGTGCTAAACAGGTATAACATAAAATAGGGAAAGACTTGCTTAGAACATGTGCTAAACAGGTATTACATAATATAGTGAAAGACTGGCTTAGAGCATGAGCTAAACAGGTATTACATAGAAAATTGAAAGACTGGCTTAGAACATGTGCTAAACAGGTATTACATAAAATAGAGAAAGACTGGCTTAGAACATGTGCTAAACAGGTATTACTTAAAATAGTGAAAGACCGGCTTAGAACGTGTGCTAAACAGGTATTACATAGAAAAGTGAAAGACTGTCTTAGAACATGTGCTAAACAGGTATTACATAAAATAGTGAGAGACTGGCTTAGAACATGTGCTAAACAAATATTACATAAAATTGGGAAAGACTGGCTTAGAACATGTGCTAAACAGGTATTACATAATATAGTGAAAGACTGGCTTAGAACAATGTAGAACATGTGCTAATCAGGTATTACATAGAATAGTGAAAGACTGGCTCAGAACATGTGCTTAACAGGTATTACATAATATAGTGAAAGACTGGCTTAGAACATGTGCTAAACACATAAAATAGTGAATGACTCAGAACATGTGCTAAACCGGTATTACATAATATAGTGAAAAACTGGCTTAAAACATGTGCTAAACAGGTATAACATAAAATAGTGAAAGACTGGCTTAGAACATGTGCTAAACAGGTATTACATAAAATAGAGAAAGACTGGCTTAGAAAATGTGCTAAACAGGTATTACATAATATAGTGAAAGACTGGCTTAGAACATGTGCTAAACAGGTATTACATAATATGGTGAAAGACTGGCTCAGAACATGTGCTAAACAGGTATTACATAATATAGTGAAAGACTGGCTCAGAACATGTGCTTAACAGGTATTATTTAAAATAGTGAAAGACTGGCTCAGAACAAGTGCTAAACAGGTATTACATAAAATAGGGAAAGACTTGCTTAGAACATGTGCTAAACAGGTATTACATAAAATAGTGAAAGACTGGCTTAGAGCATGAGCTAAACAGGTATTACATAGAAAATTGAAAGACTGGCTTAGAACATGTGCTAAACAGGTATTACATAAAATAGAGAAAGACTGGCTTAGAACATGTGCTAAACAGGTATTACTTAAAATAGTGAAAGACCGGCTTAGAACATGTGCTAAACAGGTATTACTTAGAAAAGTAAGACTGGCTTAGAACATGTGCTAAACAGGTATTACATAAAATAGTGAGAGACTGACTCAGAACATGTGCTAAACTGGTATTACTTAAAATAGAGAAAAAAAATTAAAGATTGAGTTCCATTAAAATAGGTCATGGACAGAACTATGACAGTTTTACAGAAGAACAAGTTAAAAGATAGCTCCTAGTTTTCCAAGGGATACAAAACTTTGCGAAGAGTATGATTAGATATGTCATTGCCTTCATAGTCTAATTTCTTAAAATGAAATGCTTATGATTTCTTTTATGTAAACTATTTGAAAAACCATAAACCAGTACACTGAAAGGCTGTTATTTGAACAGATTATTTTTTGTGCAAATTAAGCATTATATCAACTCCCCAGGTTCTACAAATGTGGTGGACTGAAATAAAGGTTTGGAAATTTTGACTACCATTGCAAAAAAATGTCATGTTAGGTTTGATCAGATATACTAATGTAGTTTTTCAAATATAACAAAGATAGTAGAAATATTCCGTTGAAATAAATTATCAGATTCCTTTCTTCAATCAGCAGTAACAAAAACCATATTTATTTTCTGCTTGTATATGTTGCAATACTTATTTAGGCTTTGTATTACTGATACTTGCCATTACCAAATCAATTTCTTAAGTATTTAGTTTGATTGAAATCTGGTTTACAAATTTGTATTTTTCACTTTTTAGATACCACAGAAGAAAAAGTTGATAGAGAAAAAAGATTTAAGGAAAGAGGAAATAAAGAAAATTCATGTAAGCCTTGTGCAATTTATTAACTGGAATTTATAGAAAACTGTTTACTTATTAACTTAGTTTCTTGATTAAAAATATTGCACACTGTATAAGGACTTTCATTGAGACATATATATTTTCTCCTTAAGTAGATCCTAAGTTGAATTAATATTATTTGTACTTAAAAAAAATTTACATATAAAATATATATAATTACATCAAGCAGTAACATTTGATGCACTAAATGTTTATTTCATCAGTTATGTTTAAGACATACTTGGAAATTTCAAATCAACACCAAAGTCACTCCTAGCTCGTTACAGATTCAAGACTCAAAATGTGGCAAACAAAAAAAATAAATATCCACAAACATAATAAGATTTCCTTTATCCACGAAAATTGGTACACACAAAAATAAATGAATCCACAGTATGCACAATATATATAATAAATATGTTTGAAATACTTCAATCCTTGACCTTCTAAAATGCCTCTTTTCTATTTCTTTCAGTCCCAGCATCATTTAGATCCATTACCAGAAGGATGGTTTTACAATGGTACACGGTTTGTCAGCTTTGATGGAGAGAAACAGGAAATTCATCCTTGTAAGATCATTACGATTTTTTTAGTTCACAGGAGCAAAAATAAATCACTTATTTAAAGAATTAAATAACATTCTAAAAATGAATCTACAAGCCAAGGCTTTCCGAAATTTGGAATCATTTTTATGGTTCATTAGTCAATATTTTGTCTTCATGCTTTTGTCTGTTCCTTTAATACTTAGAAATAGATCAGGCCACACCAATTTGATTCCTTGTTCGACGGACCCGCCCGCACCTATTTTTTTCAAAACAGATTTTTTTAATTTTTTTTATATTCCCGCTTCCCGCATCCGGAAATGTAATCATGTCCATTTCCCGCACCGTTTTTTTTGTAAATATTATAAAAAGAACAAAAAATTGGTTACTTTCCCCCTTACTTATATTCCCTATTAAAAAATGTTCGTTTTTAGAATAAAGTACAAAGAACTTCTGAAGGATTTGCCTTCAACTGCAATTATATTGTATGCTGGCGAAACAAAACTATTCATAGCCGCTGCATGTTTATGCACCTGTCCTGATTGATTCAGGGGCCTGTCGTTCAGCAGTTATCGTTTGTTGATGTTGTTCATTGGTATTTTCCCGTTTGGATATACATGATATATAAATTAGATCGTTGGTTTTCCTCTTCGAATTGTGTACGCTAATAATTTTGGGGTCCTTTATAGCCTGCTGTTTGGTCTGTATCAAAGTCCTGTGTAAAAGGCCGTACTTTGACCTGTGTTTGTTATTATCAGGTTGAGAACAACCCTCCCTCAGACAAGGGGTCATTTTACTGATGTAGAAAAGAAAATAGAAATACCAAGGATTTGTATAGTTCTTCTATACAAAACCTTTTAAACTTAGAATTTTGTACTCAAAAAGAGGAGAGTTACTACATATTTTAAACAACTTTTCTAAAAGAGGTCCACTTATTTTGAATAATATTAAACTGTTAAAGTAAATGTGTTAACATGGTTTAAGTCCAGGAATGTTACAAAATTCTTGGACATGTTTTGACCATTTAGTACCAGATAGATATATAGTTCTTTGAGAAAATATGAGCCTTTTGTACGAACAAATATATTATAACTTATATTGATCCCTCATAAAACATGTAAAAGGGATATTTATAACATTAAAGGGTTGTCCCCAAACTGATTATGACTTGGAAGGAGAATTGTCTCATTGTCAGTCACACATACATAACCCAGATTTAATTATTTCTTGGTGAACAGGGAAAAAATACTTCAGAAATTAAAGAAATGTCAAAGTACAAGTGATAAATCAAGCTTTAATATTGTCAAAACCTACTATTTTATGTTTACAAAAAAAAATTATAATCGCTCGCCTTTACTTTTCAAGCTTCGCCTCAAAAATTTGCAAATTAAATATTTTTTTATTAAAATTTTCAAATCGCTCACTCGCCCCAAATTTTGGAGTCCAAAAATCCGTAGAACAAGAAATTAAATTGGTGTGGCCTCAACTATATTTGGTAAATGGAAAAATTGGATGGGGTACATATTGTCTGGCAGGGTTCATCTGACCATGACATCATTATTATGGTTTATTTGTTAATGCCAAGTTTTTTATGCCCCATTTATGGGCATTATGTTTTCTGGTCTGTGGGTACTTTAGTCCCGCTTCAGGTTAGAGTTTTTGGTCAAGGTAGTTTTTGATAAAGCTGAAGTCCAATCAACTTGAAACTTAGTACACATGTTCCTAATGATATGATCTTTCTAATTTTAAAGCCAAATCAGAAATTTCCCCCATTTTCACGGTCCATTGAACATAGAAAATTATAGTGCGGATGGGGCATCCGTGTACTATGAACACATTCTTGTTTAAAAAGGCCAGGAGTTGATTGCACAAAAAAAACTTAGATCTAAGATTGGTTGTAAGTCATGTAAGACACTATATTTGGTGTATGGTCTGATTGTTAGTCTGTCTGTCCATGACCTCATTAGATCTAAGATTGGTTGTAAGTCATGTAAGACACTATATTTAGTGTATGGTCTGATTGTTAGTCTATCTGTCCATGACCTCATTAGATCTAAGATTGGTTGTAAGTCATGTAAGACACTATATTTGGTGTATGGTCTGATTGTTAGTCTATCAGTCCATCACCTCATTTACATGGATCATTGATAATGTTGAGTTGTGTGATACTTATAGTAAAAACTTCATTGTGTTCATATAACAGACTCTCATCATAAATTCAAGTAAAATTGGGTGTGGGATATGTGAGCTTGCTCACTAATATGTTCTTAAATTTATATTTTAGGCTTGGAGGATTTCATACAGCAATATATTAACAACAAAAATAAAGAAGTGGAGAAATTCAATGCTAAAGCTGACATGGAGGCCAGAATGTTTGTTGATCTGTTTTCATGACAACACTGCTAGAGATGACCATGTGACAGTTGCATAATATATGATTTTTGGATGATGACAATCGCATACCAAAGTCAGAACCATTTACTATCAATTTTGTGAAATCTTACATTTGATTTAAATATGATAGCTGTATGATATGAAGCTATTTTCAGAAAAATTAGCTTGAGGATTTTGATAAAAGTCACAAGTCTTACTAAAGTCTGTTGAAATTTTACATACCTAATATATTTTACATTCCAGGGTATTTAAAGGTAATAGTTACATGTAATTGTTCTGAGAAAAAGTTAAACAAGGAATAATTTGTTTGTTGACTCAAAGAAGGGTTGAAAACTGAATCACAAATTAGACTTTAACAAAACATTCCGTCCATAATTTATTTGATTCCATCCATTTATACATTAATAATCATTATACACCCGGTCCCCCAGCTACTGAGCAGACATATTTGTCATACTCCTTGTTTCTCTTAGCTTTATCTACAGCCACCCCTCATCCAGTTTAAACTGAATTATAAATGAATCTCACAGAAAATCTGAAGTACATGTACCTGATGATGTTCTTCAATTTCTGCATTATTTTTTTTATCCAAGTATTTTTTGGGACTTCCCCATATTAAAAAAATGATATGATAGAAAGGAGAAAAACAGCAGCTTAGGTTTATATGTAGTGTTTTCTAGACTGTTCACTTTTATATTTTGACCATGGTGGTGCCCGTCTTTCTTTAACTTATAATATAGGCTTGCTAAGAAGTATTTTTTGACTCTTTTTCTGCCTTTAAACTGAAAACTTAATTTCAATTAGACTTTTAAGGAATATTTAAAATATTATGGTAGTGTTTTCCTAGTATTGTAGTTGGAATATTTCACACTTTTTTGGCCTACCTACATAATTTATATTTTTTGGCCTACCAACATAATTTATATTTTTTGGATGCACCAATATAGATCACATGCAAGTACCAACTAAATGATTTACCAACATGATTGTTATTTGGAACAAGAACTATTGTGTAACTATTTGTGTGGCACTTGCATATTCAAATTTTAATGGATTGTTACTGAAGACAAGTTCAATGTTGATGATTGCCACTGTCACCATTCAGGAGTTATGGTCCTTGTGATATTGAAAATGACAGGATTCAAATAAATGTTACAAAATCTGGTCTACTGACAGCTATTTTTGTCTTCATTTTTTTTAAAATAAAATATTCAAGAGATAAAACTCTTTGTCTCTTGATTTACAACACAAAAGATATCACCAATGTAATTTTTTTCCACATAGGTGTTATTTTTATAGTTTTAAGAAAGGTCTCTCTATATGTATATGTATATTTTTGTTTGTATTGCTTGTACTTCATCTTTGTAGTATTGTGCTGTTTTTCTTATGTTTGTTTGGCTAAATATTTTTTGGAAGATATAACTTGTTGATTATTTACATGCAATATTACTAAAGTAGAAAGACATCACACTTATTCTACTGTGGTTTCACTATTATTTGTTGGATAACAATTTTTGTGGATTTAGTGGGTACAGGTAAACCACGAAATTAAATGTTCAAAGAATGAAAAATTGTCTAAAGGCTTGTGTGCAGACCTCAGCATGAAATAAAGTATCCAAGAACAGGCAAGTTTTCCTTTATCCACCAAAATTGGTACCAACGAAAATAAATGAATCCACAGTATCTAAAACACCAGGAATATAAAGATGTTTTGATGGGCATTCAACCAAATAGTTACAGATATAGACAAAACATATGTGTCTCCTACAGTATTGTTAATATTCAATTTTTTATTTTATTACATTTGTATAAGTTATCTATAGTTTTTACAAGTGTGAAACAAAATTATTTATATAAAATATAATGTATAATTCAAATCAACAGTTGTGGTTATAGGTTATTAACTGACTATGATGGTTGGGGAAATATATGTCTTATATATTTGTTCAGCACTCATAATTTCCAACTATAATGAATATTTGACAAACTAAAAGACAGAAATTTGCTACATTATTGATGTGTTATATGTATTGAAAAAAATATATTTGGGTATAAGTCGAATGAGTTGTAATCCCACAACCCAATACAACCACAATAGAGGTTTCAACTTATGAAATATTAAGATAGAAGATCTCTGACTAAACTCTTTTGTGGAGAGAATTACAGTACTTTCATTTCCATTCCAATTTATGGGTGCTTTTTGTAAAACCTATTTTATCTAAGGAGGAGCTGTTGGTAATTTTTGTTAAATTTTTTCTTATGCATGATTACTTTAAAGCAATTTCGTTTTCATTAAACTTTATTAAAATTAAAATCTGAGGATTTTCAAATGTCAGATGATGTTCTGTATTAGCAATAATTCCAAAAAGGACCAAAAAAAATTATACTATGGACTCATACTAAAAGATGAAATGAATCTTATTTTTTATTCCAAAAATCTTATTTGCTTATTGAATATTGTAATTAGTGCAGAAATTGATTTAAATATCACCTAGAAAAACAAAGTTGTCCTGTTTATATTTTGAAATAAATAAATTTGATTGATTTAGAATTGTATGCATGAACAGAATAGTGAAATGTAATACTTTCTTTTGAAACAAGAATGTTTATATGAAAAAGTGCTGTACACCAAAAGTATTAAAACTTAACAAAGTGCTGTATTTTTATACTATTTATTATTTTCAGTTGAAATTTATTTTGAGATATAGTATGGAATTTATGTTGAAGATATATTTACTGTTAAGAGTTACATGTTGGTTAACTGCTTTCATTATTGTATTATTATACACCATTTTCTGTGAATAAAATTCACCTGTTAAATTTGCCTTTGTTTTGAATGGCCTCATAAAAAGCTGACAATTATGACAATAACATACCAGTGATTTGTAAGAGTTATGACCCTTTACAAGGAGTTTTCTTCCTTTACATTTGTAGTGTTTTACTGTTGTTGTGTTTTTACTGTAAGTCATAACCTTCTAATATTGGGGTCCTGTTGGCCAGGTGGTGTAAGTAGTTAATGTACTGCATCACTAGCATGATAACTTGCAGATGTGTTAGAACTTGAAGCAAACCACAACAAGCAATCTGATTAAATTCACCAAAAGACAAAACCAAAAACAAGACCTCTTCTGCGATACTCATTACTGTAAAAAATATTGAGTTGTCATGCAATAATTATGAGGATACATTGTAATTGAAAAAAATACCTTCAGGATCCTAGGACAGAAACACTGACGATTACCTAATACCTTCAGACGGGGATCCTAGGACAGAAACACTGACGATTACCTAATTCATTTGTCACAAGAAAAAAAGCTCTTGACTACTGTCAACAGTATTTAACATGCACCGGCTTGGATTCTTGGCTCTGAAGATAAAAAAGTCAAGAAAGTAGTGTAAACCCCTTTATAAAAAGACAGCTACTGAACAAAAATATTTGGATGACACTGAAACACTACCTATGCCTTAGTAGGCCCATCTCTTCAAATGTCGGGTATATTGATTTGTCTGTCACACTTTCAATTCTTACAGCTTCTAGAAGTTAAATATAACCAGATTTGCATGTCCATAGGATTTTAATTTTCTTTACTTTTTTACAATTGTTTCAATAGTTTTTGTCATGCCTGTGACTAAAGTCGCAGAATGAGAGACAAAGATATCACTATCCAGAAGTGGCGGCTTCAGTGGCATAGAATATTGGTATAAAGCTTTATCTCTCCCAAGGTAGAAGACCTTGATGCTTCATACCTTGTATGCAGATGCCATATGTCACAATGTTAGTGTCTGTCATGTCTTTTGTCTGTGACCTTATTTTCATGGTTCAGTGACTGCTTGAAGAAATGTTATTTTTTTTTCATGAAAAAAATATTCACTTACTATAAGTAATATGATAACTATATTTGGTATATGGGATCCTTGCATGATCTACATGTCTGTCAGACAGGGTTTACCTGACCTAGGCCTCATTTGGTAGATCAGTGATCAAGGTGAAGTTTTTTCGTGGCTCAGTTTGTATCTATGATACTATGACGAATAGGTCATCTAGATTTGGTGAAGGAATGATTGTCAGGTGTACATTTCCAACTTGCAAGATCCATCAAACACGGACTTCAATTTCGTGGTTAATTGGTCAATGCTAAATTCTTGCCATTTTATCTGTTTCTTATTACTATAAACAAAAGATCCCCTGTTTTTTGGTCCAAAGTGTACATTAAGGGTTCATCTGACCTTGACTTTATTTAAATGTTAAGTTTTTGTGATATTTGTTGTAAATAAATAAAATCATGAATACATTTCAATATAAACATATATCTAGAATATAGTTAATTGTCAAAAAGAAGTCTAAAGTGAACACATTTTTCATATTTAATAAATTAAACTAAGAGCCTATCACTTAAATGCAAATATATCACACAATTAGATTTGTCTTGTTGTTTGAGATGAACAGATTTTTATATTTCCTAATAATTACATGTCACAATTACTGGAGATACTTCACAAGCCTCAGAAACAGCATTTGTTAGTTTGACTTTTTTTAAAGCTACATATTCCTCGAATAATTCAAGGTTTCTTTTTTTGATTTTCATCTTTTCTTTATCCATTTGCAACTTTTCTCTTTTTATGGCAATTTTTTCTTTTTCCAAAGCCAGCTTTTCTCTTTCAATTTCAAGTTTTTCCTTTTCAACCTCTAATATTGACTCTGCAAAATAAAAAAAATGTTTCCTTTTCACTACATGTACTAGTTTTTAAAAAAGAGAAACAAGAGCAAAAATATATTTCTGATAAAGCTATGTCGATTTTTGTTACTTAAAAGCCATATTTTAATAGATTTTTTTTCATGTTTACTCTAAAAAAAATGGCAAAATAAATGCCATGTCAAACAGAAAAGATGTATTGTAAAACAAACAATCAAACAAACAGAAAATAAAATACACTATGCAGACTTGAATTTATGTATGATTCCCCTAACAATAGCTATGTCTATATAATTGAGGCCTATATCCCTTCAAAGTTTTACACCACAGTAATAATGCTTTATAGTTCATTCTATCCCTTCAAAGGTTTGCACCACAATAATAAGGCCATATATGTTGTACATTTCTAAGATGTTTTTTTTTACATATTTTACCCATGATATGATCTTTCTTATTTTAATGCCAAATTAAAGTATTGACACCAATTTCACGGTCCACTGAACAAAGAAAAAGATAGTGCAAAAAAGTATATGACCGTTTCATGCTTTTCCCAGCCGGTCTTTTACCGGACATTATACAAATGACCGGAATATATGACCGTTTTGGAAGCCCTGGTTCCCTATGATATGATCTTTCTTATTTTAATTTCAAATTAAAGTATTGACCCAAATTTCACGGCCCACTAACATGTAAAATGATAGTGCGAGTGGGGCATCCAAGTACTATGGACATATTTTTGTTTTACATATTTTACCAAGGCATAACCATTCTTTCTTTATATAAAATATTCAGTACATGAGCGTGAGTATAAAAAAAACACTGTTTAACCTTGTAAATAACATCCTGGGATAGCAGACTGAAATAGTATCAATATTTGGGTGTCTGAAACATCTATATGATGAAGAAAATGGAATTAGATTTGCAGTTTCTAATTAACTAAATTGCTCTGATTTCTATGATTACAGTGAAGTGTAAAGAGGGTTTTCTTTATGAGGGAAGTAATGCCCTTTACCATCAGGCGTCAAACAGTAATTTTTGGTTACCGTTAGCATCAAAATGGTTAAAATTTTACTGTGATTTGTTAGAGGTCTCAAATAGTTATAGTAAGCGTCTTATTTGGATAAAAAGTAATGTGATGCGTCAAAATCAGTCAGTTTTTTTATCTTCTTAAAGAGTGTACATTTTATTATCATGCACCAAAAATTACCGTTGACGTCATTTGGCAAGAATTTTTACCATCATTTGTCATGAAGGTATCCCCATTACTAAACTCCTTTATATAAAGCTAGACATGTTCACTATTTGTACAACAATAATTGATGAACAATAATTTATATGGTATACCTTGTCCCAGAACCACATATCTTAAGTTTTAACATCATCTAGTAACTTTGCCAATTATTTAATTACCTGAAATAGATGGAGCTTGTACTGTTTGTAAATTAGCAAATCTTGGAGGTGTCTTCTTTGAAGTAGCACAGGTAAACTGTGCTGGGAAATTATTGTCTGCAATAAATATAATAAGTAATGATAGATGGATCATTTCAGACATATCCAAACCAACCATACACAAACATACCTTTTATTATGAAGTTATTCAATCCCTAGTAAAGAAATAATAATAAATAAAAAAACATTTCTTATAAATGAAAAAAAAAAAACCTTTAATGCCCTGCAACCTCATCAGTGTCTGAAATATGCAGTTAGCAGAAAAAATCTTTTGTTTATTTAAAACTTAATATATTTTATATTGTAATTTATTTTGTCTCGCTTGACAGTCAAAAAGCGAGACATAGCTAGGTTTGCTGTTTCCAGCATTGGCTACGACGGCATCAACATTGTTTTAGTTTGCGAACCACTAGCAGTAAGTTAAATATATTTGGTATGCAGTTGTATTAGTTTTGGGAAAATTACTAAAGATGAGATAAAAAAAGCTGTAAAAAATGCCAAAAATAATAAAGCACCAGGAGAAGATCAAATAATTAACGAAAATATGTGTTCTTCTTTGGATTGTATGATAGATATTTATGTTTAATTATTTAACTTAGTTTTTGATTCAGGTTTTTGCATGAAGCATGGCTTATAGGTCACATGATACCAGTATACAAAAACAAAGGAGACAAGATGGATCCTAAAAATTATAGACCTATTACATTGTTATCTTGTTTAAGAAATTTTTTTACATCCATTTTGAATGATAGATTAAATATTTTTATAGAAGAATATAAATTATAACATGAAAACATGAAAACCAAGCTGGCCCATACGAAATTATAAGGCGTATTACGCCTGGAAATAAGGTGTAAACCAGGCGTAAGTGGTAGTTAAGTGTCTAGATTCAGGCGTAAGTGAGCAGGAAACGTATATTGAGGTCATATTGAGTGCAGTGTTACAAAGTATTGAACAGAGCGGATAACGTTTCTGAGCCGGAGATTGAGTCACCGATTGCCAGTCGAGACAGGGAGATGGCACAATTTGCCAAGAAGTGAAAGAGTATGCCCTTTATGAGACTCGATGGATATCGGTGACGAATACCACTATATTATGTCATGTAGCTACTTTATCAATGAAAGAATAAATTAACAAAACTCCACGTTATTTGTTTCTAAAATTAAAATGCAGGACTATAATAACGGTTTCTTTTACACCTATCATCGATTGAACTTTAAAAAATAAATTTCCAAATCGGCAACAAAAAACTATTAGACGAATAAAGTTTTGAAGTAAATCATAGATTGCATGTTTATCAAGGACAATAATGACCTCACACAGGTCATTATTTTATGCCTTGGAGCATATATCATTGAAACATAGTATCGTCCAGGTTGATTCTGAAAAAGAATGACCTGTCGTTCTGAAAGAAAATAACTCCATGTAGGTATACAAGTGTTGGCATATCTCATTTCCATGAAGATTATTTGGCCCCGCTCCCTCAGTCATGGTCTAATGACTATGAAATTTTTGCTAAGTTTTCATGTATTAGTTTGTGATTAGCTGAGTTTATGGGGAACCACTAGTGGTAAATTAATTATAATTGGTATGCAGTTGTATAAGCATTGATATATTTCATTTCCATGGAAATTATTTGGCCCGCCCCCTCAGTCATGGTCTATTGACTTTGAAACTTTTGCTAAGTTTTCATGTATTAGTTTGTGATTAGGTAGGTTTATGGCATTTGGATCCACTAGAGGTAGGTCAATAATTTTTGGTATGCAGTTGTATTAGCATTGGCACATCTCATTACCATGGAGATTATTTGACCCGCCCACTCAGTTATGGTTTATTGACTTTTAAATTTTGCTAGAAACCTCAAATTAAAAAAAAAATGCATATACTTTTTATAACTCAATGGATAGTTTTCATTATAAAACTTATGTACATATACTTTTTTTGAAGAAAATTCTTTAATTTGTTCATATTTAGAAGAAGTTTACTTTATTTTTAATTGCTTCCAGGAAGCAATTACCTGACATATTTTCCTTATGCAAAGTGACCTCAGTGTGACCCATCTCGTAAAAATCCAGTGATTGCAATACGCATGGGTGTCCTTAAGATAAACTATTGTCTGAATGTACATGTTAAACACGTGCTCAATATCCATGCTTTTTTGTTGATTGTTGACAAACATGTGACAATCGTTAAACTTCGGCTTCAAAACATGAATTTTAATTACCTGCCATATTTTTACAACAACACCGACCGATTAAAAAAAAAATTGACAATTATACGAAATTTATGCGGAAAAAATGATAAAATCGTGCACAGAAGACTAAGTTTATGATGTTTGTATGCATTGGTTCAAGAATTGGAAAAACATTATTTTTCACTGGTCACTCGTTTCATATGACTTTAAAGGGAACTACTTATGATAATTCAATGGTATTTGGTATTCAGTTGTATTGGCATTGGCACTTCTCATTTCCTTGGAGATTTTTAAGCCATGTAGTCATGGTTCATTGACCTTGAATATTTGCAAAACTTGCATGTTAAAGTGTTGCTATTTTATTTTCAACATTTGCATTATCGAAATTACATATCTCTGTGATAACAGTTTATTAAGAAAATGCTCATACTTAAGGACTAACATATTATTTTGTGATTGAGTTAGTGTACTTAATTCTTTACAAACCTAAGATATGGAAAACAGCAGATGGAACTTCATCAGATACATCTGGATTGTCTACAATAAAAAAGTATATACTAAAGATACACTTCCTTTCACAATATTTTATGTTAGGACCAGTAATTAGGATGGTCAGGATTTATTTATTATTAAGTCACTTTATTAAAAACATCAGAAGTCCACATTTGCAATTATCACTTACGTTTGTATGACTTGATTTTTTAAAATCTATTCTGACACATATTTTCGGTCAGATTATAGACAGATATTACAATTGATAAGTTTGTAAAAGATTTTTGTAGAAATTCTCATTCTTACACATTAAATGTCCAAGAAGCTAATAATTTAACTCATATTCCAATAATCTATTCCTCATCTTGATTATATTATACTGTTATTTTTGTGTAATCTAGAAACCATGTATCATACCAAACTGGGATAACCTGTATTCCTCATCCCGATTATATTATACTGTTTTTTTTTTGTTTAATCTAGACACCATGTATCATACCAAACTGGGATCTTTTTTGTGTAATCTAGACACCATGTATCATACCAAACTGGGATTTTTTTTGTGTAATCTAGACACCATGTATCATACCAAACTGGGATCTTTTTGTGTAATCTAGACACCATGTATCATACCAAACTGGGATCTTTTTTGTGTAATCTAGACACCATGTATCATACCAAACTTGGATCTTTTTGTGTAATCTAGACACCATGTATCATACCAAACTGCCTTACTGGGATCTTTTTGTGTAAACTAGACACCATGTATCATACCAAACTGGGATCTTTTTGTGTAATCTAGACACCATGTATCATACCCAGCTTGGATTTTTTTTGTGTAATCTAGACACCATGTATCATACCCAGCTTGGATTTTTTTTGTGTAATCTAGACACCATGTATCATACCAAACTGGGATCTTTTTGTGTAATCTAGACACCATGTATCATACCCAGCTTGGATTTTTTTTGTGTAATCTAGACACCATGTATCATACCAAACTGGGATCTTTTTGTGTAATCTAGACACCATGTATCATACCAAACTGGGATCTTTTTGTGTAATCTAGACACCATGTATCATACCAAACTGCCTTACTGGGATCTTTTTGTGTAATCTAGACACCATGTATCATACCAAACTGGGATCTTTTTGTGTAATCTAGACACCATGTATCATACCCAGCTTGGATTTTTTTTGTGTAATCTAGACACCATGTATCATACCCAGCTTGGATTTTTTTTGTGTAATCTAGACACCATGTATCATACCAAACTGGGATCTTTTTGTGTAATCTAGACACCATGTATCATACCCAGCTTGGATTTTTTTTGTGTAATCTAGACACCATGTATCATACCAAACTGGGATCTTTTTGTGTAATCTAGACACCATGTATCATACCAAACTGGGATCTTTTTGTGTAATCTAGACACCATGTATCATACCAAACTGCCTTACTGGGATCTTTTTGTGTAATCTAGACACCATGTATCATACCAAACTGGGATCTTTTTGTGTAATCTAGACACCATGTATCATACCCAGCTTGGATTTTTTTTGTGTAATCTAGACACCATGTATCATACCCAGCTTGGATTTTTTTTTGTGTAATCTAGACACCATGTATCATACCAAACTGGGATCTTTTTGTGTAATCTAGACACCATGTATCATACCCAGCTTGGATTTTTTTTGTGTAATCTAGACACCATGTATCATACCAAACTGGGATCTTTTTGTGTAATCTAGACACCATGTATCATACCCAGCTTGGATTTTTTTTGTGTAATCTAGACACCATGTATCATACCAAACTGGGATCTTTTTGTGTAATCTAGACACCATGTATCATACCAAACTGGGATCTTTTTGTGTAATCTAGACACCATGTATCATACCAAACTGGGATCTTTTTGTGTAATCTAGACACCATGTATCATACCCAGCTTGGATTTTTTTTGTGTAATCTAGACACCATGTATCATACCAAACTGGGATCTTTTTGTGTAATCTAGACACCATGTATCATACCCAGCTTGGATTTTTTTTGTGTAATCTAGACACCATGTATCATACCAAACTGGGATCTTTTTGTGTAATCTAGACACCATGTATCATACCAAACTGGGATCTTTTTGTGTAATCTAGACACCATGTATCATACCAAACTGCCTTACTGGGATCTTTTTGTGTAATCTAGACACCATGTATCATACCAAACTGGGATCACCCGGTTTATTTCTTTAGATTGTGAAAATGTTTGTAGTTCAGAAAAGAATATACATCAAAATAAGCTAGTACATGTACTCACTAGTAGGAATCATGAATTGATCCTGCTCACATCAGAGAAGATGGAGAAAAAAGATTTTTATTAAAATTATTTCATATTTTATTACAAACTAATTTGGTTAATACTTTTAGCAATTAAAAAGTTTCCCCAATTTTCAAAGGTAATTTCCTTTATACAAGGTATCAGTATACAAAATATGAACTATAACACTGAACATTACTAAGCACATTTGTAGGTCTACTTTCAAGCAATTTTAATCAACAGTAAGTTGAGTTGTATATCATTATACTAACCTATGCTACTTTGTTCTACCTGTATGTTCTTTTTTGTCTTCAGTTTGACTAAAATGTAATGTATGTATATAGAGTTATTATCTTTATCAACACTCAAACTTCAAATTATTTACTGTCAAATAACAAAATACTTCTTTACAAAACAGTACTGCATGTCCTTCCTTCCTTAATCCTTTTTTGTTCATAGAAAAATAAACACTAGCAAGCAATTAGTAAATAAAATAAATCAATGGAAATGAAAAGTTATACTTTTACATGTACATGTACATGTATAAATTTTTATTTTAGAATTTGTATGTTAAATATCACAATAAACGTTAAATGTGTGTCATTTTACCAATGTTTGTCCATATATGTAAAAGGAATGCATTAATATAAATAAGTATATATTATTAAGTCAAGGATTTTGTTATCACAAAAGAACTTTTCAATATTTCTTTTGAAGGTTGGATGTATCTGACTTGTAGAAACCTTATAACTAATATAACAGACCATTATATCACATTTTTTTGTGATTTTGTTTAAATGCACAACCAAGGTCAATCAGTGTAAATGATGTCATTGATCAATCGGTTCTTACTGTGATAAGACTGGATTTGTTGGGGGTATTTTTTCTGAAGATGAAGCCCTTTCCAACTGATTTTGACAATTTATTCTCAAGTTGCACTGCTGTTCCACCACTGTTCTATGTAAGGGGAGAGTTAAGAGATTGCAAGCATGTCTAAAGTACTACCCCACCATATTTTGAAGTGTCTGTCCAAAGTCAGGAGCATGTAATTAAGTGGTTGCAATCTGTTATATCTTTTACATAAATTGGGTCATTGTTTTTATTACAATGTATTATTTGAATTGTTTAGAATTTTTTATCAGACAGGTATGAGCCTCTTATTTCTTACTATATTGTATTGTGTATTTTGTTCATTGTTGAAGGCTATGCATTGACATATAGTTGCTTTCATCCATATCATGTGGTTTCTGGAGGATTGTTATCTCATTGGCAAAAATACCTGATTAACATCTTTTTATTTCTGAAAGATAAATTTGAAGTAATCAAAATACATAAAATCACAGATATAGTTTTTAGTTGAATTACATTATGTTTGAGTTATTAAATAAATCTTACATTTCCTTTTTTTGTCTTTGTGTTTCTTGTCATGTATTTGTCTTTTACTGATTGTTCCACTCAATTCATTATGTTTCATTGTCAGTTTGTTGTAAACATCCAAAGGTTTATCTTGATGTAGCAGATCGGACATCTCTGACATTACTTTGGCAGGAGTTCGAACATATACTTTATCTTTTTTAGAATTCCCATGTGGCATCAACCCAGGAAATGTTCCAGAATACTCTACTAAGGCAAGATGATTTTTATGTTCTCCCAACCATGACACACGTCTCTTGTACGTTGAATCCTTCTTCAATGTGCTATAATGTCTAATAAGTTCAATAATATTGTCTGACCATGGTTGAGTATCCAGTGGATAGAATATTTTTTTCTCTTTCACTTGCTTTGTATAGCAGAACTGATCCCCTTTTTTATATATCATCTTAAGCCTGCCTTCTGGGTTAGTAACAAAGTGACTTTTCGCAGTTGATCCCTTGATATAATTGTATACACCACAGTCATCATAAAAATTACTAATGGCACCCTTTTTACGTCTTTTTACATTTTCATCATTTTTTACCACAAAATAAACATCATTTTTAATTCCATCTGGAATACAGTCATGGGCTTTTTCATACAAAAAAGATGTCAGCTTCTTGATAACTTCTTCTGCGTCCAAAAACCCTTGGTTGAGACATCCATTTGACAAGGAGTGGATATTAGGGGTCAAAGTCCTCATTTCAGCAGAACCATCTTCATAAGGAATAAAAAGATAAGTTATCATATATGTCTATTCAATACTGTACGTGAATTCATTATTATTTGTTGGATACTAACTTTTGTGTGTTTCGTGGGCACAGGTTAACCATGATTTCAAATTTTCTATAGGCTTTGTCTGCAGAAATTGGCAGAGCCATGAAATAAAAAAATGTTCTTCAATCCATGAAAATTGATACCCTTGAAAATGTATGAATACAGTCATTCGTTTACAGCATTGAGAAATAGGAAATTTACTGGAAAGTGCATAATTTCCAAACTTGTCTATATATTTACATTCATATATAATTTAATTTTGGATGTAACGCATCTTCTGATTGGCTGACATAGTTTTGTTTATCAGCTCATAGACATAATTTTGTCATGTGACTGTCACGTCATCAACGCAGATCTACTCTGTTTAAAATGAATTAGAATTAAATTATAAGAAATGACCGTAATATGTTTTCTGTCAATAACATAAAAAATGTGGTGCACACTTTAAATAACCCGCTACAGGTTATCGATCATTGTGCAAAACATATTTTATGTTATTTCTTCTAAGACAGAAAAAATATTACAGTCATTGCTTAAATAACATTAAATACAATTATCTAGTAAAAGTCACCAACCATTTATCTTTTGTAGGGGACATGGTTTTTTTTAAATGAATTGATTCATTCATTTACATACATGTAGGATTTTTCAAAATAATATGTTAAAAATAAGCTTACTTTAATGAAATATTGACTTTCAAATTACCATATATACATGTAGACCAGATAGTATTTTGAAATTTTCATCAGGTATAAATCTATGTCTGGTTGACCAGAATATTTTTTTTCATTAATTTTTTTGGGGGAAAATACTATAATGGTTGTTCCTTTAAAGTCATAAGAAACCTCAAATTAAAAAAAATAATGTATATGTTTTTTTATAACTCAATGGATAGTTTTCATTATAAAAACTTATGTACATATACTTTTTTCTGAAGAAAATTCTTTAATTTATTCATATTTATAAGAAGTTTACTTTATCTTAATTGTTTCCTTCCAGGAAGCAATTCCACCCGACATATTTTCCGTATGCAAAGTGACCTCAGTGTGAACCATATCGTAAAAATACGGTGATCGCAATACGCATGGATGTCCTTAAAATAAACTATTATCTGAATTTACATGTTTAACACGTGCTCAATTTCCATGCTTTTTTGTTGATTTTTTGTGGATTGTTGACAAACAGGTGACAATTGTTAAACTTCGGCTTCAAAACAAAAACTTTAATTACCTGCCATATTTTCACAATAAAACTGACCGATTGAAAAAAATTTGACGATTATACGAAGTTTACACGAAAAAATGTTAAATTCGTGCACAGAAGACTAAGTTTATGATGTTTGTATGCATTGGTTCAAGAATTGGAAGAACATTATTTTTTCACCGGTCACTCGTTTCTTATGACTTTAAAAAAAAAAATTCTTAACAAAATCTGAGACTACTATAAATAGTCTCAGTCAAATGTAGTTTGTTTCAAGAGGAAACTGAAAAAATATGGTTTGATTTTATTAAAAATTAAAAAAAAAAAAAAAAAAACCTTTAGAAACAGATAAGTGAATAGAAAGTTACCCCAACTTTTGCTGCCATTGTGCTTCATGTCATATATATGTTTTGTTATGCTGGAACTTGTAGTATCTTGAAGCATATCTGGCATCTCAGATGTAACATTAGCAAGTGTTTGAATAGAGTCTGTATCTTTACAATTACTATGTTGCTTTAGTCCAGGAAATATCCCAGAATATTCTACTAAGGCAAGATGATTTTCATTTTCTCCCAACCATGAAACACGTCTCTTGAATATGGAATCCTTCTTCGACGTGGTATAGTATCTATACAGTTCAATTATATTTTCTGAAGATGGCTGGGTTTCAAGTGGATAGAATAATTTTTTCCCTTTGACTCTCTTTATATAGCAAAATTGTTCACCCCTTTTGCATACAAACCTAAGCTTGCCTTCTGGGTTTGTAACAAAGTAATTTTTGGAGGTTGATGAATCTGAGTGACTATATCCTTTACAGTCGTCAGGAAATTTACTATTGACTCCCTTTTTACGTCTTTCTACATTTGCATCATTCTTTACCACAAAATAAACGTCATTTTTAACTCCATTTGGAATATCATTGTAGGCTTTTTCATACAAACAAGATGTCAGCCGCTTCACAATTTCTTCTGCCTCCATAAACCCTTTCTTCAGACATCCAGTTGACAAGAAGTAGTTATTAGAGGACAATGTTCTATTTTCAGCCAAATCATCTAAATAAAAGGTCAAAATATAAGTAATCAAAAGAATTAAAAACTTTTTCTTAGAAAAGTTCTATAACTATAAATAATACTTCACAGTCAGTTTGGTTCAATATTTAGAAAAAAAAGCTAAAATATCTCTGCAGGGTGCAGCTTAATGCTGCAGAGGTTGAACTGGATTCAACTCTGAACAGTTGGTTTTAATGGCGGGACATTCAAGCTTAAAACAGCTCCGAATTTAAATTTGACACAGCATAGGTTTCTGACACAAGATAAATGTACAGTCTTCCATCTTAAGAATTTGAAATTGGATATTTGTTATAATGATCCAATATTCAAAATCTAAATACAAGGTTAGATTCAGCATATCAAAGAACCACAAGAATTCATTTTTTTTTTTTTTTTTTTATTTTCGACCTTTTGGACCATAATGTAGAACAATTTGATAAGGGGGTAAAAAATCCAAAATCTTAATACATCCTTAGATTTGGCATATCAAAGAACCCAATTGATATTGTTTTTGTTGAAATCAAACAAAAAAGTTTAATTTTGGACCAAATTGATTGATTGATTGATGTTTACGTTGCATGAGCACAAAAAGGCTATATTGCTGGACCAAATTGAAAACTGCCATGGGTCCAAAATCCAAATAAAAATACACAATGATACTTGGTCAGTTTCAGCTTATATAAAAAAAAAACACAAGTATTCAAGACCTTTAATGAAATCAAATTAAAATTGGTCAAGGACTATTCATTTGAATCAGTATCGGACAATTATTCTAAAAAGGACAGAACACTCTTTAGAATAATTGTTCGACACTGTTTTACAAACTCCAACATTTTTCCAATTGATTAAAAGTTTTGTATTAATTTGTAGATCTTATTCATGGATTGCAATAGTTTGCTATGGTGTAATTGAGCCAGGTAATCTAAATATGAGTATTTAAAAGACATCAACCATATATCTTTAAAATAATGGCATTTTTGTATTTTTTTAAATTGTTTAGTTCAGAATTTCTTGGTTCACAATAATACTTGTTTGCCTTTTGAAATAGTTACCCTGACTGTTGTTTTCATTAAGCTTCTTGTTATGTGCTTGTTTTTTACAGCTGGGCCCACTCCATTCATCATGTTCAAGTTTCCTTTTGACATTCAAATGAGTATCATGAACAATATCTGTGATCTCATCTGTAACATTGGCACCTGTTTGAATAGATTCTGTATAACCTTTAAAATATTCTACTACAGCAATATGATTTTCATGTCCTCCTAGCCATGACACACGTCTCAAATATGACGAATCATTGCTTAACGTTGAATACTTTCTGTTCAGTTCAATTAGAATATCCAAAGAGGGTTGTGTTTGCAGTGGTAAATATACTAATTTTCCTTTGATTCTCTTCTCTGAGCAGAATTGATCCCCCCTTTTATATACCGCTTGAAGTGTGCCTTCTGGGTTGACAATGAAGTAAGTTTTGGGGTCTTTTCCTCTATTCGAATTGTACACTCCACAATCATCAGGAAATTCACTATGGTCTCCCTTTTTTTGCCTTTCAACATTGTCATCATTCTTAACTACAAAATAAACATTGTTTTTGATTCCTCCAGGTATGTTGTCTAGAGCGTCAGCATACACAAAAGATGTCAACAACTTCACAATTTCTTCTGTTTCCAAAAATCCATTCTTCAGACATCCATTTGATAATGGGTGAATATTAGATAGAGAATAAGTTACAATGGAGTCTGTTAATGTGGTGGCTGTCACAGGCAAGGCAGGCTGATTGTCTTTGGAAGAAACGGCCATCCTGGGTGTATAACCTTAAAGTAATAAAAACAAGTGCAATATGAATGAAAAATTTCATAATCTCTTACCAGTACTGTAAAGAATTAGTTCTTGCATGAAAATTGAAAATCAATAGTAAATCATTTTTAGATATATACAAAACAAATTGCTTCGCTGAGCGCAGCTTGATACGACCACAGAAGTCCAACCCTGAACAGTTGAGGCAAAAATAGACACAATAATAGTGCTTGATACAGGTCTGAATTTGGATCGTAATTAAATATTTGACACATAATAGGTTTCTGACACAGAATAACTGTAGTCAAAGAACTTAGAATTGGTTATATGATTTGTGTATTGAACCCCTCCCCCCCAAAAAAAATAATCTTTGACCACACCCTTTTTTTGCATAAAAAAATGATATTAGGTGAAATTTTCTTTTTAATTTCTGAAATCTGTAATGCGAAAACTAGAGGCTCTAAAGAGCCTGTGTCGCTCACTTGTATTTACTGATGCTTTGGAAATCATGTAAAATAAGGTTTAAAATCATAATTTATAGTATAAGATATCATTAGATACTATATTAATATCTAAGATAATAGCTAAAAACTGCAAAATTTCCATAAAATTACTTACTCAGGGACAGCAACCCAACAACTGGTTTTTGGATTTGTCTGAAAATTTCAGGGCAGATATATCTATATCTGATGAACATTTTTGCCATATTGGTTCGCGGGCAGGGTCATCGGACACATTTTTTAAAATAGATACTCTAATGATGATTGTCGACAAGTTTGGTTACATTTTGTCTGAGTAGTTTCAGAGGAGAAGATTTTTGTAAAAGATTACAAAAATTTAAGAAAAATTGGTAAAATTGACTATAAAGGGCAATAACTCCTGAAGGGGTCAACTGACCATTTTGGTCATTTGACTTAATTGACAATCTTACTTTGCTGAACATTATTGCTGTTTACAGTTTATCTCTATTTATAATAATATTAATACAATAATTGAAAGTCTTTCCACATCAAAGAAATTTGGATAAGAAGATAGTTTCTTCATTCTGATGCGATAAATAATGGTTAAATTATAATTTTGAGTGATATAAGGGAGATAATATAATGCTTCCGGTGAAATTAATGTCACTTCCGGTTCATATGATAGCTTCTCTCCCACTGATTCCAAAAATATATAGTTTCTATATACTTTTGTATGTAGAATGGGAGATAATTGGCCACTTCCGGTTTGTTGGAAGTAATTTTTAGTCTTCAGTTATCAGTTTATGTATCTATATGACAAAATCTATGGATTCTGAGTACTTTTATATGAAAAAATTGCAAAAAATACTACTTCCGGTTTTCTCAAGGTCACTTCCGGTAGCCATTTTTCAAGGTCATTTGTCACTTAACCTTTTGTATAAGGTCAAATGTCTTTATAATGAACTTAATTGAAGTTATAATCAAATACCCTCATATCAAGACATTCCAGGGGCACCAACTCCTATAAGATGCCATTTAATTGTATAAGACTAAACGTAGCATATCTTCATTACAATAAAGCAGACATTTTGCACTTGTTCTTTTATATGTATCTCTCAAAGTGTCGGAGAAAATGCAAAAACAAGCAAAAGTCACTATTGAGAACTTGACCTTGACCTTTGACCTTGACCTAATTTTCTAAGTTAGGACCCAGGGGACTCAAATAAAAACATTCCAGGGTTATACGGTTAACGGTTTATGAGTTAAAAAAACATACGAACAAATTTATTCCGTAAAGGTAGATAACTCCTATAAAATTTCATCGAATCGCTTCGATCCAAATACGCCAAAAATTACTGAGGATGTAACGAACAATTTGTAAAAAGAATTTTATCGCTATCTTTTTTTGTTACGAAGGAGATGCACACAGATGATAAACAGTGAATAGGGAGATAACTCTCACAAAGAAAATGGTTCGGCTTAGCAGGGTGAAATTTAAAAGCGCATAAACTATACAATACAATATGAAAAATATCTAAGCGACATATTGCAAAACAAACATTTATCGCAAGAACAAAATTTGGCGGAAAAAAAAAAAATAATCAGAAGAAAAACAATAAGTCTTTCCACAGAAAAGTGGAAAGACTTAATTAATGTAATAATAATACAAGATAATAACAAAAAATGGCAAAATTTCCTAAAAATTACCAATTATGGGGTAGCAACCCAACAACCGGTTGTCTGATTCATCTGAAAGTTTCAGGGCAGAAAGATCTTGACTTGATAAACAATTTTAACTCATATCAGATTGCTCTAAATGCTTTGGTTTCAGATTTATAAGCTAAAATCTATATTTTTTCCCCAAGGTTCTATTTTTAGCCCTAGCGGCAATCTTGGTTGGTTGGCCCGGTCAACGGAAACATTTTTTAAACTGCATACCCTAATGATGATTCTGGACAAGTTTGGTTAAATTTGCATTAGTTATGGCGGCTATCTTGGTTGGTTGGCCGGGTCAACAGATTTTTATAACTAGATACCCCAAAGATGATTGTGGCCAATTTTGCTTTTATTTGGCCCAGTAGTTTCAGAGAAGATTTTAGTAAAAGTTAATGAAGACAGACGCAAAGTGATGAGAAAAGCCCACTTGGCCCTTCGGACCAGGTGAGCTAAAAATTGCCCCAATTTCCCACCCCCAATTTCTTATTTATCCCCTCCAATTTTGTTTTCTCACCTCCCCTTTTCCCTTTTAAAAAAAAATCTTTCCAACAAGATATGGTCATGATCCACTTAAAAACAACATAAAAGTCCTAAAATAGAAGAAAATGACATAAATAATCATGACTAAAATAAATATTACCGTAATTAATAGTAACTTATAAAAATAAATTGACAGCTAACTATCTCAAGACAATACAACATTTCTTTATACATAATTAACAAGTAGTGTAAGGGAGGTAAATCCAAAACATACACAACATTTTACTTCAATATGTTTGGATTACCTCCCTTACACTGCTTTTAAAAAAGGTACACTCACGTTTTTTTAACACATATTTATTCAAATTCAGTATAAATTAATTTTATTCTTTTTACATGCATTTATAATTTCGTGTATCTTTCACTCTTCATTCCCAATCATAAGACAATTTATTATAAAATCAGTTGTGGGTACGCTTAGCCTACAAAGGCCAATTTGGGTATATGCATACCCGCATGTGGGTACATGCAGACACTGCCTGAAAAAAAACCACCCCTGTTTTAATAAATGTATTTACACTTTTGGTATTTAGCTGAATTTTGTCTCCAAATGACCTTAGATCGCCTCCGAATAACCTTTTGACGTCAAGAAACAATCTCTTTTTTATTGTGACGCTGAGACTACTATAACACTGTTATAGTAGTCTCAGTGTGACGTCATGGCGGACAAATTTGCATGCAAGTGTAAATACATCTGTTACGGAGTCCTGTAACTCAAAAAGTTTAAACTTATTTTCACCAAAAAGTATACAGATGAACATCATAAGAAACATTTATGTTAAGGTTCATCATAAGGAATTTAAAAATATGGCCGTACGTGTTTACCCCTCAAAATTTACTATGAGTACAGAGAAACTGGTACATCTAGGAAAGTTTTAAGGCATGGCAGGAACTAGATATATAAAGGTTATATGAAGTACACGCTTCAGAAATTTAAAAACTTACCTGGATTTTGATGTCCAGTTTTTTTCCAGTCTGCAGACAATAGCAAAATAAACAAACACCCGAGTTTCATTTGATACAGTCCACTCATTTACACAGTTTAAATCACCTATTGTCTGCAGATTTCAATTGTCTATTTAAATCAATACTACTCACAACATGTATTATATGAGGGGAGATTCTCAAACCTCTTTCCTGACTTAGTTTATTTTGGCACCTTCTGCAGGAACAAAAAAAACTGGAAAGCAAAATCTAATAAAGTTTATAATTTTCTAAAACACAGAATGCAGTTACAATTTATATATCTAGTTCCTGCCATCCCTTTAAACTTTTGCAGGTGAATAGGTTTGTCTGTACTCAGAGTAAAATTTGTGGTGAAAATACGACCATATTAGCCAAAAGGTTATGATGAACCTTAAGTTTCATGAAATTTAGATATAAAGTCATTCTCAAGTGACGTTGCAACAGATTTACGACGGACAGACAACAAACTTTGTATACCATAATAGTCCGTCAAAATTTTGACGTACATATAACAATATTTAAATAAGTCAACAGGTACTGAAATAAAATTAGGTGCGATCGGACCCGTAGGGGCGAATGTATTAGGATACGAACTGACCCGATACATTTATTTTCGGCCTAAATAATCAATCTTGAATCACCAAAATCTACCTAAATTTATCTGAATCTCGAAATAAAGTACCTAAATTCGCATTTAGTCTTGTATAATTACACTTGAAATATAAAACACGACTATCAATTAGACTTTCATGTTGTTTTGTCTAAAATATCATATTTTGTCAGTAGTAGCCGAGAACCAGGTTTGTGACTAGCTATAAAAGAAAGACAACTCTTTAATTCTTCATGACCAGAGCACTCAAAGTACTCTTTAACATGGGATTATAACGACTTTCTTTTGCTGTGAAACATGAAATCAAAAGAATAATCTAAATTTTAATCCTGCTATTTAATTACTGAAAGTAAAAGTGTGGGAAGCCGACATATTTATAACGATACAAGGCTGTTTTGTGTCGCTTGGTGGTAGTTAGTTAAATCAACCCTTTTCCGGATGTGGTTGGACGTTTACCTTATTGAAAGAACTTCCTGTTTAGGATTTTGACAGCATGGCAAAGGCGACGGTTTTGCAAAATTTGTATGCAGAATTAAACAAATATAAGAACAACCAGGAGTATGATCGAGCTCTCAAGATAGTTAACAAAAGTAATCTTCAAAATTTTACTGATTTTCGCCTCTCCAAAAATTCTAGTGAACTAAAGTTTCCCCTTAGAAATATGTTACTGTTACGGTTTTGTCTTTTGACAGCTGCTCATGATTTCGGAGTGTAAACAAAAAAAATGCATTTTATGTCTGTAAAAGGTAATATAATTCTTATAGTTTTAAAAAGAAAGATCACGTTTAAAAGTAACATTTTTTCTTTAAAGTTTATTTTGGTAAGACTTTCCCTAAAAAATATGTTGTCTTTTTGGTGTTTTTTTTAAGCTGCTTCTGGCCAAGGCTAGCTGCGAAATCTTAGCTCATAAATGCTTATGATATTCATTTACCATTTGCAGACCATAGAGCTACAGATTTTTCCTATTTCAAAATGTTCAGAATTGCAACCCAGGTTCATGTTGCACTTATTTCCCAAATATTTATTGTTTATTTGGTCAATGCAAAGCTTGTCAATATATCTGGTTTGTTTCAAATTCATTCAATACATATTTTTCTAGGATATGACGTTGTATACCTATAATGTTTGAATATTCATTTCCTTAACATTATTATCTAATTATCTAATTATTTTCCATTTGTATACATTCTATGCCTATTTTGTTCAGCCATGTTGAATCTCGCCATGAGGTAATTATCATAATTATGTCAATGAACTGATAGCCCACTAGTGTTTCCTGCAGCTTTTAAAAAGGGCAGGGTAATTGTTAGCTCAGAGGGCACATTAAGCGCGATGGACAACAATTTAAGGGCACTTACTGAATATAAACAGGCAATTTCTATAAAATGGATTCATTTAAAACATACTAGTTTAATGCTATAAAAAGGACATATATATATATATACATCTGTAATATCAATCATTAAAACAAATTGTTAAACTAGAAAAAGTGTTTAAAACATATATATGAAATATTTATAACAATAAACACAATTAAAAACAAAATCAGTTCTTTAAAAATGTTTAAAAACAAGAAAGAACTATGTCATATATATAAAAATATTGCTTTGGTCATATCAATTGTCATTGACAAATCCTCCTTTTTTTCCCTAAAAACAGGTTGTCACATTCCCTGATATCCAAATCATCTATTACACATTACTAGTGTCACAACCATTCCGTGCCTCTTTGGTGCTGAAAATAAATAAATTACACATAAAAAAGAATATCTTAAATAATCTGGAAGTTTTTTCATAAATTGTTCCTTTCTTAAATTAATTCAAATTAAAAACTGAAGAAGTAAATTTAAAAAAATAATTTGATGAAAAGATGAATTAATTGAAAGTAATTAATATGCAAGTGATTTCATGAGATCCTTGGCCTAACTCAACTTTAACCTTAAATTATCCCTTTGACAAAAGTTTATTTTTACCTCGAACTAACACCGTCTTTGATCGTTGCAAGTGCGTAACCATTTTGTAATAAAAATCTACAAACCTTTGAAAAAACGATAAAAGCTTTCTGCATTTTGCGGCCTGTTTCTCATTTTCTTCCTCACGTTTTTGCTTCATCCGATTTGTTGATGGCATGATTAGTATCTGTATTCACTATTCAATCTATTGCAGTTTGCTAATCAGCTGATTACGAAATCGATTACAAAATGGCGTCCTAGTGAACTTTTGTTTACGTTTGAAGGGAAATAACTCGAGCGGTATTCATAAAATATGTCTTTCAGTACAGGTTGTTAATTACGACAATAAAGGCATGGCGTCAGGAATTTTGACAAAATTAGGGCATGGCGCCAAATTTTTTTCCCAAATAGGGCAGGGCATCGAGAAATCGCGGCAGGGCGCCATTACACGCCAAAACCACCTGTAGGAAACACTACCCACATGAAACACACAGTAGGCAGTGGATTTTGCTTGTTCTTAATGAAAACACTGCTTATATAATTTATTTAGTTAATACATTTTTTAATGAGAAACAATGAATATCTTACATCTATATAATTATATTAAAGTTAAACAGTTATTTAAATATTGATAATGATAAAATAAAAAAATCTTTTTATTTATCTTTTAATCTTGAGCAGTGAAAGTTAGTAATTTCTGACAATTTTGTAACTATAAGTAACAATTTAAATTTTATCTGGTTTTTTTTTTTGTGTTTCAGTTTTGCAAGAAGACAGTACAGATGCAACAGCATTTCATTGCAAAATTGTTTGCCTAATAAAAGAGGATAAATTTGACCAAGCATTAACATCAATAAACAAAGCAAAAGATCTTTCCAGGTAAATATGTAAAAGCAATCTGTAAATCATGTTTTGTCAACTGCAAGTTCTCAAATGGCAAACATAAAATAAAGAGTCGGCTGTTAGCCAAAGAGGGGAAACAATACAAAAAGTAGTACATCTGTCATATTTGTGTGGTGATGTAGTACATGTGTAGTTTGTTAAAAGAAGATCTATATTAATGTTAATTGTTATCCACATGCCCGCTTTATTTGCAATAGCAGAGTACCTAGTATATTATAAGTTATGAATGTATTAGGAAAAATTCTCACAAAAATCTTCATTTATTGATGATAAATTATTAAGTTTAAAGGTAAATCTTATATAGCTTGATGCAAGATTTTTTTAAAGGTACTGTGGTGCATTTTCATTGCTCTATGGACAGAATGGTATGAAAGGTCCAGTGGATATTGTTTGCCTTAAATTAGTGGAGAATACAGGCTTTTTTCCCTGGAGAAGAATTCCAATTTGAAAAAAAAATGGCTTAAAATTATTCCCAAAAAGACAACTTTTTCCCAAACAGTGCAGTCTCAGTAGTAATTAATTGTGCATGCATACAAAAACACTCATTTTCACGCCTAAAATGACTATATGTGCAGATTTGAGGGTCTATTTATGTTTCATTACTGATAAAAAAGGGGTCTTATTTCAAAGCAGGGTTTGACACTTGAAAGGGCGTCTGTAAATTGAAATTTCAGACAAATTCATGGTTTATTCTAAATTTCCCAATTTGATGAAAATTATGCATATTTTCCCTATAAAAAAGGGTAGAGGTAGTTTTGAAAAAAAAAAACAATATCACTGATAGGTCAGATGGCATAATATCTTGTGGTAATAAAACTGAAGGATTGAATTGTAAAATCAGGAATTAAACATGAACATTTTGCTGCATTCTTATTTTTCTAGCTTCACACATGTAGATCATTTCAGTCAGTTATTGGTTTTCATTTGGATATTTTTGTATTCCATTCAAAAAGAGAATAACATTTAAATTGCTAAACCTTTTATAATTTCAGTGGGTTACATTTTGAGAAGGCTTACTGTCAATACAGATTAAATAGAACAAAGGAAGCATTAACAACATTGAGAAGTGTAGATAAACCAGACACAAGAGTGAAAGAACTTCTTTCTCAAGTGGTGAGTTGTCAATCATAAGTGTAGAAAAACCACACTAGAGTAAAAGAACTTCTTTCTCAAGTAGTAAGTTGTCATTAAAAAGAACTGCTGACATGTG
Source organism: Mytilus galloprovincialis (assembly GCA_037788925.1). Lineage (NCBI taxonomy): Eukaryota > Metazoa > Mollusca > Bivalvia > Mytilida > Mytilidae > Mytilus > Mytilus galloprovincialis. The sequence goes on along the minus strand of CM075335.1, from coordinate 17,293,959 downwards.
AAAAAAAACAACTCAAGATTAGGGGAACTCCATGCTCAAATAGTAGGTTATTATGTTCTGATATCTACCAGTCTTGACTGTTCTCTTGGATTCAGTTTGTACCTCTGGCAAATGTCAAAATGATGGTTAAACTTGCAAGATTATACTGGTGAAAATATAACTCAGAAAAGAAGTTTTGTTTTGATTAGTTTACATTGATGATCTTTTTCATCAACATCACAGAAATGTTAGCTCTATATTGTTCAACGTTTCCTGGGTTGTATTAAGGTGGTACCTAACACTACAGGGAGATAACTCTGTAATATCAGCTAAACGTTTTAATTACGTTGCCTTGTGAAGGCAATATAAAGCTTCACAATGATCAAAATTAGTGTTTGTCAAACTGCTATATAGCCAGTGTAATTTTTCTGATAAAACGCTTGGTTCAAATTTTTTTGATTTTTTTATATTTTTGTAAAAGGGTCAAAGTAAATAATTTGTCAAAATTTTATGAAAATTAAACGAGCAAAATGAATTTTAGTGAAAGTGTTGCGTACCACCTTAAAAGAAAGTGTTAGGTACCACCTTAAAAGAACATACTGAAACATGTTATTACACAGATTGTTTCCAAAGGAATAAGCTCGGAGGAAATAACTGTAGTTATAGATTATTAAAAGTTAAACTTTGCCAGGAAAATTCAGACAAATCTTATATTGCCAAAGGACAAACTTCAATTAATGAATGGCTGTTATTTATTTTGAATTTATTGAACCATAAAATTAATTTTTGACTCTTCACATTGAATAATCCGCGAAGCGGATTATGTTAAATGTGAAGAGTCAAAAATTAATTTTGTGGTTCAATAAATTCAAAACAAATTATTGCAATTCATTATAAATAAATTTCTATCAAAAATAAGGCTCAAAGATATATATTAATACAAATAACAACGTACACAGATGTTTGCGTATGAATACACAACGTTAGAGTGGGCATGTCGCCATAAAAATTGATAACATTGAAAATAAAGCTAATTCTTTTAAACAATCAGAAGACAGTAAATACACCAAATTTATTTATTTAATCATAATATATAAAAAATACATTTGTAGAGTGCTATAGATACGGTCTTCTTAAACTATCGGTTAACCAGTTAATTGGTTGAACAATTATCCAAGTAACCAGTTAGTCCAAACTGTTGATTTGACAACACAAGTTATTTGTCATCGATCTTATTGACATATATATTTTGTTTGTTTTAGTTATACAGATTAGAGCAGTATGAAGAATGTTACAACTTATATAGAGACATCATTAAATCTACAGAAGTAAGTGCTAAAGTTGTGTGGGTTTCTATTTTTTTTTTTACCTTTTTTGGTTTATTAGGAAGTAAATATTGATACACAATTTTTTTTAAACAAGGAGAAATATTTCATTTTAAATTGACTCATAAGATCGTATCTTGTTTCTTTCTTAAAATTCATGATTTATCCAAAATATCTCTGAGTTATGGTAATCTAAAGTTTTGATTGGACAATCATTGACAATGTATGATTTAAGTAATTGTTGTACATTAAAGTTTTGAATTGCTTTTGTCAAATTAAATTCAATAATGAGTCTAATACTACTTCTACTATAGAATTATAACTAACACAGACAGGGAGGTATGCTTTAACTATTTTGTTACCCACTTTCCAAGTTTTTTATCCTGTTAATGTAAAATATTTTGTCTTGTTATATTCATCTAAGAATTCTCTGATTACAGGATGATTTTGAAGAAGAGAGACAAACAAATTTGTCAGCTGTGGTTTCTTCCTTACAGCTGTGGGACAAGAAAGATGTAGTAAGTTAAAACATTATCTCATTATTTATATGATTTACATTTACATTTAAATATTTTGATATGAGCGTCACTGATGAGTCTTATGTAGATGAAACGTGCATCTGGCGTAGTAAATTATAATCCTCATATCTTTGATAACTATATACACTTTGTCTGATTATTTACACTGTCTAATTATTTACACTTTGTCTGATTATTTACACTGTCTAATTATTTACACTTTGTCTGATTATTTACACTTTGTCTGATTATTTACACTTTGTCTGATTATATGAAAATGTTTCTTTGTAACCTAATAATAATATAACAACAGTTGAAAGGTGGGAAAAAAAACATTTTTTTTTTTTTTTATTTCAGGGGAATCCTGAGTTTGATGAGAGTTCATATGAGATTTGTTACAACAATGCATGCTACTTTATTGGAAAAGAAGACTGGACAAACGCAGAGAAGAAATTGAGGAAAGCAGAAAGTAAGGCTTTAGAGTTATCCCCCTTTGTGCAAATTTTAAATGAAATTCAGTTTAATTCTCAAATTATTACTTCATTTTTATTTCTAAGCCTTTAGATGTGTTAAAGCATTAATTAACCCAATATTTCAACCATTTTCACCCAAGAGTTTTGCTGAAGTGATGGCTTCCCAATTGTTTAGAGAGTTTTTATATTTAATCAGTACAGTCGATTCCACTTAATTGCATACCGCTTAATAGCATAATTCGGTTAATTGCATACTTTTCTCCTGCACAGAACCATTTCCCATTCATCTAATGTTAAATTGTACGGTTATATGCATAGCCCCTAAAGTGGCATTTCGGTTAATTGCATAGAAAATAATCGCAATCTAGATATGCTTATTTAAAACTGACGAGATTTTTGACCGGAAACAGCAATTTGGTAAGTATATTTTTCTTGAATGCATCATATTTTTTTTATATTATTTCACATTTACTTCTGTGTTATTTAAATAAAGTTTTAAAACAGTTTCTTTCGTGTTTATATGATTATAAAAAAGGCCTCGATGTGTACACAGGTAAAGTTTCCCATGTTCTATTTTAAGCCTCGAGGTCATAAAGATGTCAATCAGCTGATTGTTGTAAAAACACAACCATTCTATGATCTTCTATCTCAAAAGGTGTTAATTATTGATTGCATTTCAAACATTGTTCATAGATTACATTTTGGGTGTATTTTTAAAACAATAACGCCTGCTAATTATCGATCATTATCCAATGTGCAATCTCGTAATTTGGCATGGGGTGATCTACATTTATGTTAAATATTACAGGGCATTTATGTATGGTTGAAGAATTTCATACATCAATCTTTCATTTTTAATATTTTTTTAAAAGAACATTAACTTAAAATTATTATATTTTCTCACTTTCAACACTCGTGTCCAGCAAATAACCCGTGTAGGGCCCCATTACCTGTTAAAACTGCTTTGCATACTGTATACGAAACTAACGAGGTTATTGTAACAGTGTTACATCACTGTGCAATCGGTAAATACTGCACATTAAAGGCAGTTCATTACACATTTATTGTATCAAATGATTATAAACTGTGTAGCATTGTTCAACAGTTTGTTTTAATCAAAGCGTAAAGATATAATTTGTACATCCGGGTTATAGAAACAAATCTATTTTTAGAACAATTTTATTTTCGTATCTCAGGTAAAGGAAAAGTTGGTACATAAATAAACGAAAACTAAATATGTTTATAAACTTTATTGAAAGAATAAACAATGAAATAAAAATGCACTACACTAGACAAATAACTTTTATTAGAATAAATAATCATTCAATATGTTGTAAGTGGATTATGGACGTTCATCTTTCTTCAGGATTTCCTCTATCGATGTTATTGGACTCCGTATTTTGGCATTTCGGATATAAGCATACTCCGCTTTATTGCATAATTTCGTCTGACAAATAGGCTATGCAAATAACCGGAATGTACTGTATATTGTTTACATTAATTTTTTGTTTGTTTAGAAATGACATGACAAAGTCTTAGAAACAACTACGAATATTTTATCTATAAGTCAGTTTATTATTTAAATCATTTTAGAGTTACTAATTAACACTTGATATTTACATTTAGTTTTTTGCAAGAAAAGTTTTGAGGATGAATCGGATGTTACAGAAGAGGAGATAGAAGAGGAATTGGGAATTATAAGGTAGAGTAAATAGAGGAATTGGGAATTATAAGGTAGAGTAAATAGAGGAATTGGGAATTATAAGGTAGAGTAAATAGAGGAATTGGGAATTATTAGGTAGAGTAAATAGAGGAATCGGGAATTATAAGGTAGAGTAAATAGAGGAATTGGGAATTATAAGGTAGAGTAAATAGAGGAATTGGGAATTATAAGGTAGAGTAAATAGAGGAATTGGGAATTATTAGGTAGAGTAAATAGAGGAATCGGGAATTATAAGGTAGAGTAAATAGAGGAATCGGGAATTATAAGGTAGAGTAAATAGAGGAATCGGGAATTATAAGGTAGAGTAAATAGAGGAATCGGGAATTATAAGGTAGAGTAAATAGAGGAATCGGGAATTATAAGGTAGAGTAAATAGAGGAATCGGGAATTATAAGGTAGAGTAAATAGAGGAATCGGGAATTATAAGGTAGAGTAAATAGAGGAATTGGGAATTATAAGGGAGAGTAAATAGAGGAATTGGGAATTATAAGGGAGAGTAAATAGAGGAATTGGGAATTATAAGGTAGAGTAAATAGAGGAATTGGGAATTGTAAGGTAGATTAAATAGAGGAATTGGGAATTATAAGGTAGAGTAAATAGAGGAATTGGGAATTATAAGGCAGAGTAAATACTAGATGATTATTTTCTGGTTGGAATTAATTTATATAAGAAATTAAAATGGTACATTTAAATTTTATTGATATAGGATAAAATAATTAAAATTTGATAGTTAAAACTTTAATGTTATCAAAGATTACAAATTCTAATGCAACAACGTTTGTAACTTTCATTTTGATTGGATAACGTCACTTTCTTACATGGCATCAATTGACAATTGATGCTATGGGACGTACACGCAAGCGCAGACGGCATATGACAGATTTTAAATACATGTTTTAACGTTGTTTTCTGTCAGTTTCATTAGAATGGAGATAACAATATTGTATTTTAAGCTCCGACGGCGTCAATTTGGGATTTGATGGTCGCAAATACCTGTTTACTGTCTCCGCCAACGCGTCGCCAGTAAACTTAATTTGCGACCATCAAATCCCCAATTGATGCCGTCGAAGCTTAAAATACAATACAGTTATCTCCTAAATGTAAGTACCAGTTCTCAACAGCAGTCAGGAAGAAAGTCTGTAAATAGTTTGTTTAAAAAAATCATGACTATAAAAATAAGGAGATGTGGTATAATAGCCAATGAGATAACTATCTCCTACTGATCATAGAAACTATGGAGCCTTAAACTAGAAGCAAAACCCATACTGTAGTAAGATATAAAATTCCCAGGCAAATGTAATACAATTAAAAAGAGAATACTCAGGACTTTATTGGTGCTGAAACAACAATAAAAAAGCAACCAACACTGAATTACATGAGACTGAATTTATAACAGTTATTAAGTAATAAGAGTTTCTTTTCTATTATAGAGTACAGTTAGCCTATGTGCTACAGAAACAAGGACGTAAAGATGAAGCTGTCAAATTAAACAATCAAGTCACTAAGAATAAGTAAGTTTTTACTGCTCATGAGCTATTATTGTGTTTAATTAGACATTTAGAAACAACAGAATTCAAGTAAATATCACTAGCCACTTGAACAAATTACTGTGAAATACAGTGGTTGCAGGTGATTTAAGATGGACAAATTCTTTCACAACAATTTCAAGTGATATACCAGTATAGTGAATAACAGTAAGATAGTTGAGAGTGAAATGGACCACTTTCTTTAAATTTCAATACAGTTTTGTTATCTTGGGTTTTATTCTGTATCACAAATTATTGTGTTCTTTCAGGAAACAGAGTAGACATAAATGAACCAGGTAACACTGGTAAAATCAACAGTAATTGTTTCTGTTAAGATCTGCCCTTTGCTTTATAACTATGTTAAATTGCCATGTAAAAATCGATTTAAGTATGGAAATATGGAGATTTTGTGAAAAACTAATATGCATAAAACTTTAATTTATTGTTCCATAATCTATCTATACCTCACAACAAAAATGCATCACTACCCACGATATTAACAACATATTCCTGACTCCTTATGTAATATTTTGTTTGATTTCAGACCATCAGATATGGCTGTGATGGCAGTGTTATCCAATAACATCATCACTCTTAATAAGGTTAGTAAATAGCACATAAAAAATATTGTAAATTCGTAAAAATTCTTTGACAAAATTAATTAGAAGTTTAAAACAGAAAATTATAGAAATGAGACATTCACAGTCTTCAGGATTTTGTATTTATTACCAAAGTTAGGACTTGATATCTATAATAGCAACAAAAACTTGTTGTGAAGTTGTTATAGTAATAAAAGACAGAAATGGATAAAATGAGATTATGGATATAACCAGCAAGATCCAAAACAATTAAATTTATCAGAAAATGTAGAAAATATTTAATCTGTTTGTACCTGCTGTAACTTCTGACATGGAAATTCTTGTGCTGTGTTTGTATGATTTTAAGTGTGCACCATGTTTAGATTGTTGTCATTTATCTTTTTTAACAGGACCAGAATGTATTTGATTCTAAGAAGAGAATGAAAACAGCCAAAGCAGATGGTTTGAAACATAAACTAACAGCTGCACAGCAGAGATGTATCAGTTTGAATGAAGGCTTATTACATATGTACACCAACCAGGTAATATACGGTATCTATAAAAATCATTCTTGTCCTCTTTATTGTATCAACCTTCATGGGACAGTACATATGTAATATAAATGTATAATTTTGTAATACCCATCATCAGATAAAAAAAGAGTCTGAAAGTTTGTACCCAGAATATACAGGACCATAAAAGATACCAAAACTGGAAAGGGTCAGAAAAAAACCCTATAAAATAAAAACATTTTTAGGCTACAATAAAGAAGGCATTTTAAAATCACAAGTTATAGTTAAGTGCCTTTTAAATATGTACAAATGAGATTCTGATACATTTTAAGATTGAAAATTGATGTTTAACCTGAAATGTAATTTTACACAGCCTAGGTCCATGTCAAGGTTGTGTGATAACTTTAATCTTCTTCTTAAGGAATTTATAAAAACAATTGACCTCTATATTTAACATATGCTAACATTCAACATGATGTATTTACAGAGTAACCAGTGTCACAATTTAGCCCAGAAGCTGATGAAGGAGTATCCTGATATTGATACACCAGTGCTGATTGAAGCTGCCCAGTATGTCAAGGACAAAGATACCACCAAAGCCATTGACGTTTTGAAGGTCAGTACTGTCAATTTACAGGAATGTGTATACAGGCAAATGCATGCATTAGCAGAGATTTTTAATTATAGACTTGGAGGTCATATATGTTTCAGTAAGAGAAATTTACATGTAAAAGAACAAATCCAAGCCAGTAGCTGTTGATTATCTGTGTTTAAAGATATAATTTTTATATGATATCAGAGCTTTGATATGACCAAACATGTACATTTCATAGATGTTCTTACTGTTTATGTCTTGAAATACAGGAAATTGTAATAAGCAATAAAAAGTTAAATCATTTGCAGATGTCATATCTAATCTTCTTATTTTTACATTGTTGTTTGCATCAAATATTGTATACTAATAAGATGATATCTTTGCAATGATCCATAATATTGTAAGAGATATTTTGTATTTCAGGCTTATGAGCAATCTCACCAATCCAGATCAGTTAGTATAAAGATGGTGATGGCACAAATATATCTCTCACAAGGTCATGTATATGATGCCTGTGACACGCTGAAGACAATGGGAGACTTACAATATAAACCTGGTGTGGTAAGTCTCATTAGTATAGATCTCATACAGTTTACCAATTAAACAGTTGTTATCCTTTTGTTTGATGTGTTTGAGCTTTTGATTTTACCATTTGATTAGGGACTGTCAGTTGGTACATGATTGAAGGACTTTAAAAAAAGGTGATATAGCAGTTTTGATTTGCATACTTAATTGCAAAACCTCACTTTAACTCTTTCTTAAGGATAAATGAACAAAAAGATCTTTCAACAGTTGTTGAAATGGAAGTATTTTTTTTGTATCCTTGTACAATGATAGCTTGGCTTTTAATTTCATATCTTGAAACTTGTTTTAGGTCTCTGCCATGGTCACATTGTACTTGGGACAAGAGGACAGGGAACAAGCTTCTAAAGTTCTTACACAGGCTATAACATGGTATAAGAAAAATCAGGTAGGTAACCAGTAGAATCTTTTAAGTACTTCCGCAGGCCTTATTGGTACAAGAAAAATCAGGTTGGTAAAAAGATGTATCTTAAGTTATAGAATGTCAAGTCTGACTATAGCATATGGTATCAAGAGAAAAGTATCAACAGATATAAAACAAACAGGACCATGGTACAAGAAAATTGAAGTAAGGATATTGTGGATCTCTTGTCATTTTATTCGATACTAATTATTGTGAATTGTGTAAGTAAAGGTGACCAACAAAGGAAACATATTATATTGGGTTGCAGGCAAACTTCACCAAAACCGCTAAATTAAGTATTCAAGAAAATACAATTGGTCCTCAATCCACGAAATTTTCTACTAACAGAAATAAATAAATCAACATTAGAAGAAATACAAAGGAAAATTTTAAACAATTTAATGTAATAAAAAACCAGAATGTAGATTAACAAGAATTTAAAATGGTCTATTAAATGTAAAGAAATATTGTATTTGACACAATTTATGTAATGAATACCCTTGAGAAAAGACTGCAGAGGGCGATACAAAATATGTGATTTCCTTAATAACTGAAAAATCACATGTTCTAAGGACATTTTTCTAGATTATTCTTTTACAAAAGTTGACATACTTTACAAGAGCTAATAGAAAATTACACTTTTGAAAGGGAATGGAGGTGTTTTTAGGTAAATTTTAATGATTTTCAGATAATTATATTTGTAGAAAAATCATCTCTAGATGTGTGAATACATTTACATTTGTCATAGAACACACATCCTGCTTGTGAGACATGTCTTAGATGCCAACTGTGTGTTAAGTAGGAAGGTGCTAAACTTTAATTATCATTTCAACATTGGATGACGTACGAGAAGAGTCATTATTTAGCCCATGAAGTTGTAAAAATAGTAAAATAATTTAAGTCCTTTTACAAATTGTGTTAATTTAATTGATAAATGAAGTGCTAAAGGTCACCATTACATCTTAAAACATGTGGAAATTGACATGTTCAACCCTAATTGTCTTTTCACAGACATAGGACAATATAGATATCTTAGCTTTACCCAAAAATAAATATCAAATTGCAAATGAAATGCATTGCAGTTGCAGTATTAAAATCATGTAAAGCATTTAATGTCATCTTATAATAGTTTGGAATTTATGTAAAATAAAATTCTTTTTTTAAATAAAACAGATCTTGAGGTAGCTTACTACCCTTATCAAACCCTTACAAAAATATATATTAACTATATAGTATGGTAATATCAGGTAGCAGGGGAAAGTTTGATGCCTTTGTTTTATTGTGCTTTCTGTTTTTCAGTCACGAACACTGGTATCAGACTTGGGGTCAATTACATTGGAATGTAATTAATTAAATTACACATTACATTGCAAAAATGGTCAATTACACTAATTACACATTACACAGTTTTTGAAATGTAATTAATTAAATTACAATTACTTTACTAAAGTAATTAATTAAATTACACATTACATTTCATCATAATATTTGTTAACCAATATTATACATGTATGTATAATGTATGTGTAAAATATTCATGTAAACATAGTTTAAGCGTTGCATTTGATAATCATGAGTAATTTTAATGTTTTGTCATTTAGTCTGCATCTCTCTGGTCTGTACACAATGGTACACTTTGACAGTCATTCTCAAAAGTATTTCTATAGGAGCTAATGTGGCATATATCGCTTGATTAGAACATGGAGGTATTATACTTCCGTAACCAGTAGATGTGTTGATAGAAGAGGAAATTAGTTCCTATTAACTTACCAATACATTAAGGGGTGTTTTGACATCTCAGAAATGAAGTTATTTAAATAAAACATAGCATGAATAAAGAAATTATAAATAAATTAAAAAAAATCACTTAATAATTATTAAAAGGTATCCTTGTCACAACATTGAAAATAATTTTTAGTACAAACAATGTGTATAATGTCTATATCTTAGCAATATTTTGCTAATTAGACAAAATACATGTAATAGTGGCATTGCCCCTGGACATTTCAATCTGATTAATTGCTGTTTGCTTTTACAGCTGTTAATTTTTATCTCTATAATCCTTTTGTGTATACTAATTTGACAAAATGATTGTGTGCAGTAAATTTGAATTCTAAATGAACTCTCATAAAGATTTTTCACACTTTTTTTGTTTTTGTTTAACATGGTGATTTATTACTTTTCAATCTATTTAGTTAAAGATCTTTCTTAAAAACATGTTTTTTTTCAAATCATAAGACTATTCAGAAAAAATTCTGTTGGTCAAATAAGTAATATAAAAACTTTAGAATAAATTACAGAAAGTATGTGATATCAATATTTGAAAAATAAATATAACTTTACAATTTATATTATTAAACATAAATCCTTATCATAAACACCATAAAAGTACATGTAATTGAAATGTAATTCAAAAGTAATTGAGCATTACATGCTTTTTTCATTGTAATTAATTAAATTACCATTACAAGTAATTAAAAAAATACTCAATTACACATTACATTCAATTACATGGAAAATTGTAATGCATTACACTTAATTACCATTACATTTTCAATTACCCCATCCCTGACTGGTATTATGTTCTATACTATAAGAAGATGATATTGTATGTATTGGGGGACAACTTTCTGGTGAATTACTAATCAAGTACGCCCTTGTAAATATATCTGCAAAATGGGGAAATAAAAATACACATTTTACCCTTGCTGGTCATTGCACAATTGGCATTTAACCCTCTAAATCATTATCTTTGGCTAGATCATTATAGTCCCAGACATTAAATACAATATTTAAATCGCTCACTCCCTACATGTACCAAATTAAGTAAACTATAATTTGAGCAATAATTTTAAAATAAACACATTTACAATATTAATGATTACACAGTCTAACAGAAATTACATTTTATAATCGTAAAGAAAGCACACTCACAAATATATATTATGTTAGAAAATCACTGATGTGATGCTTCATTGTCCGTTTCAATGATGTTGTGTTTGCTATTTTTGAAACAATATTTCGCTCGAAAATGGTGCAACATGTTCATAAAATTGTAAATTGAAGACTTTCAGAAGCCATTTAATTGACAATATTGCACAAACATATAAAACTATTTTTAAATTATGGTTATTAAGTGACTTTTTTTTCTTTCTGTGAGGGGCGTTTTTCAATATTTTTGATTTAATGAAAGAAGGGGACAATGTTCTATCATGAAACTATTTTATTGAGTTTCATATTGGTATTTGATTCCCTGTATTACTCATACTCTTTGACATACTTTATTTGTATTTAAAATGATTTACTACACGGAAACTGCCTTGTATTTCATTTGAACTTGTTGGTATTTATAAATGAATTGATAATTAAATTTCAAGTTTAACAGCACCTTCCTACTTAAAACACAGTTGGGATATCACATAAACTTTATGTTTTGTATGACATCTGTTGTTTAACCTATGTCTTACGTTATGACCATTGTTTTCATCACATCCTACATGTCTTACGTTCGATGACGTCTGTTTTCATCACATTTTATGTGTCTTACATCATGACGTCTGTTATGATCACATCCTACACTTGATGCATATTAATTAGCACTACCTACTCTTAGAACATATGACTTGTGTGTAATTAAGGAAGTAAAATTCTCATGTTTACAACTTTTCATTGATATTTTGTAATCTGTCTAACTTTATGATAGGGTATTTTGTAAAATAAATGTCTGCTTTTCACTATACTTTAAAACATTTGAAGAAAAAAATTATCTTTATACATTTTTGGTAAAATATTTTTGAAATACCTGTTATTTTGATACTGTACAATAGAAATTTTTTGAGTACATTTATTATTGTGATTGGAGTGTACATTGATTGAGGTGAAATTCAGATATATTTATGATAAATTGCCATTGCACATCTGAGGAATCATGATTTTATGGATTTTATAGGTTGTTACACTCTGTTTGAAAATGTCATTTTGAGAATACATAGGCAAATATTAATAAGCAACATGAAAATTGATGTCGAAAATATAGTTTGACAATTTTTGAGCAATAGAAATGGTAGGCTGTTATTTTTAAAAAATTAGTATGTTTCAACAAAGAATACATCTAGATACAACTTTATTTTTTAAAAAATCTTTTAATCTGAATATCACTGTTCTGGGAGCATCAGGATTTACATTTTAAAGACATTATGGCTTTAAACATGTTCCGGACCATATGAGTATTTGGACCATATGCGTACGGTCTGGACAGTATGTGTACTTTTACGGCCATACGGTCGGACCATACACTTATCTGACTAGTTAACTGTTTCAAGAAGATGGTCAAGTTTACTGATTAGATTAGAAAATATATTACAGATCAAGATAACTATAATTTCGAATCAATTTTAAAAATTAAATTGTAGATTAGATAAAACCTTATTTTAACTATTTAAAAAAGACAGGATATTTTAATCGGTTAATCTCCTGAATTGGCAAATTACATGGAATTAACTTTCACTCATTGAAATTGAAGTTATTGGACATGTTGGAAGTAATCATAATGTTGGAAGATTTTTTTTTTTGAGAATATTTAGGAACTTTACTACAAAAACTGACAAAAATTGTAAAAAAAAAAAAATCTGTAGAAATAAAATAAGTAAAAAAATAATAAAAACTTGTCGAAAACTAATGCAAAGATTTAAAAAGTAAGAGTTCTTTGTTACTCTAATGATACCAGTTGTTGATAAGATCTTCCCCAATTGTTAATAAGGGTCGATGATTTTATTGGTAAAGATGCATGCTTGTACAAACTGTCATGCAAATTTTGCATATAAAGATTTGTTCGCCTAAAATTAACCAATACTGATCCAATTTGAAATACATTATTGATCCAGCTCGTACTAGACTGTACGCGTATACCCATACAGTTGGACTGTACGTGTATGGTCGACCGTACGAGTAAACCTATACGGTCCAGACAGTATGCATACGATCCAAATACTCATATTGTCTGGAACATACACAAATCATACTTTACTTATATGTTACCTATTACACATACAGATTATGCATTTGTCAAGGTATGAGAAATTTTTCAAACTGGTTTATCTCCCTTTTACCAAAAAAACCTCAACCAAAAAATAACTTGCCTAATTCAAATGCCAATATGTAAGAAAAGTAAAATTACGGTTGATTTTCCTATTTAGCTAGTTCTGACATAATTGTTTTGAGAAAGAAGAGAAAAAAATATTTTACTGAGCAAAATTGGAATTTTGAAAAAATGAATGAAAAGTGAAAATGAATGAATGAATGTAGATGAGGCAACAAGTTTATGAAATGCTAGGACTTGACAACTATATTTGAAGAACAGTACTTTTACTGCAGTTGTTCATCTTGACATTCACTGACTATTCTGAAGGACTGACATCTTACACATGTCTAAATCTAGTGCTTTGGTTTTGACTTGATTTAGAAGATAATGTGTGTAAATTTTGAAATGATATGACCGTACTCAATTTCAGGTCTCACCAGTCAGATTTTTGTGGCAATCGTATAAATGAAAATAATAATATAAACAATTTCATTTTGTGTCAGTTATATACATTAAAATATTTGTGTTTAAATGTCAGGGCCATTATTGAATCTTGAACCTGCACTCCTTTCTTAAAATGTCAAAATAAGAATTAAACTGAATACTCCTTTACAATACAATACAATGACTTTTGTCACTTGTCTATTTTTAATTTTGTCAACATCAAGACAGATTTGTACAAGGTTGCTCTTTATTTGACAATTTTTTTTCCTGTCAATTGATAAAATGTTGAAATAAAGTGTTGCTAAAATCATGGTTGCCATCAATGTTTAATAGGATGGGAGACTGTTTTTCATTCTTATAAAATGTCATGTATTTTTTTGCCAAAGTCTAATATATACTATATTAAAAAGTGTTACACATAGGCTTTCAACTTTTGAACCTTGGTATATACTTTATTGTATATGTAAAGTTGTAAACTGTATATAAACTATTAAGTTGAATATATTAAAAAATGTAAAACATAGGCTATCAACTTTTGAACCCTGATATATACTTTTTATACGACCGCAAAATTTGAAAAATTTTTCGTCGTATATTGCTATCACGTTGGCGTCGTCGGCGTCGTCGTCGTCGTCGTCCGAATACTTTTAGTTTTCGCACTCTAACTTTAGTAAAAGTGAATAGAAATCTATGAAATTTTAACACAAGGTTTATGACCACAAAAGGAAGGTTGGGATTGATTTTGGGAGTTTTAGTCCCAACATTTTAGGAATTAGGGGCCAAAAAGGGCCCAAATAAGCATTTTCTTGGTTTTCGCACTATAACTTTAGTTTAAGTAAATAGAAATCAATGAAATTTTGACATAAGGTTTATGACCACAAAAGAAAGGTTGGGATTGATTTTGGGAGTTTTGGTTCCAACAGTTTAGGAATTAGGGGCCAAAAAGGGACCCAAATAAGCATTTTTTTTGGTTTTCGCACCATAACTTTAGTATAAGTAAATAGAAATCTATGAAATTTAAACACAAGGTTTATGACCATAAAAGGAAGGTTTGGTTTGATTTTGGGAGTTTTGGTCCCAACAGTTTAGGAATAAAGGGCCCAAAGGGTCCAGATTTAAACTTTGTTTGATTTTATCAAAAATTGAATAATTGGGGTTCTTTGATATGCCGAATCTAACTGTGTATGTAGATTCTTAATTTTTGGTCCCGTTTTCAAATTGGTCTACGTTAAGGTCCAAAGGGTCCAAAATTAAACTTAGTTTGATTTTAACAAAAATTGAATCCTTGGGGTTCTTTGATATGCTGAATCTAAAAATGTACTTAGATTTTTTATTATTGGCCCAGTTTTCAAGTTGGTCCAAATCGGGGTCCAAAATTAAACTTTGTTTGATTTCATCAAAAATTGAATAATTGGGGTTCTTTGATATGCCAAATCTAACTGTGTATGTAGATTCTTAATTTTTGGTCCCGTTTTCAAATTGGTTTACATTAACGTCCAAAGGGTCCAAAATTAAACTAAGTTTGATTTTAACAAAAATTAAATGTTTGGGCTTATTTGATATGCTTTATCTAAATATGTACTTTGATTTTTGATTATGGGCCCAGTTTTCAAGTTGGTCCAAATCAGGATTCCATATCAAGTATTGTGCAATAGCAAGAAATTTTCAATTGCACAGTATTGCACAATAGCAAGAAATATCTAATTGCACAATATTGTGCAATAGCAATTAATTTTCAATTGGAGTTATCTTTCTT
The DNA here is from genome assembly GCA_037788925.1 of Mytilus galloprovincialis. Classification (NCBI taxonomy): domain Eukaryota; kingdom Metazoa; phylum Mollusca; class Bivalvia; order Mytilida; family Mytilidae; genus Mytilus; species Mytilus galloprovincialis. The sequence continues at coordinate 17,278,465 of CM075335.1, read as the reverse complement.
TGTATAGAATAGTAGTTGATAATATATGTTGGAAATTTACCAGACATGACTATGATGTCATTTTCTATTTTTATTTGCCAATAACTTTATGTAAATAACTTCATTGGAAATTTGCCAATATAAAATGTTGCTGATGAAGCTTTTTTTCCTTATCTTATCTAAAATGTTTTTAGATAATGTATGTTGGACATTTGCCAGACATGACTATGATGTCATTTTCTATTTTTATTTGCCAATAACTTTATGTAAATAACTTCATTGGAAATTTGCCAATATAAAATGTTGCTGATGAAGTTTTTTTTATTGTTTTATACAATAAACAATGTATATTCACTTTTACTACCAACCAATCTTTACCATTCAGTGATAACAAGCACTTTATTTTACATTTTAATATCTTATGATGTATTTAAAAGAGTAGTTATTGTTGCAAACTCCATTAGAAATTTGAATTGATATCAGTTTTGGAAAAAGGGAAACGGAGATGTGAAAAAAAAGGGGGGGGGGGTTTAAATTTTTCTCATTTCAGATTTCATAAATAAAAAGAAAATTTCTTCAAACATTTTTTTGAGAGGATTAATATTCAACAGCATAGTGAATTGCTCAAAGGCAAAAAAAAAACTTTTAAGTTCATTAGACCACATTCATTCTGTGTCAGAAACCTATGCTGTGTCAACTATTTAATTTTAGATTTAAAAAGTTTGAAGAAATCTTTAATTGATTTGTAAAATCTTGACATTTGTTTTGTGTAAAAAAAAAACATATAATGTCAAAAATTTGATCACAATCCAAATTCAGAGCTGTATCACGCTTGAATGTTTTGTCCATACTTGCCCCAACTGTTCAGGGTTCGACCTCTGCGGTCGTATAAAGCTGCGCCCTGCGGAGCACCTGGTTTTGATATATAATATAGTATATCAACAATAAACTATTACATTTCCCACCACATGACAGTTTGTAGTTGAGAACGCAGGATAAAAACCTTAAAACTTTCAATAAGCCATCCATCCCTAAAGAATTATTTGTTTGTTTTTGCTTTTTCAATACTCCTACTTATAACTCCTAGAGAAATAAGGATTGGTAGTTCTGTTTTATTATGTATGACACTACATAGTATCAGGGCTTCAGTGACGATTGTTGCATACATTGAATATGAAATACTTTGTTATTTTGATTTAAACATGTTAAAATGAATAAGCTATAAATTTAAATATTATTTTTTATGTCCCTACAATTAAATGACCAATGCATGTAATGTTACCATTTATGTAATTTCTTTGTTTTGAAATAAACACCTTTTTCTAACACCTTTTTTCGTCATACATAAAACAACAAAAATATGTGTGAAAATCGAAGACATCTAAATAGGTCAGTGGAAGTCAAATAAATGCACTATTACCTGTTTACAACTCATGTACACATTAATAAAAGTAATTGCATAAATATTAAAATTTTTGTGATTTCATATGGATTCTTACGTCAGAAATATTAACACTATCTTCTTATAGAAAATATTCCATTGACAGTTTTTAAAAAAACTATGAGCACTTTTGTTAAAATTTTGTAAACATGATGTTAACAACATTCTGAAGTCTGTTTTGTTTTATCCCGTAATAGGTTGATTTCTGTCTGTTTTGTTTTATCCCGTAATAGGTTGATTTCTGACTGTTTTGTTTTATCCCGTAATAGGTTGATTTCTGGCTGTTTTGTTTTATCCCGTAATAGGTTGATTTCTGACTAACTTCTGAAGTCTGTTTTGTTTTATCCCGTAATAGGTTGATTTCTGGCTAACTTCTGAAGTCTGTTTTGTTTTATCCCGTAATAGGTTGATTTCTGGCTCACTTCTCAGACATTTATATGTCATTTTCATTAAGTTTTATGAATAATATTTTGATCTTTACTCATACATGTATTTAGAATGGCTTTTAGAAAAATAGTGAAATGCATGGTTATTAAAATTCAATTCTATGGATATAAATGTATGCATCAAGCTGTTTGACTGAAATGTCTTAGCTCTAAATGTTTTCATTTGAAATATTTCTTTGGGAAGTCAAACAAATAACCGGTACACTGTCAGAAGCCATACTGATTTAAATAAAAAGCTTAAAAAAGAAGTGCTCACAGTATTTCTAATTGATCATATAATTCATTGAAAGCATTAAGACGAGCTAAAAGCAGGAGGGGCATATCTTTTTTCTCCTTTGACCACTCTGTAAATCCAAATTATTATGCAGACCATCAGAATAACTTGTCTTTTGCCAAGTTATCTTTATTTTAGTGTGACCCACAGCTGTCTAAACAGTTGTATAAAAAAGAAGATGTGGTATGATTGCCAATGATGGTCATTTTATAAAAGTATTTGTTTGATTTTATGTTGATATGGTGTCCTTGATAAACAATACATATTATTATATTACAAGAGGTTTTCCTCTAAATTAGGGCTATGGTGTAAGTTTTAATAATACTGGTAATTAAAGTTTCGAGATAACTTTGACTTTTTCGAGAGAGAGAAAAAAGATACGGCTTGATACAACAGAATAAGCAATGGTTTATTTTATATATTTCAGCCATCTTCTGCCTGCATGTCGACTCTAATGAGAGCTAACACTACACTACAAATACAGATGGGTAATCCACAACAAGCTGCTGCTATGTTAGAAGAACTGAGAAAGTAAGATTTACTATGGGCCAGATTATTGACAATGTAATGTGGATTCATTATTACTCATTGGATACCAACTTTCCTGGGTACAGGTGAACCACGAATTTAAATGTTTAACGAACTGCAAATTTCTAATAGGTTGTATCTGCACTTTTGCTGAACCACAAAGTCACATATCCATGAAAATGCCAGGTTCCTGCATTCCACAAAATTCATACCCATGAAAATAAAAGAATCAACAGTAACACACGTGGGAACTTTTGGTTAAAAAAAAGAACCAATTTTTTTTTATTAAGAAATACGAGACATCTCTCCATATAGATCCTCAGTGCCAGTCAAATTTGTTCCCAGTTTGTGTACAATCTAACATCCCCAAACATTCATCAAGTTACTCAAAATGGTTCATTTAAGTTATCTACTATTACACAAATAAGTTACGGATTTGATAGTAGTTAAAATCAAATGAAACCTCAAATTAAAAAAAAAAAACGATGCATATGTTCTTTATAACTAAATGAACAGTTTTCATTATAAAACTAATGTTATGTACAAATACTTTTTTCTAAAGAAAATTCTTTAATTTGTCCACATTTAGAGGAAGTTTACTTTTTTTAATTGCTTACTTCCAGGAAGCAATTCACCAAGCTATTTTCCATATGCAAGTGACCTTAGCGTGACGCTTCTCGTAAAAATCCAGTGATCGCAATACACATGAATCTGTCATTGAAATAAACTTTTATCTAATTGTACATGTTATACACAAGCTCAATATCCATGCTTCTTTGTTGATTGTTTACTATAAGGTGACAATCGGTAAACTTCGGCTTCAAAAAATTCAAAAAATGAGAAAATCGTGCACAGAAAACTGAGTTTATGAAATATACATGTATTGGTTCAAGAATTGGATGAACATTATTTATCACCTGTCACTTGTTTCATATGACTTTAACTCTATTTCCATAAGGCACCATGAATTCATGTTTACTAGCAGATTTACTATTAGAACACTGCATAAAAGATAAATGTTTGTTGTTTTGTAGATCGAATCCTAAGGACCCACGTATACTGGCAGAGTTGATATCAGCATACTCGCAGTTTGATCAAGCAAAAGCACAAAAGTATCCTTTGTTATAACATTTTTTCTCCACTAGATGTGCGTTTCAACAATAAATATGTCTCTTCAGTGATGCTCGAGGCAAAAACATTTGAAAGTCCAAATCTAATAATCTTGCTGCTTATTTATTTTGACATCTAGTTCAACTTTGACTTGTTTATTGTATTCTTAACCAAACTGAAAAGATTTTTGCTGTAAGGTTATTTTATAAGAAGGAAACATAAAATCAACTTTGTTTTTTTAGTGAGTAAGCCAACTAAAATATGGTGTATTTGAATATTAAATAAAAGGGGGAAGGGGGGACTTTATCGGTTTTAATTGAATGTCTTTTAAAAATTTAGCATTGATTTACCTTAAATGCAAACAGAATAAGTGCTGATTTACCACCAGTGGAGGATATTGTTCAAGGTATTGATGTGGAAACACTTGAGGCCTCATTTAGCTCACTAGGACCAAAATACATCAAGAAAGCTCTGAAATCTGATGCTCAGCCCTCACCTGGACCGTAAGTACTATCTTGTTCATATTGGTGTAAAGGTTTCATTTAGATGGCTAGGCCAAAAATTCAATACAATCTTTAAATTTTAAGACCAGTCATGTTTTAGACCCTTATTATTGTGGTGGACTACAGACTCAGATTTCCACTTTTCCCTCTGTCGTAGATGTAGGTGTTGGGACTTAATAAATGCCTCGTTTAAATCGCTATGACTTGATAAAAAGAAATGCATGCCTTCAAAAATTCAAGAATATTATCCAGACTATTGCTTTTTCTAACACTGAGAAAACATTGGACCTTACAAAAGCAAATTATGGAATATTTGGTCCAATATAAGTATAGGTCTAATGATTGTTATTGTAAATTATATTTATTTGACTGTTCAATGTTGAATTGCTTATATGGACCATAATTTGGTATTTGGCCTTTGGTTTCTTTTTGTATCCTTTTTAGCTCACCTGACCTGAAAGGTCAAGTGAGCTTTTCTCATCACTTGGCGTCCGTCGTCCGGCGTCCGTAAAAACTTTTACAAAAATCTTGTCCTCTGAAACTACTGGGCCAAATTTAACCAAACTTGGCCACAATCATCCTTGGGGTATCTAGTTTAAAAAATTTGTGTCCGATGACCTGGCCATCAAACCAAGATGGCCGCCATGGCTAAAAATAGAAGACGGGGGTAAAATGCAGTTTTTGGCTTATAACTCAAAAACCAAAGCATTAAGAGCAAATCTGACACGGGGGTAAAATTGATTATCAGGTCAAGATCTATCTGCCCTGAAATTTTCAGATGAATCGGACAACCCGTTATTGGGTTGCTGCCCCTGAATTGGTAATTTTAAGGAAATTTTGCTGTTTTTGGTTATTATCTTGAATATTATTATAGATAGAGATAAACTGTAAACAGCAATAATGTTCAGCAAAGTAAGATTTACAAATAAGTCAACATGACTGAAATGGTCAGTTGACCCCTTTAGGAGTTATTGCCCTTTATAGTCAATTTTTAACCATTTTTCGTAAATCTAAGTAATCTTTTACAAAAATCTTCTTCTCTGAAACTACTGGGCCAAATTTAACCAAACTTGGCAACAATCATCTTTTGGGTATTTAGTTTAAAAAATGTGTCCGGTGACCCGGCCATCCAACCAAGATGGCCGCCACAGCTAAAAATAGAACATAAGGGTAAAATGCAGTTTTTGACTATAACTCAAAAACCAAAGCATTTAGAGCAAATCTGACAGAGTTTAATTGTTTATCAGGTCAAGATCTATCTGCCCTGAAATTTTCAGATGGATCGGACAACTCGTTGTTGGGTTGCTGCCCCTGAATTGGTAATTTTAAGGAAATTTTGCAGTTTTTGGTTATTATCTTGAATTTTTTATAGATAGAGATAAACTGTAAACAGCAATAATGTTCAGCAAAGTAAGATCTACAAATAAGTCAACATGACTAAAATTGTCAGAGAACCCTTAAGGAGTTATTGTCTTTTATAGTCAATATTGAACAACTTTTCGTCATTTTTTTTAACTTGTACAAAAATCTTCTTTTCTAAAACTATGGGCCAAATTTAACCAAACTTGGCCACAATCATTACAGAGGGTATCTATTTTAAAAAAGTGTCTAATGACCCGGCCTGCCAACCAAGATGGCCAACATCAGTAAATACAGTAACAGGTGAGCGACACAGGCTCTTGAGAGCCTCTAGTTTGTAAGTTCTAAAACTTTAACTTTTATTCTGTGGGTTGTGTTGGTGTTAATTAATATTTAAAGTATTAATGGAACAAGTGAACAACAACTTCTCTCCCCAAAATACAATGTTTTATCACTTTTCTATCACTATCAATACCAAATTATGGTCCATAAACAAATATTGGTAGATATGATGATAATTTCAACATGTTGCCGTTTTTCTTCCTTGATGTATTTGAATGATCAATAAATGATGGTTAATTTATCAAGCTGATATTGTTGACAGAGAAGTGTGAAAATCAAATTTGTCTAACGGGAAAAATATTCAATGAAGTAGAAAACATTTTTGTTGGCCACATTTATATAAAAAAAAAAGACAGACAAGACGCCTTTATGAATATAGATATGAAATAGAATAAGTCAGAAACTCCATTAAAATAACATTCACAAACATAAATAAACTTGAAGTATGAGGATTCAAAACTTTTATCAATATCTTTGCATGTACACTTTTAGATTGGCAGAATTTGTTTTGGCGATATTGGTCAATACGCGAAAATAAGCAAAAATTTACACCCCGCGAAAAATAAACTGCTATACGGTACCGGTATGTGGTAACCAGGCCTGTTTTAACCATGTAGAATTATTTTCTGAATTAAAAAATTAAGGTATTCACTTTATATAGGTTAAACAATATATAGGTTAAAAAAAGTAATCAATATGCATCGTATGTTGCAGAAAAACTATATCTACAACTGCTTTTTAGGAACTGTTGGATACATTATTGTAGTAGTACTTGGTGAAGTACATCCACTTATTTGTACTTTAATGGATACAGGTCTCATTGGCAATCATACCATATCTCCAAATTTTATAGACAAATAGTTAATACCTTCAGATAAAAAATTAATTACATCAAATGGTTATGCTCATATCTTATTAATCATATTTGATACAAACCAGTAATTTTCATTTAGGAAAACCGTAATTTGAAAAGTACAAACAAACTAATTGTAATGGTAAAGAATATTTATTATTGGTAAGGGCCTTTAGTATTGTAATTAGCTGTATTAGCATGATCTACATTGGCTTTTATTGTAGAACCAATGAGTCTTTAATAGTGATGAATTAAAAGCCTGACAAATGGAGGAATTATAGATAATGGTGTGTCAAATAGTGATAGCCTGACTCTAATGAATAAATAATGAGTATTGACCATGTACTATTACTACAATCCATTGATAAAACTTGTCTATTGATTTCTTTGTTTTTTACGATGTTGTCTCACCTGAAATCAGGGAGTGGAAATCATATAATGAATCTAGAAGTCATATTACACTATTGTTTTCACTATTCTTATATATATAATATCTGTTTGTTGGAGGCGGTACATTATTATACTTGAATATTAGTAGATTGTTCAACCTGTAAATCAAATGTTAACAAAAAAAACTAATTGACATATAGGTTGATCTAAATCTCCCTTTCCTCTGGCTTATACAACTGAATCTGACCTTTAATTATATTACAAGGTTAATATTATAGTTCAATATTGGTTTCTGTTCATTATATCTAACCTTAAACTTTTGAAATTATATAGGTTTCATAGTGATATCAACTCGAGTTATTTGATTATAATATAATAGTGTTGTCAACGGTTAACCGGTTAACCGGGTTAACCGGTTAATCGGTCGAATGACCGAATACCGAATACCAAAAACGCTAACCGGTTAACCGGACTTTTTTCAATTTCGATAGATTTGATATAAATTTGTGTTGAAAATCAAATCATTAAATAGTTGTTTTATTTAAAAATTGTCGTCGTGGTAATTAGTTTGACGGATCAATTGTCCAGTATATTGATTGCTATTGTTAATCCTAAAAACATAAAATTAATTAGAGTTCGGGGCAGGATCTTTAAGAAACATAATTAGTAAACATGTTTTTTTAACAGTAACTTTAATCAGTAATGAGATTTAATTTTACTAATTATTTATTATTTCGTTTTCGATTCTAATATTATGTAAACCTACATTTAAATGTGCAATCTCCGTAGTGCAAGGGTTAGTATTACTTTAAATTAAAAAATTGTGAAATGCAAACCAATGTGAATGTACTCAATGTATACGTGAAAGTACGAGTAACATGCTTAAAGAAAAAAGCAAACACAGTGAAGAAACAGGTCGTACAGCATGTACAATGACCTTTAGTTGTTAATTTCTGTGTCATTTTGGTCTCTTGTGAAGAATTGTCTCATTGGCAATCATACCACATCTTCTTTTTTATAATTAATCATTTCAAATTGAAAAACACTCTATTATTTTCGGAGACAACAAGAGAAAAGGAAAAAATAATCGGTTTCAGACATATGACATATTCAATTCTACGAGATTAAGATTTTTTTTTGGATTTTTTAATCTGAAGTTGGTACAAACGCTATAGTTGATACGGTGTATTTGATTATTAAAAGTCAAACTTCGCCAGGAATCCTCACAGACAAGCCTTATAATGCTAAAGGAAAAACTTCAATTCTAAAAGAGTATTTATGACTTGTTGTCAAATTGACACTCATACCACAACTTATATCTATGTGAAGGGTTCTATTGATAAGGCTTTCAAACACCAACTTAAATTACCGGTTAACCGGTTAATCGGTCGAACGATTATCCGAGTAACCGGTTAGGCAAAATTGTACGATTTGACAACACTATAATATAATAAAAAAAGGGACTTTGGCAGGTTTGTTTTTACAATCAATTGAAAAAACAACAGTTGATCTGAAATGATTTCCAATTCTAATGAGTTGTTGAACCTATAATCCTCTCTTCTGGTAACTTCTCTTTTTAAAAAAAAGAAAATATTGCATTTCTTTAACCTGCAGATATGATACCATACTGTTTTACCCTCTAATATCAGCCACTGACATTCATAGTAGAATTCATACAGCAATCATATACAGTACTGGAAGATGTAAAACCTGTAAGAAAATCTTACAGAAATTATATTCAGAAAGAATTAAAAGGAAATTTTCAACATACATCAGGAAATTGATGTTCATAGTCAAAAGTTTTAATATGCAAAATATATTCTGTGCATTTGTTTTTACATCTATTATTTGGAGATGTTGTCTGTTATGCTTTCCAATAGTTTTTATCACACCTGTTTCCCATTTTATGTAATACACAGTATTATGCATTACATATCCCTGACTGTAAAGAGAGATCTGAACTTTACAATGGTGTATATAGGTTTCATAATGATATCAACTGTGGAGTTATGTGATTCTAATACAGTGTGTAATAAAAAAAAAAAAGGTGACTTTAGCAGGTTTATTTTATATAATCAAATGAAATAACAAAGTGTACATCAAATGAAATAACAAAAGTGTATATCAAATGATTGAGTTGTTAAACCTATAATCTTCTCTTATGGTATACTTTCTCTTTTTGTAAAAAAAGAAAAGATTGCATTTTTTAACCTGCTGATATGACACCATGCTGTTTTACCCTCTAATATCATCCACTGACATTCATAGTAGAATTCATACAGCAATCATATACAGTACTGGAAGATATGAAACCTGTAAGAAAATTTTAAAGAAATTATATTCTGAAAGAATTAAAAGGAAATTTTCGGTATACACCAGGAAATTGATGTTCATCCCATGTAAGTTTCAAAGGCTGCTATCTATAATTTTAACATGTGAAAAATGTTCTTTCCATTTGTATTTACATCTCCTATTTGGCAATGTTGTCTGTTGTGCTGACTATTATTTTTGGTCACTCCTGTTTCCCATTTTATGTATTATACATTAGATATCCTTGACTGTAAAGAGAGAGATCCGAACTTTTCATTGGTGGACCTTTGGCATGTTTGATTCTCGAAATTCTTCTAATTTATGTAGCATATAAGCCTACTATCAGGATTCTGTACATGTAACTAAGATTCTTTGTAAAACATGTCTGAATAATACCTGATATCAGTGATATGTGATAGTTTTAAAGACTCTCACAGCATGAACAGTGAATGTAGGCAGCCTTCTCAGTTTACTCTGTAAGCTACTTTGTGCTCTGGATTATGTGTTCATTACAATCTCAGGGTTTCTTACATCTTTTTTACAAGGTATCTTTTATGTAAAAATGAAGCAATAAATAATGATTTATAACATTTTGAACAACAATTAAAAGATTCAAAGTTCTTCTTTTACAGAGTTCTTCTTTTCCATTAAAGAAGGTATCAAAACAAATGAGAAAATTTATTCCAATAAACCAATAAAAAAAAGACAAGACCACATCATGGTCAAAAGTATAAAGATGAAAAGACAACTGTCAATAAAAAGAACACTACAATTAAACTGCAATTTAATAAAAAAAAAAAAAAAAAAAAAAAAGGGATGATCTCATGTGCTCCAGAAAAGTCAGAATTTCCTGTTTAAGTAGTGATATCAATCCTGTTCCTCATAACATGTAATCTAAGAGAAATTTACTCAATATGCAGGTACTGCAGAAATATTGCTAAAATGGGAAAATTGAAGTCTTTATTTCTTTTTCTATTTTCACAACATCAAAAAGATCAATTGTAGTTCCACCATTGAAATGAAGATAACATGATTGATCTTTGTGTGCACCAAATATTTGTTATTGCTCAACACCTAGTGAAATTGTCCATATAACAAAAACAAAATAATGTATTTTCCTTTGCTCCTTAGGAACTATGAAGGCCTGTAGTTCCGTTCTTCTTATAGTCAAGATATTAATGTTATCAGTGTACCTTGTTGTTAAGGCTGTAGCAGTGAGGTCATTGTTAGCCTAAAAAGAAGAGGTCTTTCAGACTAATACTTACCATTCACTTTTAAGTACAGAATTGTAGGCAAGGGTGATAAGTAAAATTTCCTAAAGAAAGTAACAAAACATAATGGCATAATAATTTTATTTTATTTTTATAAACAAGGATTGCTTTAAAAATCAATTCTCTGGATTTTGCAATTAAAAATCTAACCATAGGGAAAATACAGTATTTTTGTGCCTGGCCCAAGTCAGGAACCTCTGGCCTTTGTTAGTCTTGTAAGTCTTTTTTTATTTTGGTGTGTTTATGTTTCTCAGTTTAATTTGACATCAATTTCCACTTGTATTAGGAAAGAGATAATAATTAATGTAAGACAGGCACCTTAAAGTCAGTATGAGTTTTAGTATTATGGATTGTTCATGGTCATTCAGTTTTGTAAAAAAAAAATTACTTTGAGTAAATTACTCCTAGCAAGTCAGTTTTGGATAATATTAATGCTGACAGCAGCATATTAAATCCTGTAATAAGTTTGTACACTACATTTAATTTAACAGTTCACATGAAGGCTATGGTATTATTTTACTGTAAACCCAGTATTGATTATTGGTTCTTATTGTCAAATAATATCTTTGAAAATATTCTAAATATCCTGTTGAACGAGACAAGTTTATTAATTTTTAAAATATTTTCAATGAATATTTTTTTTGTATCAACGAGTGAATAAATAAATAATGAACTTTTGTACATTGTGAATAATTAAATAAAAAGGTATGATTCAGCTGGGAGCCTGTACAGATGTTGGATAAGTGACAGATTTACACCTGTATCGTAGGAGTGACTTACTTACCTGGCTATTGATTGTAATTAGTTATCGTTTTGGTGCTGTAATCAGTATGATCAGTCTTATTTTTGGGGTCTGTAATCAGATTGTCAGCTTCCTTGCAGATTTTCTAAAGATTATAGATTCTTAGGTGTGGTTGTGATTTGATTTTTAAAATAGAAGAAGTAAAAAACCTCACTTAATATTGTATGTCTAGATCAGTGAAATACCAAATAGAACACAGATTACTTCATTGATTGGTGGTTGCTTTCAGCCACATCATCACAAAAAGGCTATATCAAGGTGATTTAATACACAGAGAAACATACAACAGATATCATTCTATATAAGATCTAAACTTAAAATCAATCATTATCTTAGCATAAAGCTGTTAATTTCTGTGGAGACTTGTCTCATTGGCAATCATACCAAATCTACTTCTTTTTATATCTAAACTTTGAATTAGCACAGAGAGAACTTGAACATAGCCACAACAAAAAAGATTTTAAATAATTCTGCGTCAAAGAATATTTGGAGGTACTGAAAGCAAAAATAAAGTATATTAAGTCTGCTGAAATGAAACTCCCTGCAGCAGCATGTTCAGTTCAGAAAAAACATAATCTTTAACAATGACTAACGTTAACATTGGAGTGTACATAATTTTAATACACCTTTAAAGGTAACCAATGCATGTCATTTTACATCTGTTTACATGCAAATCCATGTAAATATTAAAACCCATGTACATAATATTTTCCTTGTTTCATAATGCTGTTAAATTTGAGAAACTCCCTGCAGCAGCATTCTCTGTGCTAATTCAAAGTATTCTTGTAGTTTTTATCACAAGCACTTGTCTCAGAATTTTATTTTCCTAAATACCTTAATATAACTGTTATATTAAGGTATATAGGTGAAAAAATCTGAGACATTGCCTGTTGTTTTTGTTGATGATTGTGTGGGAGGAAGCTGGGTATGTGGAACTTCATCAAAAATGTGCTGAATAATGTTTGAAGAGTTAATTTACTGCATTTAGCTCATTACGGTAGATTTTTTATTCCATGTGCCATTACATGACTATTTCACTGGCTTAAAACCATCCCTTTTCTGAAATCTTGTCAGTTTAGATGCCAGGTAAACAATACAAGGTCATTTGAATTTCCAGTTTCAATATTTTTTCCAAAGGATGTAAATTTATTAATTTACTGTCACATAAGTTTGCTAGTGGGCAGATGTCAGAAAAGATAAGGCGTATTAATGGCACAGCTGCTTATTTTTATTTCTTTCTGTACTTGCTTCACATTTGCAATTAAGATTGAATGCTTCCAAGTACACAAAATGAATAATTTCAAAAAATGACATTGATTATTCCATGCCGACTGACAAAACTTATAGAATTACCAGTACACCAAAAAAAAAGAAATAACAAGAGTTATCAAATTTAGCATATGTTTGGACTGATGCTTGTAAAAGGTGCATGCATTTATCAAGTATGTAGCTCCATAAATAGGGCCCTGGCCTTTGCTTAATCTACCTCTGGCATATGGGTTCAATAATATCATTTGGTAAGGCACAAATTATGTCATGTATTGTAAAATGTATTTCTCTTTACTCCTAACAATACAAGACCATATAAGGAAAACATTATGCAATAAAAATCATCAAAGCATACATAGTAGAAGATAACAATTTATTAAATTAAGGTGTTTTATTTACCTTTCCAGTCAACCATTTGAAATTGTAATATATCAATATTTGGATGACAGTACATTAAAAACTGGGATGTGTTGCAACGAAACAAATAAAAAGATGCAATATACAGCTATCTGTTTGAAAAAAAGGAAGGAATTCTCACCTACCTTGGTGATATTCTTAGACTTGCTACATGTCCTTTACTAATTTCTTTTGTACAATTTTACCCTTTTAATAATTTTACTGCTTTAATAGAGAGATTTCAATTATACGACATCTGCAGACAGTATAATGGCCGTTTTCAAAAAAACATAAGAATTAGTAAGAAAGAAATATAAGATAGGAAATTGTAGCAAGTCTATGATATTTCAAGCACAAGCACATAGAGTGATATTAATTTTATGTACCGGTAGTTTTTTCGTTAAATTATGCCAGCAAAAACTTGAATAGAGGTCGATGTATCCCCATTTGTCAGATTGACAAACCCAGCAATCTCTTGCCCGTGTGGAATACAGATTGATCTTTTAGCCATTCTTTGATAAGGGTATTAGGAAGATTAACTGTGCTGACAAAGCTAACCAAATATTGATTCTGTCGCCCACGCTCTCTGGTTTAGAGATAATTAAATCTCCAGCAGTAATTAGTTCTTATTGGGTTTGTCACCAACTGCTGTTCCTTTACAGTTATCATCCTTTGGCTTATCTGAGGTGATAACGGGAGAAGTTTTGCATATTAATGAGTGTTAATGATTTTAAGAGGAAAAGTGGCTTTCATTTGGAAATCTTGACAAAATCTATCGGCTTTTTGGCTTTTTTTCGATATAAAACAGAATGGCTTCATTATTTAAATGTGAACAATTTATGCCAGTAAAAAAGTTTGTTCTTCATTTGATTTTTATAAATTATTTTTTGTTGTTTTAATTATTTGCCTAATTTTAAAGAAAATTGTTTAATACTAGACTTAAAGTAAAAAAAATATAATCATCAACAAATATTATCTGATGAACAAACATTAGTTAACAAACTGACGTAATAGAGGGAAAGTTCATTCAACTCTTACCACTATTTGTTTTTGTGAAATTTTCTGAAGCATGAAAAAACAACAAAAAAACCTGTACAAATATAACTGTTATATTGATGAATAACATATAAAGTTTTAAAATAGAGAAAGAAAATTAATTATCAAAAGGTAATAAGATAGACAAGAAGACATCGTTTGACCACAAAATATGAATCGTCCTAAAACCCTTATAAAACTATCTCATAACTAAATATATCTCTAATTAAGTCTCATGACTACTTTTGATCATATTTGTCCCACTATCTACTAAATATCTTATAGATATAGGAAGATGTGGTATAAGTGCTAATGAGACAACTCTCCATCCAAGTCACAGTTTATAAAAGTTAACCATTAGAAGTCAAGGTACAGTCTTGAACACAGTGCTTTGGCTCACACCAAAAACAACAAGCTATAAAGGGCTCCCAAAAAAATACTAATGTAAAACCATTCAAACAGGAAAACCAATGGTCTAACCTATATAAAAAAACGAGAAAAACTTATTAACCATATAAACAAACGACAACTACTGAACATCAGATTCCTGACTAAGGACAGGTGCAAACAATTGCAGCGTGGTTTAAAGTTTTAATAGTACCAAACCTTCTCCCTCATCTGAAACAATAGTGTAACATGACAACATACAAATATCTCATGACTACACTTGCTCATATTTGTCCTACTATCTACTAAATATCTTATGGCTACTTTTGAGTCTATGTGTCTGTTTTCTCTGAATATAAATTTCATGGCTCATTTTGATTATAAGTTACAATTAAAAATGAATTATTCAACAGAATATGTTAACAATATTGTATTTTACTTAAATGACATTAACATAGTATACATGTTTAACAGCATAAAATGTTCGTAATGTAAAGAAATATATATACAACACTTTCACTTACTACCGGTATTTGAAAATATTCATCAATTAGGCCGTTTGTATTCTCTTTCAATTATTTCACATCATCTTTCATGTCAAGACCTTTTATAGCCTACTATGAGGTATTGGTTTTCTCATTGTTTAAGGCTGTACAGTTACCTATCATTGCTTAAATCCACTTCATGTGGAATTCTGATCAATATTTGCCTCATTTGCAATCATACATCTTCTTATTTTTATAATGGAGATTTAGCAAAACCCAGACAGATCTCTAAAATATATGTCCTAAGTGTATTCTTTTTTCCGTGGAAAAGAAAAAAAAATCTTCTCAATTTTCATAATTCCTATCAAACATTTATAGCAATATGATCTTTCCCAATTTTGAATTTCTGTCATATGATAGGACATTGCAATCATTGAACTAAAAAGAGGTATATTTTTTTCCCTCTGATTAGATGATTGTAAGATAAATAAATGATATTGTAGGATGAAACATAAGATTTGCAATAGGAAGATGAGAATTTCATATGCTATAAAAAATCGCTATAAGACCCTTTTATCTGTTTAAACTTTCACACAAATTGAAAATTATCTCGGTACTTTCAATGCAAAGATAATTTTGTCATGAATTATTATATTTTGTTCCTACTGAAAATCTGATTTTGTTCAATGTTTTCCAATTTGTTTATCCCACTTATATACAATGTAAAACTTAAAAGATTAGAAGATAGACAGATTATAATGTTTTATAAAATATAGCAAAGTATTATGACATAAAATGTTACACATAAATATTTCTACTTGCAGAGCTGGTGATATGATCGTCCAGAAATCAAAGAGTAAGAAGAAAAAGAAAGGTAAAATTAATGGAGAATTTTCAGTTTTTTTCATTATACACATTCACACAATAAAATAAAATGATTGGAAACAAACAGTATATTCCATGTGTTTTCCAGTATTTTTAAATGTTTCTAGCAAGCTTTGGTGGCGGATTAATTTTTTTTCACTTTACACTTACTGGCCCTTGTGCACTTGTTTCATCAAATAAAATAAAACAATAAAAATTTAATGATCATGACTGAAAGAAATTTCCATAAAATAAAATGTTATACATCAAAATACACATTATGTTCTCCTTGTTCATAGATTACGGTAGATCCAAGGTCTTAACTAATTTTTGATTGCAAATAGCTGCAAATGGTTGGTCCAAATTTTTATTAAGTTTAAACTAGAAAATTGTATGCAGAAATTGAATTTATTTGTTTTGCTTTTCCTTTAAATGGGAAAACAATTATAATATCTTTTGGTAACACCTTTTGTAACATTTATATAAGATAAAAATGATTTCATAATTTCAAAACTAGAAAACTTTGTTTATCAGGGAAGAGAACCAAGAAAATGCATCTCAAAAGGAATGTACACTAAATTATCCTATTTTGTTATGAAGCAATACATACTTTTTATTTTCTGAATGGGCATTATAAAACCTTATTTAATTTAAAATTCTATCATTTAATTTTCTTACTTTCAGACAAAAGTGCCTTTTTTCCATGTACACTTATGTATAATCTTTAAAATTTTGCACATGTAGCTTGTAAAAACCTCTGTGTCCCCATACTTCTTATAATATTTTTGAAGTATGATTGAAAGTATATTTTGTCAGTATTTAACAGGTTGTTGGTATAGAACAAAGCAAAAGGGGGGGGGGGGGGGTTCATATTTATACCTGATATACATGTTCTTTGCATGATTTGCTTGTTGTAATTGCCACTGGACATAAAACATCAATTCAACATCATCATACAACCATGAACGTACAAGTTCAATAAGATACTTCCATGCTGTAACTGTTCCAACATGGAAAGTGTCAAGAAAAGATTGGTGCTAAGACAAATGACATAAATGTGTTGCTGTCTCAAAAAGGAAAATCATTACAGTATATAAAATCTTAAAATTTTATGTTTTTATATTTTATTCCATTATAGGAAAACTTCCCAAGAATCTAGATGCTGAGATTGACCCAGAGAGGTGGTTACCAAGAAGAGAAAGATCATATTACAGAGGGAAAAAGAAGGATAAAAGGAGAGATATAGGTAAACAATTTAAACTTATATTTATCACTATTTCTTTCTGTGTTTCATCTCTCGAGTGTTTTACACAATCATACAGTTGGTAGGGTGTATTTATGTAAATCTGTTGGTTTTTTTTAAAGTTGTAATAGTTACAAAAGCTGATAGCCCTACATTTTCTGATGACATATGTGTGTGTAGCTTTTCAAGTGATGTGACATGCTGCAAACTTAATTATTACATCACATAGAAATGATTGGTTTTATCAGGAAGTATAAGGAAGTCTATGATTAATTGTATTAAGTTTGAGTCGGTTAAATCTACAATTTCATGAAATATATCTTTTATGAGTTGGTTAATCAACTATTCTGCATTGATTTATAACTTTCCAAACCAATTGCTTGGTTTTACCAAGGAGTTTATATGTGAAGGAGAGAGAACAGGATTCCCAGGATAGCAGTTCGATCAGAGAAAAATAATAAAATTATAAAGAAACCAACATGTTTATCACCCACTTGACATGGCCCTCTGATGTACCGGGTAACAGGGCTGTTACCGCAAGCAGTTCGGGCTATTAGATAAATTGCATATGTCACGTGATTGTTATCAGTGACTGGGTCATTAAAGTCAGGTGTATTTTTGGTAACAATGCAGTGTATATGTGTTTTTGATATGGAAAAAGATCGGACGCGCAATTTCAAAATCAATCATCTGTCTACCGTGAAAAAAGATAAAGAAATGACAAAGTTATGAGGGTTTAAAGGAAAGTTAGTGTGCAATTTTTAATCAATTCTACATTACTTTAAACAAAGATTTTTGCTTCACCTTTCAATTTCTGTTGATGAGAATTGGCAGGTAATATTCATAGAAAATATACGAATATGCAAAGTACTTTAGTTACAGTGACCAGTAACGACCGGAAGGAATATTTGCAATTAAAACATAGAGAAATTTATCAGGAACAACGTAAAAGTGCTTTCTGTTGATATTACCTTGACGGCAATGAGACAGATATTCGTTTCATTTCTATTGGTAATAAGTTTACTTTTAACATAAAATTTAAATTTTTAATTACTTAATAAAAGATTTCACAAAAAATCTTATTATCATGTCAATAATCGTATATCCGGTCAGTTTATGACACCTCAGGTGTTTCCGTTCTTACTCGGGTATGTAATTAGGACAAAATCTCCCTCTGTGACAGAGCAGATCTAAACAAATTAACAACACCCACTTACAGAAAAGTCGATAACGTTTTATGTGTAATTATTGTCTTTCGTCTTCTCTCCTTCTCATATAACCACCTTGGTTTTACTTAACTGCCAGTCGTTTTTTGTTTGCATGCATGATGATAATAAATATCAGTTTAAATTGTTCTGACTTTTAGATACAGTCAGTCACACATGAAGATATAGGTTCAATACTTGAATATTATATATGAAAGTAGTCAAACTTGATCTTCACAGAATAAGATATGTTGAATATAAGATATTGTTTCAGTACATTTGATTACTGATAATTATTATTACAGGCAAAGGAACACAAGGAGCGTCAGGTCCTGCTGGTGACATGTAAGTATAACATGTGACTATCACTCATTGTTAAAAATCATTAAATTGAATATTTTTTTTTAAAGATATGCCTCAGTGCCTTCAACAGTTTTTTGGAAAGTTTGCTATAGCTTGCTATTGCTACTTTCCTTAGTCGTCGGCCTCAAACTTCCGGTTGACAGATTATCGCAATATATTCTGCTCCGAGATGGTGTAGTACTAGTGTTTGAGTTCTGATTCTTGGAAGATTCTTATAAAATTTTGAGTAACTACTGTTTTGAATGAAAAGATTACAGCTTGAATAAAAAAGAAATGAATGTTCACCGACGATTCAGATGAATTTAACTTCATTTTTAAAAATGAGTATCACAAACACTACTTCGCGGATCTGCCATGCGCTGAAGAGAAAATCACAAGAAATCTACGCGAGATTACGTTTTCATTCATTCATGAATATTTCATGAATGAACATTTTCCCGCTCTACTTTTACCTGTTTACTATATGTACGTACGTAAATGTGGTAAAATCCCGAGTGTATCGAAATAATCGGGAATGACTGATTAAAATGCGAGAACAAGTTGACATTTTGATCAAGCCGTCGGATAATTGAAAAGTGATAACGGTTTGTTTAAACAAAACACAGGTGAAAGAATATAAAATACTCGATAATTATATTATATGTCTAACGTCTCACGCCAAGGACGAGTAAATAATACTCGCTTTGATTAAAAAAAATAAAAAAAATGCATTGTTTTTGTCTAAACATCGATCGGAAAATTTTGATGCCAAAAATCATTTGAAAACTTAATTCCGTTATTTAATTACTAATTGTTTCACATTCCAATGTGGATCTAAGGAACTTTACTCGTTCAGCATGCTCAAGTGGATCAAACTGACAGCAGAAAAACTTTGACCCGACGTCAGTTCTTCTTCAGTCTTCTTCCAATAATTTACATTATACCACTTCTGGTGTATTATTGTAAATTTTTATCATATAGCATCCGTATTAAAAGCAACCGAGTCAGCATCTACTTCTTCGAATATTAAAGCTCAGGGTATCAAGACAAGTTCTGTAGAAATGATTAAGGTTCATGATGTGTACCCTTTGGCTAAAATGGCTGCATCAATTTCACCTCAAAATTTAGATAGACGACAGACAAACCTGTGCATCTGGAAAAGTTTTAAGGCATACCATGCCCTATATAAATAGATTTCTTCAATTGCTTTGTCATCCAAACACAGAGGCAATGATTACCGTAATATATCAAATGAATGGCTTAAAACAAAAATTCTCAAATGTTATTTACTCATAAGACAATGCTTAATTTCACAACAGCAACTAACATGTGTTACAGGTTATAAGCACCTCTATGAATCTAGTGATTATAAACTTTTTATTCCTGTGGTCATACTGCTGTTGTTATGCTCCCACCGTATTGAGTTTTATCCTTGAACATTCTGCTGCAAGTATGTACCTCCTTCCCTTACTTGTATGTACATGTACCTCCGTACATCCCAAAATTCGTTTCTGTTCTCGTACTTTAGTTTGCCTGAACCAAATTGTATGAAACTTAAACGCAATGGTTATAACCACACTTCACAAGTCAAGTTTGCATTTTAGTTGCGTCACTTTTACCATTCTAACGTTTTATGCTACTTTACAAATAGGAAAGATGCTGGAAATTTTAGTTTCTGTTCTCTAACTTTAGTTTGTCTTAACCAAATGATATGAATCTTATACACAATGCACATTACCACAAACACTGATCAAGTTTGAATTTTGGTGGCGATAGTTATACCATTTTAGAGTTATGCCCCTTTACATATGTAAAAAATTGCTGAATATTTTCGTTTCAGTTATCTAACTTTAGTTCGCTCAACCAAATGTTATGAAACTTATACATTGTAATACTTTTAACAATAAAACAAGGATCAAGTTTGAATTTTGGTGGAGTAATTTTAACTGCTCTAGGGTTGTGCTCCGCTTGGCACATCTTTATACGACTGCAGAGGTCGAGACCCTGAACAGTTGGGGCAAGTATGGACACAACATTCGAATTTGATATAGCTCTGAATTTGGATTGCGATCAAATTTTTGACTTAATATACATGTATAGGTTTCTGACACAAAACAAATGTCGAGATCTTACAAACCTATTGCGCAATACTGTGTAATTAGAATGTATACACAATGCTTATTACCCAATAACTCAGATCAAGTACACATTTTGGTAGCGTCACAGTTCTTGAGTTGTGACCCTTTATAACATTAATGCTAGCAGGGGCATCATTTGTGTCCCATAGACACGTTCCCTATTTTTGATAAAAGCCTTTAATATAAATTCACTTTCATTACAGTTGTATTGATTTAAGTTACTGTTACTGTCTTATTTATAAAAAAGGATGCATTATTTTTTGCAAAGAACCAATTCTATCCAAAAGAGTTCAAAGGAGGAAAATGTATTTAAAATAACAATAGGCCACCATCTGGTCGTCAATAATGAGAAATATTTGTACCATATACATGTAGAAAGCTATTAAAGGCCCCGATAGGAAATATGTGGAGCAATTCAAACAAAAAAACTTACGTGTTAATTTACTAAAAACAAATAAATAAATTTTGTGTTTTTACTGTCTTCTGATTGGTTAAAATTATTAGTTTTATTTTCAATGTTGTCAATTTTGATGGCGACACGCCCACTTTGACATTGCGTATTCATACGCTAACATGTGTGTACGTTGTTATTGTGAATATAAATAATATAAAAAGTTCTTTGAGCCTTAGTTTTGATAGAAATTTATTTATTTTCTGTATATTTCAATATTTTAGATCTACAGTTTTAGGTTGCAATAGAAAATATCAAAACTTTTTATGACAAAAGTTATTTTTGATAATTACTGACGAGACAATGGTTTAGTTTAAAACATCCAAGCTGTGATGAAATACATTTTTGAAATAATACACGTCTATAACCTTTTTGGAATTATACGCAGCTACAGTTGCAAACTTTCCAGAGGTGCTATCCAGCACTTTGATTAAATACTTTTTTTGTTTCTTAAATGAACAAATTGATGTTAAGTGCAAATTCTTTCTGAGAGAATTTTTTTTAAATCATCAGACTAACTGTCTGATGAATGCATTAGTTATTCCAGACACACAATTTGTAAATGTGGTTTTTGTTTGGCACACACATGCTTTTATAATATAGGTGTTATTGCTGTAACCAAAATTATCAATATGCGGTCTATATCATATGTATCTATCCACTTTACAATCATTTCAAACATGATTCTTCATCCTCAAAAAATAACAGCAGCACATGTACACATTTAAGATGACATCAACATACAAATTCAGGATTTTCTGTAGATTCATCTATTTTTTGTGGGAACCAATTTTATATGATTAACACAACCTTGGATGTTCCTGGATGTTTAATTATGTTATTTGGCCAAGGTCTGCATGCAAGCCTATAAAACTTGTTATTTGTTGGTGGTTCACCTGTACCCATGAAATTCACAAAAATTGGTATCCAATGAATAATGGTGAATCCATGGTATACCTGTTATGGTTTAATTTATTCCATCTTAACTTATTTACATGTATGCTAAACTTTTGTTAACTTTACAGAGATAACAGTAAGCTTACCACTGGTGGAGGATCAGGAAGTGAAGCAAGTTCACCCCGTCCAGGTCAGCCAACCTCCCCTCCTGGTTCTGCCCAGCCCACTGCACAGGGACCAAGGCAACAAAAACCTGTACAGGCAAACAAGAAAAAGAAGAAGAAGGGTGGTGGTGGAAAGTGGTAGTGGAGTACATGCTATTACAGGAAAAAAAGGATAAATGAACAGCAACGTTAAATATTTGACATTTGTTAAACTTCTGACATATTTTAAAAAGAGAATTATGTGTTGTATTGTATCAGTTTAAACATCAAATAAATTATTGGTCAGGTTTTAGTTATTAAGATTGTGTCTTTTTGCTGAATCCGTCAATTTCACAACCCACAGAACAACTGTCACAGATTTCAGTCGTTTGTTTTCAACATTATTTTCCATTCCTCAGGATAGTAGATTTTGTTTGCTTCAAATTCAATGATATACGTTATCAAAGGTCTGGTGTATTTCAATATTACTTTTAATTTATGGTCAAAAAAAATTCTGTTGAATGAACTTAAAATTGTAAATGGCAGTTTGCCCTATAGTGACTTGTCTGTTCGTCAATCCGCTCTATATCTAGAAAACCATTATATTTCCTCCTTTATACTTGACTTATATATTATCCAACACCAGAGGGTGTGTCATAATGTTTTTACAACTTCATATGTCACAGGTCAAGGTCAAAAAATGTGGTTTCAGTTGACAACACCATGTCCTATAGGCTATGGTGATGATTGTGTCTGCTCTATATCTTGACAACCGTTATGATTTCAGAGTTTCTGCTTGACATGTATATCAAAAAACATAAGATGGTGTGTCATAATGTATGTACAACCTCCTAGGTCAAATAGTAAAGATACAAAATTTTTACAGAGTTGGTCATAGAGAGGGCTCCAATTTCAATGATGTCTCGTATTTGGTAAACAATGATACCAAGAAAGAAAATTCCTTTACGTCCTGTGTATTCACATGAGGACTATGCAAGTTTTTTAAATAGATAAACTCAAAAACAAATAATTTACACCACCAAAGGAGCATTAAGTGTTTGTTTATACTATACTTGTGATGCAGTGAATAAGCTTATATGGTTTCTTTTTTTGTTCGCTGAACAAGAGAAGAACACTGGGTTTGTGTTGGTCAATCTTATATTTTGTGTTTAGGTAACATGACAGGAGCCCCTAGTAGGACAATGTATGCTTTCCCTCTCTCGGAGCACTTGAGATCCCGTTAGTGTTTGGTGGGGTTTATGATGCTCAATGTTTTATTTTGCGTCAGGTAACATGACAGTTGCCCCTAGTAGGGCAGTGGTCTCCTTAGTGTTTAGTTTGGTTTTTTGTTGCTCAATAATTGTTTTTCAGACTTAAAATTTTATGTAGTGTTTTGTGATATTGTTAGCCTTTTTATTTGTGGTAGTTCACATTATGCCATTGCTCTGACAGTTTCTCACAACTGTTCTGCTTAGTAAGTACCAGTAATAGATAATGACAAATAGACGCAAATTTTGAACAATTAGTTTTATTAAAACATGACAAAAATGGAATGACTAGACATGAGGTTACTCACAGTCACATGTTAACTGTATAACAATTGGATTTCATAGTAACAACAAAATATCAATGAGTCCAACATGATCAATGGAGTGCTGTACATTTATGTGACACACTTTTAAAAAAAATCACTAGTGTTGTTCCAGTGTGCAAGTTTGGCTCGTCAGTGTTTCCTATCACTCACAGATTCAACTTTTTTAATTTAACATCTCAAATTTTCTGAAACTCTCTGGCATTCAATCATTAAGCACTAACATATAAATAATATTCTCTATTTTCTCAATCATTAAACTTTAACAAATGAATAGTGTTCTCTCTAGTACTACTTTCAGAATGTTTTTGTTTTAAGTGTGCAATAGATGACCAAATGTTATGCAACAGATTTTAACAAGCACTTTTTATAAGATCTAAATCTGTGTCTAGACTAACGATTGCATTGGTGGTCAGATTAATGATATAACTTTGCAAAGCTCCCTATTTTTTTGCTAGACAGTTTATTTCTTTTTTTTTTGCTACAATTTTGAACATTAACTGCCCACAAACTTGACAATTTTTCCTCATTATAAAGCTTTGACATTTCTATATCAACAATTTTCACAAGTACAATGTAATATAATGATTAGAAAGGATTTTTATGATTTAAATAAAATTTACATTTTTTGTTGGTCTATGAGATAAGATTTCAAATTTATTACAATTATAACATTTCAGCAACACTGGATTTTAAAAAAGTCAACACTATAAAATAGATCCTGATGGTACATTGTCTATACAAACACAAAAGATGTATAAAAATAAAAATTCTGGTGCCAACATTGATCATGTGGGTGGTCAATCTTTGGTCACGTCTGATTAACAACAGTTTTCAAACTTTCTTCAAAGTCTTTGCATAATTGATTTTGAACACAACCATTGGATTCCCACAACAAAGCACCTTCCACAGGGCAACCTTTACTTGATTAGGCAGTTGTTTTCCACAAATACAGTCACCATTGTTCAGGTGAAGTCTACCGTTGGTGATACCAGTACTGGAGACGTCAGATTACCAAAATTATAGAAGGAGAATCCAGCTGGTACAGAACATGATCGACAAGGTGATACAGGGGTTGGTGTTTTGCATAGAACTTCTTTTTCAAAGGTCAACAACTGCTGCATAAAACTCAAATTTGGTGAAATCTCATGTTTCCTGGATTTCACATACTCAAAAGCTGTATTTAGATCAATTTTTTCGTTGTACATGATATATGCCAAACAAATGGTAGCTGATCGACTTATACCAGCATGGCAGTGAACCATAGTCTTTCCTCCACGGTATTTTTCATTGTCTGAAAAAATAAATATTTACAAATTAATTTAATGTCCAATTCATGTGAAAATGATCCTGTTTCTTAAAAAAGATATATGCACCATATGAAAATAACAAATGCTTTTCACTATTGATACAAATTGTGCTGGTGTCTAAAAAATCTGTCATTATCATTGAAAGATTATGACACAATTACAGTTATCTGTATCATTTTGGTAGTTTAATGGAATTGCCATTTAATCTCCAGTTGTCCTGAACATACATGAAATATTTGCCACTGGAGGACATTCATCCAACAATCAATGATCTTATCTCAAGTTATTGGTGGGATCCTTCACGTTTATTTTTATTCTAAACCTTACTCTTTATACTCAGTTTCCCGATTGAAGGTTTTTAAAAACTCTCGCTTTGCAGGAAAAAATGTTCAGTTTTAACATTATTTAACAATGAAAAGTTGTGAATTCCTTAAATTGACTGATTATTGCAAAAGCACTGTTAATAGAATAAAAAATGTTTAGGCTGTCTGGCATGAGTAAGCTAATTGTAATAAATTAAACTTTCGAAACATCAGTACAGCATCTATTGACAAAAGTTGAGGTTTTCTAATACCTGTATACTATACATACCAATAAATTGGATGGCCTCTCTAAACCACTTGGCTAAATCTGTTGATCCATCATCTTCCACAGAAATTGTCTTGTATCGAAAGTCACTGCAGAAATGGTTTTGGCACGTGTTGGAGACATTTAAGATGGCAGTTATTCCAAGATTAATCATTTCTTCTTTACATGAGGCATTAGCGGAGTTTCCAATATATAAATAGTCCTTTAGCATTATTGGCTCAGACTGAAAAAAAATCAAAATTTCAAATATTAAAACAAAGAATTTACATGTTTCTAAATTATGGATATTTAGGAGAATGGCCATATAACTTCAAAAAGTGGGGGTATGTTTTTTTTTTCCCTTTAAAAAATATTTGGTTCCCCTAACTTAAAATTTATATGGAATCCAGGTTTTCCCAAATATAGTGTTACATTTTGAAAAAAAAAATAATTGATAGCAAAACTAAAAAAAAACTGACTCTACAATAAACCATTAGCTCCTTTGAAGTTTTAAAAACAGCATATTTTTGTTACGTTTTTGTGGGTTTTTTTTTTTTTTTTTTCGTGTTTTAAAACTTGGACTATTATACTAGTTAGCATGTAAAAAAGTCCCAGTAATTTGATAAGGTCATACCTTGTCAAAGTTTCGGAGTAAGAAGGAAAGACATAAAATGAAAACGATCTTGATGGATGAAATTATTTTAAATTCTTGTGTGAATTGAGGTTTATATTATATTTAGTTCTATTTTCAATGAAAGCATGTGTTGATGGGAATATAAACTTTCTGTTACCTGTGTGGAGTCTGTTCTGTACAAGGCTCGTCGACAGGCTTTATCCATCTCTACCGTTGTATCATGTACCTGTGTATAGTCGGAGGTCTGGCATAGATGTGGATATGTCTTTTGGAATTCTTTAAAACTACCTGAAATTTAAGGCAACTATTTAGACATATGCATACATTTTAAAACGGCAAAAACATAGTTTAAATGTTGTTTTTCTAACTATAAAAACGTAGTTTTGTTAGTTGGTTCTTTCGATCTGATACTACTACAAAATGTATATGGTTATCTCAGATTCAATCGAGGATTCAATAACAAGACATGGAACATTAAATCGGAGACAATATAATATACTATGATCATGTGTGTGTCTCTAGGCTGGTTAAATAAGTATATAAAGATCTTAAAACGCAACGTTCTCTTCGTATATATTTTGTTCAGTTTGTCACAAACATGTTTAATTTGTTTTTATGACAAAAAAGAATATTATATTATTTTTTTTCTTAGAAGATGAATTTTTTTTTATTACTCTTAAAATCAAATTTCGTTTGACATCACAAGGGAGTATATATATATGAATGTACATGTTTCACCGAATATAACACCTATATTTACGGAAATGACCAATATTTCATCGAAAAATGTAAGATATTAGGTCACACCTGTATTCACGGAAATATTTAATTTATAACATATATCCGCCACCCGGTCATAAATATAACAATTACATACATGTAGATAAACAAATATGTCAATTTCATACATGTAGGTAAACAGCCTCTAATCACGATTGTTTGTAAACAAAACATAAAAATCGTGTATAACTTGATTATGTGGGATTGTCATAAATAAGCGGTTCGCCGCGAATTACTATGACTTAGTTGCATCTGGATCAGAGTCAATTAATTTCCTGTCATTTTGTTATGAATGAATTCAGCACCACAACTGATTGATCTTGGCTACGATTAAATCATAGCCCATCGATCTCTTTTTCCCACACTCCGGCCATTTTCATTCATGTTCATCAAAGGATAGGTTTTTCCTACAAAATGTAATTATTTGATTGTCAAAGTATCGACCGTTCATCAAACAAAAAATATCAACGGCAGTAATTTGTCCTTGGAACAGTTTTATCAATCGATTCGCAGCAGAAAAATCAATGCATAATGTCTTTTTGAGGCAATTCTGTGCGTGGGTGTCTCTATAAGGTATTAACATGTAACTGTTCCGGGTTTTAATGAAATTATCCATTGTTATAATGCCTTATATTCAGGACTTAAAAGGCTTTGTTTTTATAATAACTAAGCGTTCTACATATGGTGGTCAAGAAGGAGTGGTGGTCAGATATAAGTCATGTAAATTAACTGTCCGTAAACTGGTTCAACTTTTTTATTTAAACGGATAGTAGCTACGATTTTCGTTAAAATTACTTTTTTAATCTATATGCCGGATTTTGTACAAAAAGTAAAATAATTATGATTTAAACAATTACTGGTTATGTTCCATTAAGCATTTAGAAGTTTTTTAACGTTTAACACCTACATTTTTTTATTATCTATAGATAATAATTCGATGTTAAGCCCAACCCTTATTCATATGACCTTTACTCGTCAGTTCCCAATGCGCAATCGCACATTGTGCCTCGAAGGGAAAATGGTCGAACAGGGGAATGTTATCGCGGAAATGGTATGCGAATTTACAGTTTCAGCGAGAAAAGAAACAAAAAAGAGGTGCAGACAAGTTATTGTAAATTAAAAATAAAAAAACGTCGATGAGATCGGTCATTAAAATCACTCGAAACACCTGCGACGCAGGCAAAGTCAAACAAAAGTAGCCGACGGTTTGCGTATTGTTTACATTTCTTAAATTTTTCAGATCACATGAAAAAAAATCTCAACGTGTTCATAATTGTCAAAAATATGTTTATAGATTTACGGGCAGTAATCTCCCACCTTAGAAGAAATTAGAAATCAACTTCCTAAACTTAAGTATTATTCTTCAAGTGTATCCTTCATGGAGGCCCCGATTTAACACACAAACACGTGTATACATTATCGGCATAGTTTGGTCATACAAATGTCATAACAAGTGTATACTATCGCCATTGTTGGAGAATCTTGGGTTGGAATAATATGCCGGTATTTGTTATATTTTTTATTTACATAATTTGATAAATGGCGTCAAATATGTACGTTTAATAAAGAGTAATTATCAAATATGTAAGAAAACAAAAAGCACGTGTTCGTATCTATATATATCTTGGTTAGCTCACTCGCTATGTCGGCAAAGTTCGGGAAGTAAACCCGATGCATAATTAATGAGATGAATAGGCACACAACACGATATGAATTATCAATTATTAACACTTCTGTAGTTTATGAAAACATTTTAGCGATCTTATTGCTTATATTTAGTACATATCTTTGATTTTAGCAGCTTTAAAACTTGTTCATAATTTTGTCAAAATCGTAGCTACTATCCCTTTAAAATTCATCAAAGTTCCTTGGAATTAATGTGGGAAACATTTAATAATTAATTAAATTGACCAAAGTTCCTTGGAATTAATGTGGGAAACATTTAATAATTAATTAAATTGACCAAAATAACACAAACAAATATGAATATAAAATGCATCGCTATTCATTTCTTAGATCATATGACTCTGCTTAGAAAAAACATTCAGTTACACGTCAGTCCGCATCTTAGTTTTAAATTAAAAACGTTTGTTTCTTTAAAATCATATTTAATTGATTTTCGTTCATGATTCAGATACGAAAATCAACGATTCATGTATACCGTTTTCCATTGAATAAATCAAAATTTGAACCATTATTTCATTGGTCTCAGATCACTATTAGTATTATTTTAATTATTCTATTTGGTTTGTTAATAACTTACTATACACCAAATAGCTTTAGTTCTCACAAACAAGCCTCTTGACGATAGAAAGTCATCATTCAGTATACAGATGTAATGCCATAATATGAAAAAGGTAGGAATTTCTGAAGTACGCGAAATCGTAGTTTTATAATTTTTCAGAGTTTGAACTATTTGGACTTAATTTATTTCACTCCCGGACCATTAGCAACAAGATAAAGTCTTTCAATATTTGCTATACTATATCACGGTACCGCATCTTAACATACAAATACGTTACGGTGGTTCTTATGGTTTTTACTAGTATATCAGCAATCGTCTACTTTAAAATGAATTTGGCCGATGTATGCGTGTATGTGTAAGGATCTGTACAACTCTTAACTATACGTCCTTGATTTGTGGTTATAAAGTTTCCGCTTTTGTGTGATGCATAGTTAAAA
The DNA here is from genome assembly GCA_037788925.1 of Mytilus galloprovincialis. Taxonomy (NCBI): domain Eukaryota; kingdom Metazoa; phylum Mollusca; class Bivalvia; order Mytilida; family Mytilidae; genus Mytilus; species Mytilus galloprovincialis. Next base: position 17,248,438 of record CM075335.1, on the reverse strand, counting down.
ATATCTGGTTTGTGGTTACTCCTGCCTACTATTTAGGGAAATCTCACAAAAAACTTGACTGTCATATTTACATTTTCAAGTTTTAATTTCCCGTGTATTTTTATATTTATCAGAAAAGTTATTTAAGAAAGGAAATGTAAAATTGTGTGTACAAGGACCACACAAATACGACAAAAGTAAATGACCCTGCTCCTGTACTGGAAATTCTCGTGCCCGTTTGGTTCATTTTACGTATTCGTTTAAACAGTTTTATAAAGGATAAGTATAAAATGTATTAGAGAATAATATGAGAATTAGGGAAACAATTCCAGAACATACAATTTTGTTTTATTTGTCTTACGTTATTAAAGAATTTGTAAGAGATGCACCTCAAAGCTTTTTTTATTGAAAATCTAAAAACCAAAAAGTTTAAAATTCAGAAAATTTTCGTCCAAAGTTTCGACGTTAAAAGTTTTAATATGAAGATGAAGTTTATAAACGATAGTCATCGTCTCTTGTAGAAGTTTTTTTTTATTGTATTCAACGTCCCTGAAGTTAGCTGCAATTTCCTATACTAAGCAAATGTTTCTATTCATTAAACTTGTATATTCTATTGAGGGGGTAGGTGGGGTCATGATTCCGAAATCCTGGTCCTAAAAAATAAATTTAGATCGATCATGAAATCCCGTTCCTAAAAAATAAATTTAGATCCCGAAAGGATCAATCCCGAGCTGAAAAGCACACGATCCCGAAGTCCCGATAAAGGTCCCACCCCTCTTCTATGTAACTGATGGTTATGTTTTTGACCAAGTTTAAGCGTATATTTTGAGAAAGTAAAATGTATGGCTCTGATGTATGGCTTAATATGTCCTTTTACAGGCGAAATGTATTTAAGTAGTTGAGTCTTCTCCCACCCAATCATTTTTACACGTTTCTGAATAATGATTCATAATGCATATTGTAACAATAACATATCTGTAAGCACTGAAACAATTTAAAAGGTTATTTTTTTTTTATTCAAATATCTAAATGCTGAACAAATATATAATTTGTATTCAGATACATGTATAACTTGGTTAAACTAACTCATTGTATGATCCTGTTTAGCTTTCGTTATCTTTGCATAACATGTCTTATACTAATTTTATACATGTATATTGTAATGTCATGTTGTACATAAAAGGTTCCTTCTTTACATAAAAGGTCCCTTCTTTCAGATAACAAATACTCTCATTCATCTCTATTTTTTTTTTCATATTCTGTCGTTTGAATTTTATAATACATGTTTGAAAATTGTGTTAACCGACACGATTTTTCCCACGTATTTTGTCCATTCATGATTGTTGAAATTTCCTTATCAATGTAGCCGTTATTGTGATGAACACAGGATAATGTCCAAGAAAAGCCAGATGAACAACCGTCATTCAAAGTGTCAAAGTCGAAAGGCTTTCTTATCAAATTACCATTGAACTTATTTCCGGTAATAAAATATTTAAATGGTGACAGCCAATTTAATTAACATATTCGGGGTAGAAACTGATTATGTTGCTTCCGCAGGAAACAGATGATTTCCCTGTGGGAATTTGTTTATATTGCATTAATAATAGGGAAATAAATAATGAATACAAAGTGTAATTAGATATAATGATATTTGCATTTTATAATTTGTTGTACGATATTATCGCACGTTAAGTATTCTGTACGTTAATCTTAGATGATGTTCTGGATATACATGTACAAATAAAAATATATATAAAAAGGCCTAGATAAAAAAGAGTTATGAATTATCAAAATTGTGATTGCTTCCTGTAATGTTTTAATTTGATAATTTATAGAAAATAAATACGTCCTTTGTGAGGTAAAAAGATTGCGAAAATTGTTTTTAGAGAAAAAAACCTTGAGTAATTAATAATCAATTTATCATTTTTCACCGGAGAAGAAAAATACTGTTTTTCAACGAATTCAGTCGTAATTTCATCTGATGTTTATAGATCAAAGAAATATGTTATTGCAATATATGTCTCAAGTAGAATATATATTGTAATCTGCAACTGGCTCTGTATAGAATAACAGGTGTAAATACATGTAACATTTATGCGTTCAAGTACGACATGTTTAACTGATATAAAATACATGTATATATATCAAAGCAGGGTACATAAATGGTCATACATCTTAAAGAAAACAGATGAAACATGCTCAAAGATAATCAGACTGATTTACATCCACTCTTATCTCTAGAAAATAGTAAAAAAAAAAAAAGATACACCTGACAAAACCGTCTATAAATTAACATGTAAAAACTTTTATAAAAATATATGCGAAGTTTTATCTAAGAAAAGATGTAAAAAAGATAAAAAATTAATTAAACAACTTACTTTGAAGTATAAAACAGTTTTTGCTGTTCACTAGTTTGCACATGGACGTCCATACAATAAACATATCAGACATCTCATCACCGTTCTGTAAGTAGGTTCCGTCGTCATACATGTAAATTCGTCCAATTTGTCCAGTTTTTAATTTGTTTTGTATTTCACAACCAAGCATCGATTCAAGACGAATTGTTCCACCGTTTCTGACTCTTCTTTTCAAGATTGGAGGACAATATACATTGCAAGCACCAATGATGTGATCTTCGTTGTAGGATAAATAGGATCTCGTATCAATTAATAAAATATTATCTGTAGATTCGGATAAATGCTGTTCCAGATTGCTGAAAAATGTATAGCTATTTATGAAATTCATTTTCATGACTTTCTCCTTGCTCTTCTAAAGTTGTAACTGAGATTTCATTCATAAACTAATCGTAAAATTTATGAATGGGATTATCAACAACCATTACAACTTCCGGTGAATTGATTAGATGATAACCAATCGCGATAAAGCCAAGCCTGAGCAAGGACCGCCCATTACATATATAATCATCGTCATATTGATTAAATTTATTGATTGGTGTGGGAAATTATTAATAAAACCATGTCAATAACGGCACATTTGTATCAGAGAAATGTGTAGACTTTAATAATAATGTGATTAATGAGGCGCGTCCATTTGTATGAATGAAACACCTACAAATGAACAAATATGGAAACCAAAATTCCCACAAGGCATTCATTCATTCATACTCCTGTCAGTTATTACTCCTACTATTTATAGTAACATCGTAAATTTGTAGTAACTGGAATTCCAGAGAAATATCGTTTGGGACACAGGCGTTTAATTTGGCACAGGATTTGGATAATTTTATTGTTACAACGGAGTTGTTATCTTTCTTTTTCAAGTATAGAAAATTTAGAGAAAAAGATGTTTTTAAATAACAAACGTCGATCTTTAAAGGCTTTAAATTTAAATGTTTCGTTTTATGATTCTTTTATGTTTCACAAAATTATGGGCTTTAGGAGGACAAATAACAGTGGGCTATGTGAATGATTAGAAACACTTGCATAATAACAAAACGCACCGTATTTATGTGTATACATGTAAATATAACACTTCTAATTAGTAGTCAACGGCCTTTCTCACGAGGGCGTTGTTAATACTTATAATTTTATTTTGGTGCTATTGTACACTTTTTAGATGTGTATTTATGAATATGTTTATTATGTACAGTGTCTTTTTTCATGACCATCCGACGCCCTCGTATTGTAAGGTTGTTGACTATTATTATGTACAGGAATATACATCCTCAGAATACATCAATATACGTGTGTATTTATTGTTGTTATGCAAGTGTTTCCGTAATCACTTTTTCACAACTATGCTCAGACAAACTATGTAAATTGAACATACTATTTGGTATGACTGTCGTAGTTATAATTGTGACCACTGTAATTATAACTATAATTGACAAGTCAAGACAATGGAGTAACGAAACATCTGAGCGAAAAAATAAACGCATTTACTATTTCACTAGAAAAAAGACAAGTTTCATCATGTTTGCACTCGGCGGGTGCTTTAAAACATAAAATACTTGCAGCTTATGTTATAGTCAAAGATTTATCTAACGCCCTTTTCTAGTAATTGCTGGTGTCGTGGGATGCTCCTAAGAGTCTGTGTCGCTCACCTAGGTCTTTATGCATCTTCACCAATTATTTGTATTTTATTTGAAAAGGATCATCGTAAAGTTATATAAACAGGAATAAAAGAGTGTAATCCCTTATTTTTTTGTATTTAAGATGCCATTACCGCATTCCAAAGAAATTATTTTTATATGATCTAAATTAATTTAATTGAAGGTTAAAACTAATATAAAATGCAGAAGTTTTAGTGTGATAGATCATTCAATTTAAATAAAAAGTACGCGAAGGATGTGTATAAACATTTTCGACTTTTCTTTGAATTCAGTTGCCTAATTTTCCCACAGACGACTGACAGGTATGGTTATATTTTTTAAGGGATTACACTTCTTCATCTCTTTTATATATTTGATATAAAATAGTCCGAGAGTATTCTGACGTCAATTTGCATTATAAGCTCAACTGGTCCAGAGGGCCAAGTGATATTTTCTCACCACTTGGCATCCTTCGTCCGTCGCCGTCCGTTAACTTTAACAAGACTTGAATCCTATACACGGCCAAATTACCAACAATTATCATCAAGGTATTCAGTTTGAAAAATGATGATGCGACCGATCAAACTGCTTGCCAACAAACATGTTAGAAATAAGAACTTTTTGGAAAAAAATGCAAGTTTAGTAATACCCTTTTTTCATGTTTTTGCACATTATCTCGAAAAAACAGATATATAGGAAAAATTACCAGCAAGGCAAGGTCTGCAAAAAGTGAAATGAAAACGTCAGTCGATTCCTTATTTGAGTAACTTCTCTTTAATGTCACGGTCTTAATGTCCATTTTTACTATTTTTGCTATTTTATATCTTGTTAATTGTTGTCTGGCAAATTATTTAGTTAAACAACCGAACTCCGTATATCAAAATTGTCATGATCTGAACTTCTCCATGTTCAAACTAGATATGGCTGGAATTTTAGTAAGTAAGAATTTACGATGTTACTATAATAATATACTAGGATACATAGTTGGACACGGCAATGAATGAATGCCTTGTCAGAATTTTGGTTTCCATATTTGTTCATTTGTAGTTGTTTCATTCACACACATGGACGCGCCTCATCAAGTTATTAAATCTTTGAAAAGTTTAACTTATAATTTCCCACAAGGTACGATCTAAAATTAAGTCAATATTATTAGCCTTTGCTACCTTTGCGAATCTTTTTAAACTTTGGTTCAGAAGCATGTTTTGGAGTTAAGTGTGGTGTCCATTTCTTTGATCTATAAAAAAAGGAAGATGTAGTATGATTGCCAATGCGACAACTCTCCACACGAGACAAAATGACACAGAAATTAACAACTATAGGTCACCGTACCGTCTTAAACAATAAGCAAAGCCTATACCGCATAGTCAGCTGTAAAAGGCCAGAATACATTATTGTCTAGAAACCAGCAATTAAGCCCATCTCTGTTGGTGGGTTTTCTTGCTACATTGAAGCCTGATTGATGGCCTTCAGTGTTATTTTTTCCGGCTCGATCTTCGTTCGGATTGTTGTCTCTTTGAAACATTTCCCGTTTCCATTTTGAATTCTGTAAAATGGTTTTGTATCCCTCATTGATTTAAAACAGTTGACTATAAATCGCGAACACATATATTCATCATTTACTTAGGAATGGTCGATATTGTTTTTTAAATCCGATAACCGTTATGTGACCTCTACAATAAAATTGTAATAACTTCACTTCTTTAGAATCGATGAACAACCTTGGGAGATGTTATTAGATTTCCAAGGTTGCCTGAGAACAATAAACATGATTTCCTGTCACGGGCAATATGCAAAAATCACTGACGGACTTTCAACAGCTAAACACGAAACTATAAACTTTGAAAAAATCCTCCGACTAGCGGAAACTGCAAATTGTGTGGCCACTTTGTACAAAACACCCTGAACCATCAAATAAGTCTGTGCATAGAAATTTAAACACAGCGACTCTTGCTATGAAAGATATTATCAGAATTGACAGGTGACAATTCCATGTACGCACTGGTTTCCAAATCAGACAAGAGCATTCTTGGCCCACGTTTTCTGCTAGCAATCATGCAGGCAGATCTCTGAGACATCTTAACACGGTAGACTGTAACTACTTTTCCATCCAAATTTTAAGGGACAGTAGATAACTGTAACGCTTTTTAATAAGCTTGGCCTCCGTAAAACGTAGATTTTACTGTGAATTAGGTTAACTTAGCGACGCTGAGCGGATCTGGGTTAACGGATATATGCGACAGTAAAATCCAATTTTACGAAGGCTAAGCTTAAACTACAATACAGTTATCTACATTCTAATGCCACATATTAGAATAAATTCCGTTGTAGTAAATATTTTGGAATAAAAATGCCACAAATGAAAAGTCCGCGAAACTGTTACATTGTCCTATTTTATGTTAAGCTCTATCATCGGCATTTGTAAAGTAGTATACTATATATACATGATACTATAGTGTTATTATGTAACAGTTACACGTCAAGCAGATAAGTAATCAAGAAATTCAAGTTACTGTTTGGGTTGAATTAGTCCGAGATTGCTGTGACGTCCGACAACCTAAATAGAACTAAAATTCCGTCAGACGTCAGAGCAATGTCGAACTATAGGGTTAGGTAAAATTATGTAATGTATAAATTATATCTAAGTTTACGGTAAGCAATCCGATTCTGAGCAGTCAATTTGACAATATATTGTAATATAAAACTCATTGAAACATTTTTTTATTGAACCTATGCACGGGTATCACTCGGTTTATCGAGAGAAATGATCGTGAAAGAAAATCTAACGGCGGTCAAGTATTGAGAGACGATCGTGAAAGCTCTGGTAACGGATCGTGAAAGACATTTAATGAAAATTCTAGGTCAGAATCTTTGAAAAAATCGCTTAATTTTCAAAACGCAGAACAAATCCGAACAAAAAAATATATGTCTGTCAAAATGATTCAACATCCTCAAAATAACTGTACTTTATGAAAAAACACAAAAGGCGCAATGCATGTCTATGAAATTGATTACAAATAACACGCTTTTTGTACCTATAATGGTCATATTTCAGTTTATAATGATATATTTGAAATTTAATCTTTGGTGTATCTGATAGTACTGTAAAATTAAGGTATGTTCCTCTCTTAAAAGCGTTAATTTGTATATGAAAACCTTGAATTTGTTGAATATCCATCAAACTTGATCGTGAAATATAATGCGTGACCAGACTTATTACTAGTAATCAGAAATCAGTATTTCTTTTACCATTTGATAAACCTGCAACTGGTTGAAGCCTGTAATTATTTTGAGAAGGATGAACATTAAAGCTATTTTTTTTTTATTCAACACTTTACCTCGAAAGTTAAAATAACAACAACTAAAAACGTCTCTAAATAAGTTTGAAAGATTCATCTCTGAGAATCGGTCAAGTGCAATTCAGTCAGACCGACACTATTTAGCCAATAATATGGATATGCAACGTTTAAACCAAAATGATATCCATCAAACAAAAATTTACAGCAAAACAACATCTTTCATGAGTAATTTGAGATTGAACGATAACCAACATTTTGTGCAACAGTACTTTCTTAAGTTCTGTATATACAACGTAGATGTGGATTGATTTAACTATATGCTACAGACTATAGAATACCAGAGCGCAAATGATGTAATGTCTCGTCTGATTTACTTATGATAGTTAATTTTTGGAACGTCTATAATATCAAGGGTTTTACTAGAAGTGTCAAATGCGCTTAATGCGCTTAATGTATTTTGTCCATCTGATGAGTTAAGCCTTTTCAATTGATTTTTATAGTTAGTTCTTATGTTATACATTGTACTGTTATACCACTATCTCAGGTTAGGGGGAGGGTTGGGACCCCGCTAACATGTCTTACCCTGCCACATTATTTATGTAGGTGCCTGTCCAAAGTCAGGAGCCTGTAATTCAGTGGTTGTCGTTTGTTAATGTGTTACATATTTGTTTTTCGTTCATTTTTTTTAATACAAATAAGCCCGTTAGTTTTCTCGTTTGAATTGTTTTACATTGTCATATCGGGGCCTTTTATAGCTGACTATGCGGTATTGGCTTTGCTCATTGTTGAAGGCCGTACGGTGACCTATAATTGTTAATTTCTGTATCATTTTGGTCTCTTGTGGATAGTTGTCTCTTTGGCAATCATACCACATCTTCTTTTTTTAAATTATGATTGTCAATGGTCCATAAAAAGAGTGCAAGGTTATATGAACCATGACATACAGATCTCTACAAATATCTCGTAGACCAAATAAATGTGTTCCGATCTTTACAGTGCCTTAGAAACTGACAAATGTAAAAGTTATGCTTGGCCAATTAATTCGAAACATAAGGTCAAAAGTATATGAACCCTGACCGAAAGCCAGACACAGACATCTTACTATCATTCAATATATCAAATACAATTGACGTCATCATGGTCATATATGAAACATGCAGACAGACGTCATGTATACCATACACGAAATACCATAGCGCTATAGCATACAGGTATATATCCAAAAAGGCTAGACAACATAAATCGAGCATTGCCGAATGATGCATGATAATGAGTTCGATGTTATTTGAAACCTTGCAGAAGTCGAAAATGTACACCTCACAATCATAACAACAGACAGTTATCCTAAAGCTTAACGAATCCGCGATACGGACTTGACCACAAAAATGAATCATCATCCATGAAATAAGGCAAATTCGGGGTCAGGTGAATCCTATCTGACGGACATGTAGTTTATAGGATCCAATATACAAAATGTGGGTATCCTATAACTCGTGATAAGTGAGTACTTCACATGACCCTACAATCATCCAACTATTTTACATTTCATTTTCTGAAAATATTAATACTTTGAAAACCTTAAACCTATTGAGGATGTTGACCTATATAGCTTTTCTCAATACCAATAACAAATATTAATTATGATATTATTGAAGAATAATTTGAATGTCTTCGTAGCATCAGATCTTCCACGATCCTTTTCACGATCTTCAATAATGCGGTACGTGATCTTTCACGATCCGAAAAATCAATTTTTGTGTAAATAGTTCTTTATTTACCAAGTTTCAGATTATGTTTATACAAAATAACTATGAAAACCATTTGATTAATTCGAATAGAATGCCCTTATTCGTATTAAAGTAGTTTTTCTAGTCGAATTTGTGAAAAAATCATTTTTTATGTCATTGAAATGTCGAGAAGCAATCTGCCTTTTGTTGTTTTGTAATAACTATCTATACTATTAAACGAGAAGACCTCATTTTGTGTGTCGCTTCTCTTCTTTCCACGATTTATTAATCACCATGCCTCTGTGTTCTATAGGTAACATGCATAGTCGCTTTTGTCATCCATTCTTATGATTATTATGATTGAGTTATTTTGGGAGAAAAACGACAAAAAAAAGGAGTCCGGATATTGATTCCGTCATCAGACTGACTTTTAGTCATAGATAAGATTTCCGGTTTTAAACAACCAATCGTAAGATAGATAACAAAAATCGAAAAATAAATAAGCCAATCAGAGCCTTCTCCATATCATGGTATTTAGATCGCAAGAACCACCACTATTATACCTCCTTAGAGAGGCCAACTATTTTACGTGTTTTATCTACATGTAAACTACGATTATGCTACTTTAATATATAGATCCTCTCTGTATACTGTCTACTGTTTTCTTTTAAATGTTTACTATTTAAGGGGTCATACCAGTTGCATATATATTAAAATAAGTAAAATATGTGGAAACAAGAATGTGTCCATAGTACACTGATGCCACCTCGGCACTATATTTACTAAGTTTCGAGTTGATTGGACTTTAACTTCATCAAAAACTACCTCGACCAAAAACTTTAACATGCAGCAGGACAGACGGACGGACGGACGTCACGAACGAACGAACGAACGCACGGATGTACAGACTAGAAAACATAATGCACATAAATGGGGCATAAAAATTTATTGTTGAAAGTGAAAGTAGTGATTAGGCAAAAATGAAAGTAGGATAGAGACTAGAGGGAGACAAGACCTTTTTCGGGACTTCGGGATCGGTTGTTTTTAATCTCGGAATCTGGGGATTGATCAATACGGGATCCGGGAATATATTTTTCGATTTCGGTATTTCGGGATATGAATTTCTTTAAATTCTGCATCTCGGGATTTCATGTTTTTAAGACCCGGATTTCGGGATCAGGACCCCTCCGACCATCCCTCAAATTAGCCTTAGTCGGCCCTAGGTAGCAATAAACAGTTAGGAATAAATACTAAAATTTGCCCTTATGAATTTTACCATCCCCTTTTCATTGCTTTCTTGCAATATCAAGCTTACTGTTTGTGTCATATATGGGCATATGTATGTAATCATCTTCCATAGATTTTATATCCAGTATATAAAATGGTAAAATATAATTTCTTTTTGGTGTATCCATGGCAACAATCTGCATTTATCTGTTATAAAATATTGCAAAAAAAGGAGGGGGGGAGATGTCACATACATTTCCCCAAAATTTGGCTAAAAGTAGAATTTCAATCGCTTGAAGCAAGGACGTATGTTAGTTATACGTCCTTGCTTGAAGTAATACCTTTTCTGAAACTGTGTACATATATCATTCAGCAAATCCAATGAAAATCATATGTCTTTCGTCTCATTTTTTGTTTTTTTGTAAAATTGCGTCAAAAACTTCGTGTAGAAAAAGAGTGTTTGTAAACAGTACATTAATTTCATAGCCATGAAAATACGGATTGCCAAACAGAAAACAGCCCATAAAACATGTAAAATATCATCTTGATGCACTTATAAACCCTCTTTAAAGGCTAAATTAGCACATATCTGTCTAAAAATGAATTTTATTACACAATAACTTTCCTATTTGAAAAATCCACAGGGGCCAAAATGCGAAACTAAACTCCTAACTGTGTATTGCTACCTTAGTCATTTATACAAGATTCGGTATCCTACCATTGGCATGTTAATAAGGCTCTCAAAAGAAAAAGCACTGATGGATCCGATCACTGTCCTAGAAGCATATTTTATTAGACTAATAATGGTCTATATATAAGTAGTTACATTTATTTCATGTTTGAAGCGGTGCAATTTTTTAATTTATTTGACTTTTACCAAAAGATGCATTGTAGCAAAGGAGAAGAATAATTGTGGTCTGAGGCCAGAAACACGAAAATAGTTGAATTTAACAGAAAGGAAACAAATATCGAACTTTGGGAAAAGGGAGAGGGCTTTTGATACCTTTTCTGAAATTCTCCAGTTTACATAATTATCTTTTACAAACATCATCCTACAACAGTTCACAAGCTGTATATGCCCGCGATTTCGCGGGTGTGTTCTAGTGTACTATTAAAACTGGATATTTTCATATACTGATCATAATGTTGAACCATTTTGACAGACAGTTTTATTTTGTCGTAAATGTGTCTGTGTAATTTATTAAATTGGAATATGTATTGACCTTTCATATGTCTTCTCGATTAAATGTCTTTTACGATCCGTTACCAGAACTTTCACGATCGTCTCTCAATACTTGACCGCCGTTACATATTCTTTCACGATCATTTCTCTCGATAAACCGAATGACACTCGTGATATGGTCTTCTATCTTCAGGAGGGGACTGTATCGTAAACATTGTCATTGAAATATTAAAAGCAGGGGCAGATCTAGCAATTTTTAAAAGGGGGTTCCAACGCAGGGTAATGGGGTTCCAAATTTATGTCCCTGTCCAAATCATGGCCGTGATTGATCGTTGAAAAAGGAGGGATTTCAACCCCACAACAGTCATTTAAAGCCATTTTAATGATTATCAGTTGCATTTTTTTTTAAGTTAAGACATTTGTACTTTTTATTTTGCTGATTTTATCATGCAAGCTATTCTTGATACCACTGTTATTAAGTTAATGGAGGACCAGTATGTTTGAATACGTCAGAAAGACAAAATAAACAATATCATAATATCCATGTCATTACAGAATTTGTAAACACTTAACTTCCTCTACTTTTTGCAAATCAGAATTCCAATAAAGCAATCAGAGACATCAGAGACATCAGACTAAACGCGTCCATCAGAATCTCAGAAAGCAGTATTACAAGAAAAAGTGAAACTCGATAATAAAATAGTTTCCATAAGGGAGAAGGTGCATGACAACAGAAGATCACATACTAGTACTACGACTTCTTACATGTGGGTCTCGCTGGGTTCCGACCAATGATTTTTGTTCAGTTATTATAAAATATTTCACCATCAAAAGGCGTGTGACGTGTTTCCCCACAATGAACCAAGGTCATCCAGGGCAGCTCATTCATGAAAAAAGAAAACGAAAAAATAGTCTGTGTCTATAGTAAATTTGTTTTTTGAGGGTCTTGCACCAGTAAATAATTAAAATAATTACATCTTAGGGGTTACAAAAATGCCAATGTCAGATCTTAGGGGTACTTTGGAATGTAGACAGTTTCATATTATGCATTATCTGGCATTGTATTTAAAATTCTGATGCATGGGTACAATCCTTGCATTAAAAAATTCTGATAGGTAACTTTTTCCCATGAAAGCCCATCCACCCAATATCAACAGAAACCATACATCTGATAGGTCTTAATTTTTAGATCTGATAGGTAGTTTTTCATTATGTTTTTTCTGATAGGTATAAAAAAAAAATCTCCCCATCCATCCCCACGTCAGAAATTAACTGGAATGGCCCACTGCTCTCCCATGTAACCATATTAATTTAGCAGAAACATAGAGAATGGTCCGACGTAGATCTACTTGATATCGGCGAGAGAGTCTCGGTGTTTTTGGTGTTTTTTTGGCTGTATATCATATATGTTGGGTTTCTTTTGTTGTTTTGTTCAGCGTTGTTTTTGTATTGTGCTGTTGCATCCATGACGGATTCGTGTTAGGGGAGAGTTGTATATTTCATAATTAGCAAAACTAATTCAAGAGGAAACAACTTTTTTAATGTCAAATCTGTTCACCTAAAATAAATTTAGGACAATCACAAAACATTGCATTTAATTTAGTTTCTTATGGATACAAAATACAAAAATAATTTTAGAATAGTTGAAAAAACAACCGCTTCAACAAAGGCGAACAATTTTAAGATTACAAGATTACTTTTTCACAAAGCGTTTCACAAACCACAGCAATACTGATACCCGAATGTAACATCAAAGAAAATAATATATATATATTGATTATACTTCATCATGTTTTTTTTTATAACATTGTATGCAGTTATAATGAACATTATCATTATACTGAAATATATTAAACATTTATACTAATGTATGCCATGTATATGTTTGCAATTTTTCTTTATCAGTGCTTTTCTATGATGAGGTCCTTAGGGAAGACCATTTACATACCGTGGTGCAATGGTTATTGCATCGGACTACTAACTCAAAGTGTCCTGTTTCGATTCCCGAACTGGGGAGAACATTTCAGGGACTGAATTTTCGGCTCTCCCTTGACTTCATTTGCGAGTATGGTCTTGAGGAAACGACGATAGACCGTCGGAAGGGGACGATAAAAGGCTGAACCGTGTTAAGGGAGAGACATGTCTCTTACACGTTATCTAAGGTGGTACCCAACACTTTCACTAAAATTAATTTGGCTTGTTTAATTTTCATAAAATCTTTGACACTTTTAACAAAAATATAAAAATTTTGAACCTAGCGTTTTGCCAGAACAATTACACTGGTTATATAGCAATTTGACAAACACCAATTTTGATCATTAAGAAGCTTAATATTCCTTTTACAACGTAATTAAAACGTTTAGCTGACTTTACAGAGTTATCTCCCTGTAGTGTTAGGTACCACCTTAAAGACACACTTGTAGATTTCGAAAAAGAGCAGGCTAACACCGCTACAAGGTGTGACAGAATATAAGTTCCCCCATAATATTTGCTCCAAGGAAATTTTGGCATATAACAAAAGTTCCATTGGGAACTTTCATTATATAATATTCTATCCAATGTTATAAGAAAATTTCCTTCACAATGGATAAAATATTACATAAGGAAAGTTCCAAATGGAACATTTGTGATATGCCAAAAGATCTCAAAGAATAAAATATTACATAAGGAACTTTTTTAATATGTTAAAAAGTTCTTTGGATCTTGATTGTAGACAATGTTTTGATAATTTACATCAATTTGAAACTTAAGATTGGAACTTTTGTTATGTAACAAAAGTTTCTTTTAATAAATACATTTATTTCCATCATGATAGCAAACATTTGGCATCAAGGAACAACAAATAAGGCAAAATCATATTTTAACATATGCATTGTAAATTCAATACATTGTTTAGACAAAATTTTGGTGAATAAGTTCATTGGCCTTTCACATATTTTTTATGAGAGGAAACTATTCATAAATACTGTTATGTCGTTCTTTTCCAACACATTGACGTCTTGGTCGTCCATTATACTTGCATATGCAGTGTCATCACCAGAGTCAAGAACTGGAGATGGAAATGACATAAGTTCATCTACCTCCAAATCAACCGTAGCATCTGACTGCTGAAAAATAGATTGCGTAAGAAAGATGCTTTCATCATCAAGCTCATTGTTGTTTTCATTCTGCTCGTCATTTTTCTCGTTTATATCCTCTTCAATTTCATCATCTTTGTCGTGTTTTCTGACGAATCTTCTACTAGCATTGTTTCTGGCTCATAGTATTTTTCACATTATTCTGTCTGTACTTGCCTATAATCTTTTCATTACTATCCATTAACGTAATTATACCTAGTCTAAGAATATCATAAATCTTATAGGCCTCTTTGCTAGTGGATCACATTTATTGGTACATACACCAGCTCCTTGTTGTAACCGCTTCCGGCTTTGATTAAGTTTTTTTCCTGTGTCTTATCTTCCAATTAGTCATTGTCCCGTCTACTTGAACAAAATCTACCGTGTATCCTTAGCTCAGCTCAGATTTAATATAAAATCGTAGACAATATTTACAAGGAAGATAATTATTTATATTGTGTTGCCCTTCAGTAGGCCAAGAGTCTTCTTTCTCTTCAAAATCCTTAGCAGTACCAAATCACCAGTGCGAAATTCATTTTCAACAACATTATGTCTCTTATCAAAATTGAGTTTCTGTTTCATTTGAGCATGGCCCACATTCTCAACTACATCAGCAGCTATCTTGTTCTGTGTTTGACGCATGTTATTACCCGCTTTCTCTATCTCACTTTCTGATATTTCCTTATATTTTTCAAAGGTGTTGGTAGTTTCTCCATGAAGATTTTCATTTGGAAGGACAGGATTTCTCCAGTACATTAAATAATACGGCGAATATTTGGTGCTGTTCTGCTTAGAAGTATTGTACGAAAAGCAGCATTTTGGTACTTATCGCTCCCAAATGTGTGTGTTCTCTTGACTGATTTGTTCAGCATAGCCTTCAACGTATATGATTGAACCGTTCAGATATTCCATTTGACTGTGGATGATATGGCGTAATTAATGTGTTTGTATCCATACTGTGCCTCTAAGGATTGTGTGAGAAGAGAGGTTGTTATAATATAAAAGTTCCATGAGTATTCGTTATAGTATAAAAGTTCCAGGAATATTTGTTATAATATAAAAGTTCCATGAGTATTCGTTATAGTATAAAAGTTCCAGGAATATTTGTTATAATATAAAAGTTCCAGGAGTATTCGTAATAGTATAAAAGTTCCAGGAATATTTGTTATATGTGTAAAATTTCCAGGAATATTTGTTATAGTATAAAAGTTCCAGGAATATTTGTTATATGTATAAAATTTCCAGGAATATTTGTAATTTGTAATAGTATAAAAGTTCCAGGAATATATTCGTAATAGCAAGGATTTGTATAGTTAACTAAACAAATCCTTGGTAATAGTATAAAAGTTCCAGGAATATTCGTTATAGTTTAAAAGTTCCAGGAATATGTGTTATAGTATAAAAGTTCCTGGAATATTTGTTATATATAGAATAAAGGATCCAGGAATATTTGTTATTGTATAAAAGTTCCAGGAATATACGTTATAGTATATAAGTTCCAGAAACATTTGTTATAGTTTAAAAGTACCATGCATGCATTCCAATAATAGTTATCATGATGATTATAAGATAGATGTTTCAGGTTTATACATTATATGATCAAGGTTCTTAGAATAAAAAGTATGATATCCAAAGTGAAACGTATTTCGTGAAACAAATGTATAGAAGAAAACTTCCAATAATGAAAAAAAAACATGCATTTTTATCTAAATACATGCTTGACTGTATAATTATATGGCAAACTTTCTCATTGTTACATACACACAGACCATTTGGATATCATACTTTTTATTCTAAGAACCTTTACAGGTAATGGTCAAAACAGGTGAGGTGAGCAGTATTTAAACTGCAATCAGATGAAAAAAATCACATGACACTCATTCTTTATATAGAAACAAATATTATGGAACCATATGAAGTTTCATTACCAGGAACAAATCTTATAAAGGTGGAAATAATATTATGCAATTTTTGTTCCCAAGAACTTTTATTATCCATAGTTTTGTTCCAGGGGGAACAAGTATTATGCGGAACAAATATATGTTCACAAGGCAGCACTCGCAAAGTGGAAAGGATTAAGGTTCATCATCACAAATGGACAAATATGGCCGTATTTTCACCTAAAAAACTCCTCTGTGTACAGACTTACCTGTGCTGTTTAGAAAGTTTTAATGCCTAGCATCCACTAGATATATAAAAGTTAAATGCATTTTGTGTTTAAGAAAGATAAAATCTTTCATAGTTTTTGATGGGCATTTTTTTCCTTTCTGCAGAAGGTGTAAAAATAAACAAACACCTGAATTACTTTGATACTGTCCACTCACTGACTCAGATAAACTCTTTAACTCACCTGTAGTTGTGAAGATACCTCTTGTCCATGTCAATTAAGGACAATCAAAACAATACAAACCGGTTTTTTACCTGAGGGACCATCTCATAGTTGTACCACAACTTAGTTAATTTTCACACCTTTTGCATGAAGGAAAAAAAATGCCCATCAAAATCCAAAAGAGATTTTATCTTTCTGAAACACAAAATGCATTTAACTTTATTATATCTAGTGGATGCCAGGCATTAAAACTTTTCCAACTTCACAGGTAAGTCTGTACTCAGAGTAATTTTTGGCATGTAAATATAGCCATTTTTGTCCGTTTGTTATGATAAACCTTAATATAAGTTGCAATAACGTGTTTCGCAATCCACTATAAATAAATATGTTTAAACTAAACTAAACTACATACCCTCCAAAAATAAACTTTATATGGGGACGGAGTCCCCAATAACAGTAGAAAATTCAATAAAAAAAAATACGGGAAAATTTCCCGAATTTTTCATTGTACTATAAATAAACTCAAAATCGTTCAAATTTTTTTTGTCGTGTTTTGAAATCCCGGACCTGCGCAAAAATGTACAATGTTCTTCCTTTTTCCGGTCTCGTTTGTATGAAACTTTGAGTAAAATATATATTTATCAGTCTAGTATAAAATAGGAAGGAACGCGCAATACCAATTTCATTTTTAATAATTCCTTGATATGAAAAAACCTTACCTGATGATAGCGTTTCTTTGTTTACATTGCATATGACGTCATAATTTAAATAACGTTACAACTAAATCCCTAACAACAGAACGGTATTTCCGTTTCTTTTTTTTAAACAAATATTTAAGTTACAAAAAAATAATTCATACAGACTTCGTCCCCATTTACAGGTAATGCCTGCCTCATATTATGGGGACGAAGTCCCCAATAACAGTAGAAAATTCAATAAAAAAAAAATTCGGGAAAATTTCCCGAATTTTTCATTGTATACTAATGAACTCAAAGTCAGAGGCGTAGCTGGGTCATTTTTGCGTGTACGCCCGAACCTTGGCGAGGGATATGAGGGGTGCCAACCGCTCAATGTTAAAGCACCTGCGGGTAGTGTGTTCGACAGGGACGAAGCCCCCGAAAGCTATCGAGAATGAGATACCATAATGATTCCTGTCAGTAAAAAATCATAAATAGCAACATACTTTGGAATCTAAATGGTTTGTTTGTTTTGGTTAAATTTTGTAATATGTTAACTTATTCATCGTGTTAAACTGGAAGGTAGCCTAATGGTCATTGGTTTTAGAGAAAACGTCCAAACCAATATTACATTTAGATAAGTTTAAATGGTGCCCTGAGTGAGCATACAATCCCCAAAAAGCACCTTTTAATGACAGACGAAAACAAATATTTCTAAGAGGTGCAATATAAAAAAAAAATTCTGGAATACCTAGGATTTCTTCCCACAAAAAGTGAATCAATTTATCGTTCCTTTAAAGAGATTTAAAAAAAAAATCTAAAATTTTCTTTTGATATTTTATTCTTGATCTGGAATATTTCACGACAATTTATGAACTTCAAGGTTTATAAATTGAGCATGTAAAACAATTAATTGCATAAAGAAGAGTCCGGCTATCCGACTGTCTTTCAGAAAAGAACAGAAAAATGAACGAAAAAAAATGCTTTCAAAATTTTAGCTTTAGACATAAGTAATAGAAAAAAGCTACATAAGTAATAGAAAAAAGCTTCTTCGGCATTTTCTAAAAATTCGATGAAGGTTCGACAAGTAGTTAATGTAATTGAGAAATAACAAAATGTAAGCCCAAACTGCGACCACTTATTAATTGCAGAAAGAAATACATTTTGTCTATAAAATGTGGGAAAATTAAAGATATAATTGCATTATTCAGTCAGGATCCTACTTCGTCAAACAGGCGCGTAGCTCCCTATACGCCAACACGCAGTTGCGTGCACATCAATTCGACATGCAAAAAAATAATAATAGCAAAATAAAAATTTATAAATTAAATGTTTAAAGGAAACACATATATTTAATCGCTTTCTTAAATGATGGAATGTTATTAAATAGCGGCATTTGGTTTCAAAATTAAAGTTTTATTGGAGATGAAAAGATTAACAGTAACTTGCATCTTCTATTACAAGATTTGAATTTGTTATACTCTAGAAGTTTCGGCGCACATTGTACAGAGTACGGACGGTTAAACTGTTTGGAATGCGATGTACCAATTGACATTAGAATTATCAGTACCCTTCGATATCGTTGAAAATATGCCGAGGCGATGTGTTCGACAGACTACCAGAGCCAATCCCCCCAGCAAACACGCCAAAACAGTATTGGAAAGTCTCATTATATTTTGCGTAGACCACATGATAATGGAACTAGAGTCGCGTCTGATATCATCAGACAATCGCTTCTTTGCGCATT
Organism: Mytilus galloprovincialis; assembly: GCA_037788925.1. Classification (NCBI taxonomy): domain Eukaryota; kingdom Metazoa; phylum Mollusca; class Bivalvia; order Mytilida; family Mytilidae; genus Mytilus; species Mytilus galloprovincialis. The sequence continues at coordinate 17,229,103 of CM075335.1, read as the reverse complement.
ATCTGCTTCCTTGTGTTGTCGGTAATACAACAAACGAACAAATTGCTGCACTGTTTGAGACATACGAAACTGGCCTGGCATATAATTTGTCAAATTCAATCGGGAGGTCGCTCGATGGCGAACACGAGTGCTACCGCGGAGAGATCGTTCAGTGTACTACATCTGTTGAAAACATATGTATGATTATAACCATGAACAACTACAGCTGGGTTATCATCGCTAGCATTACTGCATTATATTCATCGGGATTTCAGTGTGAATATTGACAAAGTAAAAGAGACGTTCATTTCTGCTAAGACCCGAAGAGCGGATTTTGGACAATTTTAAATAAATTCTGTATCACAAAAATGTGTTGCTTGCATATTCAATTAACCATGCTTTACTATATTCAGAAGTCAAGATTTCTAAATAGTTTTGCATTCATGAATTGTTTATAAGTCCTATTTACATCACTACATGTAGCTCCTCTTTTAACCGTCCTATGACCGAAAACTGCAAAAAAGGGTCCCAAAATTTTTTCGTCTCGCTTCGATCGGCGGTAGTTGCTTGCAGATCGTTTCTTTCTAGCTACGCCCCTGTCAAAATTATCTCCCCATTACGCCAGTTCATTTTCACAATCGTAAAAATGGAAGCCATTGTAGCGATGACGCGCTACCAATTTTGCTCTTGGAAACCGATAAATTTATCCACATTGCACCAATACGATCCTTATATGTCAGTTATATTTTAAAAGACAAATGTATCAACTAGCTAATGAGCATCAGTTAATGATCTTGTCTGCATTGATTCAACTTAAACAGTGGCGGATCCAGAAATTTTCATAAGTGGGGGCCCACTGACTGACCTAAGAGGGGGCCCGCTCGAGTCACGCTTCAGTGATTCCCTATATAAGCAACCAATTTTTTTCCCAAAAAGGGGGCCCCCCCCCTAAATCCGCCTCTGTTAAAACTATTGTCTGATCGGTTGTTAGGTGGAATTTTCGAAAAATCATAAACATTTAAAAAAAATCTAATTAAATATTTCGTGGAAGGGCAGACTAGATTTTTTTAGTGGTTGAAGACTATAAACCCTAGTTATCACACACAAAAAATTAGAATTTTTCGAAGATATGCATTTTCATCATCCAACTTGTAAGACTGTCGTCAAGTACTTTCAGTAAAAAAATAGCTATTCGAACACACCTTCCCTGTTTGTGTGACTCATTAGATAGGTATTTCACTTGACCCATATATTTCATCTTTTAGTACTGTTATTTTTTTGTGTTATAAAGTCAACCTGTAGCTTTAATTTATAAAAATGATAGAATCTGAAGCGAGACGATGTATGAAATATTCTTACTTTGAACGATATCAAGACAAAATACTCAACTCAAACACGCCCTAGCATAAAAAGGTGCACTCGATTTTCTCTTTTCGATACAATTGTTACCTATTTTTTGGAATTTTTTCTTCAGTCACATAATGGAAGGGCAGACACGAAAATTACTGAACTAATAGATTGATATCTTTTCCGTCCGTGGTAATTTTTTCAAAAAAATCGGAGGTTATGCATTTTTGTCATCCAACTTGAAAGATACCCATGTCGTCGACTTGATATCTAATTGTTCTGCTTAACTATGTACTAGATAAATTGAAAACTTATGCAAATGGTGTTTTTGAAATAAAACACCTCGTAATTGAGAAGAAAATTGCAGTTTTGTTTGTTTCTATTAACTTTTTAAAAATTTGTCACTATAGTAAACAATACAGTAAACATTTATCGCCTTCTCTAATAGAGAGCTTCGATTCTTTTGTTCTATTTCAACCTGGTTTCCGACTGTATTATATTGCTCTGAATACTCTTTTGATCATAAACAGTTTCTGTCCAACTTTCGTAAAATTTCACGGAGAGTCATTCAAAAGACTTTATCCACATTCGGAACCTAAATGTTGACGCCGCTTTGTCTCGCTTTTGGGACATAAATCACTGGCTCGACAAAAATCCAAACAACATATCGAATCTGAGCAGATAGTGAATTGCTTTAAATATAAGAAAAGTACGTAGAATTCATAGTAGATTCAGACTTTTACAAAAGATTCGAACAAATATATTAAATGATCTATTTGAGTAAATTTAGTCCCTTTATATTCAAAATTACAATCCATTGAAAAAAAGAAGCACAAGGCTGATGTGCTTTTGACCAGTTTTTCTTATTCTATGTTGAATATTTGTTTTATTTTCAAAATTCAAGTGTACGCCCTGGCGTTTTTACGTAAACGTAGCTACGCGCATGAAAATCGTTCAAATTTTTTTTTGTCGTGTTTTGAAATCCCGGACCTGCGCAGAAATGTACAATGTACTTCCTTTTTCCGGTCTCGTTTGTATGAAACTTTGAGTAAAATATATATTTATCAGTCTAGTATAAAATAGGAAGGAACGCGCAATACCAATTTCATTTTTAATAATTCCTTGATATGAAAAAACGTTACCTGATGATAGCGTTTCTTTGTTTACATTGCATATGACGTCATAATTTAAATAACGTCACAACTAAAATCCCTAACAACAGAACCAAAATCGGAAACGTTACGGTATTTCCGTTTCTTTTTTTTAACAAATATTTAAGTTACAAAAAAATAATTCATACAGACTTCGTCCCCATTTACAGGTATTAAAGTATTGTTAAAATTAGTTACGTAATGGTGCGTTGTTGTAATAAATCTTAATTTGTTGAATTAGTCATATCTTGAATACATTCCGAAGGGTAATGTTCTTGATCAAATGTCAGAGGTCATTAACCAGAACATCAGTGAAGGATTTTTATTTAAAGTTTTACAACAGAACAGGTATTTAATTTTGAGTCCACATAAAACTACACTCAATGAAATGTTTGGCATTTTCCTTAATTAGTTGAGTCGAAACGATAAATCATTTCAAAACAACCAAATTATCGTCGTGTCATATCATATGTTTTTCGTATCAACTTTGAAATTGATTTCATGGATAAATATTATTATCCTTACATCGTATATTTTATGATTTGGATTATATTTTTTTGTTGAGAAAGGTTTCTGCAGATATTTTCAGGTTTGTTTGAGACATGTAGTCAGATGGGATCCATTAGTAGTTTCCATGTGGGAAACTATCAGACCAATCTATTTGATGTCTGAGGGTTTTAGCTGTTCCCCTAATGGATCGGTAGTTTCTTTCCGAGATCCTTTATCATAGGATTTTCGGCTTTCCTCTACCAGGAATACAGCTGGGCATTTAGCGGTATCGGTTTGGATTCCAAGTATGTCCTCTCCGGTTTCCCGTTCGTTGTCTATGCATTTGTGCGGCATCCGGGGTGACCTTATCCCTTATTTTGTATATAATTTTTTTTTATATTATGCATTTTTTATATTTTTGAGGATGAGCGAGTCAGGTGAGTGGGTGTGTTCGTATGCTTTATTACATTGTACTTATTGTTTTGGGGAAGGTTAACTTTCTGGTTGTAAGACCCGTCACGGCCAGGCTGGGAGACTGGATAGGCAAATGCTCACATTAAATCTGTACCGATACAGTGTGTTAAATGTCTTCCTTTTTACACCATAACCCATGGTGGTGCTCCTACTAAAGGAGGGAGATACGGAACATACATACATACATCAACCACATTTTGTCGGTTTCACCTGCATACGCGTACATTGTGGCGTGTTTTTCGGTTTCTATATAATTTTTAGAACGATAATACCACTACAATTTGACAAATTTAAAATATATTCAACATCGCTTTTTAAAGACTTTAGAACACATTTAATAAAGGCACTGGCTACGGTTACATGGAAATGTAACAATAATAAAAATATTATTGTTACATTGGAGACTAAATGCCGGAATGCATGGTTGGGTAAGGACCTGTTTAATTACGAATGTAACAATAATTATTGAGGCTACGGTTACATTGCGTTATTGTTACCGTACATGAAAAAAGCAATGTACGATGGGACTAGTAATATGTACTAAATAAGAAAAGTTGAGGACATTTATTACATACATTTATAACATACAATTTATTTACTGTAATTTTTTATTTACAATGACAATTTCTACAAATCCAGTAAGTTATTTTTAAAGTGCGACACATTTTTGATGAACGAAATTACGTCCTCCACGGATACGAACATACATACAGAATTTCTTAGTATTTAAGTTACAGTTAGCAAACTTTGCTTTTGATTATCAATTTGCGTCAAGTTATAAAGCTGTATGAAATGTATGTCTTGATATTGTTTCAGTTTCGTTTAAAACGCATCCCAAGTTTTAATTTTTTCACCATTAACAAAATTGGTCCAAAGTATAATGACAGTAATAAGAGTAGGTGTGCAGTTAAAAAAGTGAAACCATTGAACTATATTTTTCGCCTTTGACAGTCACACTCCTAATCTTGAGTAGTATCTTTAAGAACACCAAAACCATTAATACGTAGTAAAACTATTGAAGTTGTACACCATTTGTTGAATAATAATAATATTTTATTATTTATCAGTATTAAATTACAAGTATTGTTTAGTACATATTGAAAGAATGAAGCAATACAACTATAGAAGATTTAAGTTTAATCAATCTAGCGTACATTGCTGTTTTTCATGTAACAATAACGTAGTGTAACCGTAGCCTCAGTAATTATTGTTACATTTGTAATTAATCGGTTCCTCACCCAACTTTGCATTCCGGCAATTAGTCTCCAATGTAACAATAATATTTTTATTATTGTTACATTTCCATGTAACCGTAGCCAGTGCCTTTAATAAAACTGACCTATTTAGCCACTTTTATTAAATGTAAAAAAAAAAATGCATCACTAGAATAGTTGTGGAAAAAAATTCTGAAGGATTAAAATAAAGTCCAGGTATGTTTTTTGCCTGTCAAACATCTGATCTTCAAGACATGTGACTGTCATTTGTTTTTTTTTGGCCGTTTTAATTACAAACCAGCTAGTTAAAATTAACAGGGTTCTTATATAAAAATGGTTGTTCGAAATCTAGTTATTCAATATTTTATTGACAAAACACCTTATCACTAATCCCGGCTGACCCAGCCGCTTGAACTTTTGACGCATACAAGAATCACTTTTCCATTGTGGCGTCAGATATTTTGTTTTATGATGTCAAAATTTTACGGGAACCTGTGTGATATTCAGTAATGGCGGACAAATAGCGATAAGGTGTATTCTTTTTATACATCCTTGATACATTAAGGTGAATACAATCTTAACTTTTTATATTTAATCCTAAATTTTGAAAACTCCATTTTATTTTAGAAAAAAAAATGTATTTTGTACAAACCAGGTGCCAATCTTAAATTAATCAAAATCTAACAATTTCAGCACAAGAAACACCAACCTAAAACTATTTACTAGTACTTTTTAGTACTGAAAAGTATTAAATAACTTTTTTTATGATTCATGCGATCACCAGAACCACGACTTTGGAAAATATCAATTTCCGGATTTTATAGTCATTTCCTGTCCGTGTAATGATCGAATTTTGATATGCCCATCAAAATTTTGACGGGACGTATTATGGTATACATATTTCCGGTGTCCGTCCGTCCGTCTGTCTGTCCATCTGTCTGGCCGGCGTAAACATGTTGCTTAACTTGCCGTAACTTGAGAACGACTTATCTAAATTTCATGAAACTTTAAATAGTTGTTTCTTATGATGGTCAAATGATCTGTATACTTTTTGGTGAAAATAAGATTAAAACTTTTTGAGTTACGGCACTTTGTAACTAAAACAGGGGTGTGGTTTTTTTTTCACATGTCGCACCATATCTCAAAAATGATTCTTGATTATTGCTTAAAACTTTACACACTTCTTAGTTATATTAATCTTAATATCTGTATACTTTTTAGTGATGATTCAAAACAGGGTGGGGGTGGGGAGGTGGGGTTTCACATGTCCGCCGTGTCTCAAAAACAATAAATGGTTATTGCTTAAAACATTTTCAGAAACTATTGCTGATTATTGTATTAAACTTCCACACAAGATGTCGGGCGTATCATGCACTCATGGTGCAGCTGTTTATTTTCACATGTCGGACCTTATCTCAAAAGCGATTTTTGATTATTGCTTAAAACTTTACACACTTCTTAGTTATATTAAACTTAAGATCTGTATACTTTTAAGTTTTTGGTGATGATTCAAAATTTCATTTTTGAGTTATTCAGTATTTTGTAAAAAAGGGGGAGGTTTTTTTTTTACATGATGGCTGTATCTCAAAAACGATTTATGATTATTGCTAAAAACTTTACACACTTCTTTATTATATTAATCTTAAGATCTGTATACTTTTTGGTGATGATTCAAAATTTTATTTTTGAGTTATTGAGTATTTTGTAAAAAAGGGGGAGTTTTTTTTTACATGTCGCGCTGTATCTCAAAAATAGTTTATGATTATTGCTTAAAACTTTACACACTTCTTTGTTATATTAATCTCAAGATCTGTATACTTTTTGGTTTTGATTCAAAATTTTATTTTAGTGACATTTAGTTTTTTGTAAAAAAAAAAAACAGGAGGGGTTTCACATGTCCTGACGTATCTGGAAAACAATATATGGTTATTGCTTAAAACTTCCTCAGAAACCATTTATGATTTTGCATAAAACTTCTACACAAGACGGCGGGCGTATCATGCGATGGCGCAGCTGTTTATTATTTCATAGGAAAACATATGACGCCGTTTTTTTGACATACAAAAATTGCAAAGGAATCGGAAAAAGTAAAAAATCATAGTAAGCCTTGACAAAAAAACTAGATACCTAAAATCAATCTACAGGACATGCTTTTTAAATTTGAGTAAACACCTGAATAAAAACTCAACAGTGAAAACCGTTAACAGTAAAAATTGTTATTAGTACAAAAAAACATTACACGATGATAATATTCTATAAAAGTACTGACAAATGACTAGCATCAATCATTTGCGTAGTAAGATAAAGCAAGGATTTGTATAGTACATTACAGCTCCACCATGGGAGTGCGCACAGGGTGGGCAAAATTTCTACCTTGTCCATTCTGCCCACCTGTAGGAGTGGGCATGCAATTTCTTTTGTTTCATCTAAAGACTTGCAAGTACAATCACTTGAAAAAAGCAGATAAGCATTTGTAATCAATATTTTTACAAAAAAAAAGAGATTATAGCTAGAGTGGGTAGGTGGAAAAAGCAAAATTAACACAGGCTGTTGTGTACGTCTAACTATACAAATCCTTGAATACACATTTTGCTTACAAATCCTTTGTATGCATGTTTTTCATCGTTAGTTGGAGCTCATATTTTTAGTAACATATGTTAGCTACAATGAGATTGTTCTATATGGGAATTATAAATGGCTATAGGATCCAACTTCAAATGAATAAAATTGGAATGATTGGTGATAGACCAATCATCAGTGATGACCATTTAGTACACCTTATCGCAATTCGGAAAACTGCGCTGCTTGAACTATAGATGTCATACAACAATCACTCTTCCATTGTGGTGTCAGATATTTTGTATTATGATGCCCAAATTTTACAAGAACTTTTATAATGTCCAGCAATAGCGGACAAATAGAAATAATGTGTATTAGTGCAATGAAACTGGGACTATTTTTTCTCTCTTCAACTTTATGTTTATCATCAATTTGCTATAGATATGTCATGTCTATGACATCTAACATACTGTATATTAGAACAATAGTTTTGTATTGGTAAATTTTAATCTGTGTTTAAAAACAGATAGTAATTGTGTCTGGTGGTGACGCTAGTGTTTACTACAGGAAAATAGTAAGATATAGAATCTATGATATTTGCACTGATACTGATAGAGAATGAAATATATGTCTCCAGGCATATATAATAAAAAAATCTCGTTATGACTGTCCTGTAACTAGATTAGAGCTATCACACTCACTACATTGTTTATTAGTCAAAAGTTTGGTATTTTTGTGAAGTTAGTTGGGACAACATCCCTAATGCGCCTCGAAATAAGGAACTCAAAAGTCACGTGTAAAGAAAAACTCTCTGTGTAGTGATATTGGACATGTTTCTATTTTTAACAAATGACTGAACTTAATTATTTGTGGTGATTAGGAAAGTAGAGGAACATAGAATAAATGTGTTAAAACTATAAAACTATGGAGCTATTGAATGTGTTCAAAGTATTAAATTTTCAAATAACTTATTGTGTTAAAAAGGGGATATTTTACCACAAGGAGCCGCATCACAAAAGGATGTTCGGGGTTTGCTAATTTACGGAAAAAGTAATCTCACTTCGTACCCCGAAAATTTAACCACATATGTGAAAATGTCACAGCTTCGAAACAAGCTATCATACATATTCAAGTTTACGATATGGACTGAGCTACAGGAAAAAACGTTACCATTACCGCCTATGTAAAAACAATTAAAGATATTGACCCAGTTAGACGAGAATTCAGGAGTTTCAAAAAACTCTTTATTATATTTTTTTTTTTTATGTTAAAAGAAATATGTACATGTATGTCATTTGAGTATTAATAAACTCAATAGTTGTTTAAATAGGAATCAAAAAGAATAAATTATTCACTTAAATTTTATATAATTGAAAATAAAATAATGTTTCAGTATAGCCAAAGATTAACGAAATGACCTCTACCAATGGAGATTCCCAAATTATAGACAGTGTGAAGGAATATTATGGAAAGAAGTTAAAAAATGTGTCAGATTTACAAACCCAAGCATGTGTAGCACCAGGCAGACTTGTAAACAAAAATGTGCGTGTAGCAATCAGTCAAGTCCATGAAGAAGTAGCATCAAAGTAAGTTATAACTAACAGTTAAATAAAACTCTGAACTACCAGTATGTTAAAAGGGGGATTCAAAACAGTTCTGTACCCAAATGGAACAAATCCTAAACAATAAGACTGATGTATGGAAAAACTTAGATAACATGTACATGAAGCAATTAGTCAAGTTCATGAAGAGGTAGCATCAAAGTAAATTTGCTCTTTGGTCAGGTTGTTGTCTCTTTGACACATTCCCCATTTTCATTCTCAATTGTATAACTAACAGTTAAAAAAAACTCTGAACTATCATGAGTATGAGTATGTTAAAAGGGGGATAAAAAAATAGTACTCAAATGGAACAAATCCTAAACAATAAGACCGATGTACAGAAAAACTTATAAAAACATAATCTTAGTTAAGCTCTAAAAATGCAAATTTGTGCACCTTAAGGATCAGGTCCAGTTGATACCAATGTCATTGGATAATATATTCATCATTTGTTTCCTTTGTGACCAATAACAGATACTGTAACTTTATTTTTCCAAAGGTTATTTAAAATTTGATAGTGCACACAATACATTGTATTATATGTCTCTGGTTATACCTGATGAATTTTTGTTTATAGATATTATGGATGTGGATTAGTAATTCCTAATAAATTAGAAGGAATTAAAGTTCTGGACCTTGGAAGTGGAAGTGGAAGAGATTGTTATGCTATCAGTAAACTTATTGGACAGAATGGACATGTTACAGGGATAGATATGACTGATGAACAGGTGAGACCATGAGAATGTCAGTCACAGGAATAGACATGACTGATGAACAGGTGAGACCATGAGAATGTCAGTCACAGGAAGAGACATGACTGATGAACAGGTGAGACCATAAGAATTTCTGTCACAGGGATAGACAAGACTGAGGAACAGGTGAGACCATGAGAATGTCAGTCACAGGAATAGACATAACTGATGAAAGTATCAGTCACAGGAATAGACATGACTGATGAATATGTCAGACCATGAGAATGTTAGTCACACGAATAGACATGACGGATGAACAGGTAAGACCATGAGAATGTCTATCACAGGAATAGACATGACAGATGAACAGGTGAGACCATGAGAATGTCAGTCACAGGAATAGACATGACTGATTAACAGGTGAGACTATGAGAATGTCAGTCACAGGAATAGACATGACAGATGAACAGATGAGACCATGAGAATGTCAGTCACATGAATAGACATGACTGATTAACACATGAGACCATGATAATGTCAATCACAGGAATAGACATAACTGATGAACAGGTGAGACCATGAGAATGTAAGTCACAGGAATAGACCTGACTGATGAACAGGTGAAACCATGAGAATTTCAGTCACATTGATAGACATGACTGATGAACAGGTGAGATCATGAGGATGTCAGTCACAGGAATAGACATGACTGATGAACAGATGAGACCATGAGAATGTCAGTCATAGGAATAAACATTACTGATGAACAGTTCAGACCATGGGAATGTCAATCACAGGAATAGACATAACTGATGAACAGGTGAGACCATGAGAATGTCAGTCACAGGGATAGACATAACTGATGAACAGGTGAGACCATGAGAATGTCTGTCACAGGGATGGACAAGACAGATGAACAGGTGAGACCATGAGAATGTCAGTCACAGGAATAGACATGACTGATGAACAGATGAGACCATGAGAATGTCAATCACAGGAATAGACATAACTGATGAACAGGTGAGACCATGAGAATGTAAGTCACAGGCATAGACCCGACTGTTGAACAGGTGAAACCATGAGAATGTCAGTCACATTGATAGACATGACTGATGAACAGGTGAGACCATGAGGATGTCAGTCACAGGAAGAGACATGACTGATGAACAGATGAGACCATGAGAATGTCAGTCATAGGAATAAACATTACTGATGAACAGTTCAGACCATGGGAATGTCAATCACAGGAATAGACATAACTGATGAACAGGTGAGACCATGAGAATGTCAGTCACAGGGATAGACATAACTGATGAACAGGTGAGACCATGAGAATGTCTGTCACAGGGATGGACAAAACAGATGAACAGGTGAGACCATGAGAATGTCAGTCACAGAAATAGACATGACTGATGAACAGGTGAGACCATGAGAATGTCAGTCACGGGTATATACATGACGGATGAACAGGTGAAACCATGAGAATGCCAGTCACAGGAATGGACAGGGATAGACATGACTGATAAACAGGTCAGTGGGTCAGTCACAGGATAGTCATGACTGATAATCAGGTCAATAGGTCAGTCACAGGAATTGACATGAGTGATGAACAGGTCAGTAGATCGTTCAGAGGAATAGAAATGACTGATGAACAGGTTAGTAGGTCAGTCACAGGATAGACATGACTGATGATCATATGAGTAGACCAGTCACAGAGATAGACATGATGACTGAAATGATCAAAAATATAGTCATGAAAATAGTAAGCTGATTAATAGATAATGTAACGAAAACCGAGCGGTCAGGTTTTGATGTTAAACTATAAATGTGTAACCCTTAGTGTGTTGCTATAAGAATGTGTTTTATAACAATGTATAAGTATATATGAACTAAATTTATAACTGGCGACCCTTCTTTGGTAGCGTGGTACTCTGGTATCGTGGTACTTTGCGGTATTCCGGTAGATCTAAGGTTGGTTCTGTATAGGTTTTGTGGTACTTAGTGGTATTCTGATAGATCTTAGTTTGGTTCTGTTTAGGTTTTTGTAAGAATAACAGACTCGTTAAATAAAAATCAACTTGTATTAACTTTAAGATGCGTTAAATATCTACAATTCATACAAATAGTATATAACTTAACAGTATTTTAGTCTAACAAATAAATACCGTACTTTATTAGAATATTGTAAAGAAAATGGATAGCGGAAATATAAATACCTCGAAAGTTTAGTTTGGTAATCGACAAATGGTAAATCAAATTCAATGTCAAAAGATAACGTTTCTCTCGAGAAGTTATTCTCTAAATGCAACTTGTTAAGGAATTAACAAGCCCACACTATACGGAAGTAGTCTGGTTACTACTTAGTCTGGTAAATGGTTTCGGTACATGTATATATTTTTCGCTTGGAATTAGCGTGTGTTACTTACCCAAGGTAAAGTCGTACTGAAGTATTTTAGGTTTTCTCCACTGCTTTTATACTTCGGTAAACCAATCTACCGATTTGGTTTACCATTTACCATTTCGGCTTACCATTTACCGAAATGGTTTACCATTTACCTAAATTACCAAAACCGGAGCCAACAACAATAGGTTATGACGTCATTGTATTGAACGTCATTTGAAGTAAACAATTCACAGGTGTTCCGATTGTAAAAACATAGACAAGAATAATAAAAAGTTAACAAACATAGTTGCACAAGAATTATATAATAGGATCAATCAATTAACGGTAAGGTTTTAACAACATCATCACACAATTTTAGGGAAAACAAGTTCCATTCCAAGGGACCCCCATTTCGTTACAATAAGTAGGTTGGGATGAAAAGTCAGTCAAATGAGCATGTATAAAAACCAGTAGAAATGTCAAGATAAATTTTAAAACAAATTCTTGATCCCCTCTGCATTATTTTCAGTGATTGAATATTAATAGATTTAAATTTTTATAATTCTTTCATTTTATTAACAGATTGAAGTAGCAAGAAAGTATATAGACTACCACACAAAAACCTTTGGTTATGATAAACCTAATGTAAACTTTGTACAGGGCTATATTGAGAAGCTTATTGAGGCAGGCCTGAAAGAGAACTTCTATGATTTAGTAGTGTAAGTTATTGAAAAATAATTCATGACTGTCACAACTTAGTCAGAGATCGTGACAAGGGTAACATTATTTAAGCAAACCTTTATCCTCAGTTTTAATATGGGGAACATTGATTGCTGCCAAAGATGTATATAGAGGTCCTTTTTTGTTCATTTTGCATGACTTGAGCACATACCATCAAGGAGAAAGTTTAAACAATTATCAACAGTAATTCAAGTGCCTTTTCTTTTAAATCAAATATATGGTTATTTTATATTACTTTGATTGTTATCTCATGTACACCAATTTCATAACCAGATAAAATTCTAAATGAAAAAAAAAAACGGTGACATTGTTTTTGATACCTTGTTATTGGAGTGGCATTAAGTGTTAGCCAATTTTTGCAATTAGAAAAACAGTATGTATTAAATTACACCAAAAACAATAATCTAGATTATCCATATTACAATTGGCTGGTTACCCATTTATTCAACATCTCCAAATGTCCTGTATGGGTTATATGAGATTGCACAACATAATGGAGGGTTTTATGTCCATTACCATGACAAGTAATTTATTATTATGCTCAGATACCCAATTTTCAAAATTATGTATTATATATTATTGTGTTTGTGTGTACTGACTCAAACTAACCAATCACATGTTGTCAAAAGTAACAGATCAACCTTTAATTTTATGGACAAAGGGGAACAACTTTGATATGAATATTTAAGTACAACATACTAATCTCTATATCTAAATGGTTATTGGGAGAATGTTTTGATAGCAGATCTCTGATAGTTTCTTGACGACCGAGGCCGTCCAACATATACCCTCGATAAAAATGTTGACGGGTGAGAATTTTTCGAGGAGCCGCATGTAAGACCAGAGTGGGCTATCTCGGATGTCTCTGCGATCGAGGCTGGCTAACATATACCCTCCGTAAAAATTTTTATGTTTATTATTTACAGGTCCAACTGTGTAGTAAATCTGTCACCTGACAAATGTGCTGTGCTGTCTGAAGCCTACAAAGTTCTCAAGGTAATACCAGATTTACTTTCTATTTGTGCTGTACTGTCTGAAGCCTACAAAGTTCTTAAGGTAATACCAGATTTACTTTCTATTTGTGCTGTACTGTCTGAAGCCTACAAAGTTCTCAAGGTAATACCAGATTTACTTTCTATTTGTGCTGTACTGTCTGAAGCCTACAAAGTTCTCAAGGTAATACCAGATTTACTTTCTATTTGTGCTGTACTGTCTGAAGCCTACAAAGTTCTCAAGGTAATACCAGATTTACTTTCTATTTGTGCTGTATTGTCTGAAGCCTACAAAGTTCTCAAAGTAATACCAGATTTACTTTCTATTTGTGCTGTACTGTCTGAAGCCTCTCAAGGTAATACCAGATTTACTATCTATTTGTGCTGTACTGTCTGAAGCCTACAAAGTTCTCAAGGTAATACCAGATTTACTTTCTATTTGTGCTGTATTGTCTGAAGCCTACAAAGTTCTCAAGGTAATACCAGATTTACTTTCTATTTGTGCTGTACTGTCTGAAGCCTACAAAGTTCTCAAGGTAATACCAGATTTACTTTCTATTTGTGCTGTACTGTCTGAAGCCTACAAAGTTCTCAAGGTAATACCAGATTTACTTTCTATTTGTGCTGTACTGTCTGAAGCCTACAAAGTTCTTAAGGTAATACCAGATTTACTTTCTATTTGTGCTGTACTGTCTGAAGCCTACAAAGTTCTTAAGGTAATACCAGATTTACTTTCTATATGTGCTGTACTGTCTGAAGCCTCTCAAGGTAATACCAGATTTACTTTCTATTTGTGCTGTATTGTCTGAATCCTACAAAGTTCTCAAGGTAATACCAGATTTACTTTCTATTTGTACTGTACTGTCTGAAGCCTACAAAGTTCTCAAGGTAATACCAGATTTACTTTCTATTTGTGCTGTACTGTCTGAAGCCTACAAAGTTCTCAAAGTAATACCAGATTTACTTTCTATTTGTGCTGTATTGTCGGAGGCCTACAAAGTTCTCAAGGTAATACCAGGTTTACTTTCTATATGTGCTGTATTGTCTGAAGCCTCTCAAGGTAATACCAGATTTACTATCTATTTGTGCTGTACTGTCTGAAGCCTACAAAGTTCTCAAAGTAATACCAGATTTACTTTTTATTTGTGCTGTATTGTCGGAGGCCTACAAAGTTCTCAAGGTAATACCAGATTTACTTTCTATTTGTGCTGTACTGTCTGAAGCCTCTCAAGGTAATACCAGATTTACTTTCTATTTGTGCTGTATTGTCGGAGGCCTACAAAGTTCTCAAGGTAATACCAGATTTACTTTCTATTTGTGCTGTATTGTCGGAGGCCTACAAAGTTCTCAAGGTAATACCAGATTTACTTTCTATTTGTGCTGTATTGTCGGAGGCCTACAAAGTTCTCAAGGTAATACCAGATTTACTTTCTATTTGTGCTGTATTGTCTGAAGCCTACAAAGTTCTCAAGGTAATACCAGATTTACTTTCTATTTGTGCTGTATTGTCTGAAGCCTACAAAGTTCTCAAGGTAATACCAGATTTACTTTCTATTTGTGCTGTATTGTCTGATGCCTACAAAGTTCTCAAGGTAATACCAGATTTACTTTCTATTTGTGCTGTATTGTCTGAAGCCTACAAAGTTCTCAAGGTAATACCAGATTTACTTTCTATTTGTGCTGTATTGTCGGAGGCCTACAAAGTTTTCAAGGTAATACCAGATTTACTTTCTATTTGTGCTGTATTGTCTGAAGCCTACAAAGTTCTCAAGGTAATACCAGATTTACTATCTATTTGTGCTGTACTGTCTGAAGCCTACAAAGTTCTCAAGGTAATACCAGATTTACTTTCTATTTGTGCTGTATTGTCTGAAGCCTACAAAGTTCTCAAGGTAATACCAGATTTACTTTCTATTTGTTTTTTATAGACTGACAGCAAATGGAAATCATTCTGTGCACAAATTTTTCTACAGGACATGCAATGAGCACCTACTAGTTCGATATTTGATTTGAATGATTTTTGAGGTTTTTCATTTCAAAACATAGACAAAACCATTTCTTATTTTATTTAAGAAATAATTCATGGCAGCCGTAGAATTGTTTTCATTTAACCATGGGTTGGGCATTTATATTCGATTATTTTACCCGATTTCAAAACATAGACAAAACCATTTCTTATTTTATTTGAGAAATAATTCATAGCAGCCGTAGATTTGTTTTCATTTAACCATGGGTTGGGCATTTATATTCGATTATTTTACCCTGAGCGTTAGCGAGGGGTAAAATATGAATATAAATGCCGAACCCATGGTTAAATGAAAACTAATCTACGCCTGCCATGAATTATTTTGATTCTAATAGGACAAATTCAGTGTTTTTGTTAATCATGAAAGCCCTATACATGCGATACTGTTTTTTGGCTGTTCCGTTTTACCCAATTTCGATAATATTAGTAATATCATAGTATTCAATGATTTTTGTTTAAATGGCATTTTTCACTCATATATTTTCTTACAATGTTATTTTATTCGTTCTGAGGCGTACAAGAAGCTTTAAAACGCCCGATATTTACATTTGATTTTTTGTTTACGGAAACATACTTGTGACATCACCTTGTTTCGTTGCCATGCCAAGACAATAACATCATTTCGTGGAATTTTCATTTTATGAAATTTTACCATGAAAAATAAATTGAAATGGACATAATGGTTTATTTTGCTGTAGAATAGAGATAAATATATCATGTATATTGTATTTGAATCTTGGCTGACATAAACTAGGGGTTTTAATGTCGAAAATTGAGAATATCTGGTAGTATCAATAAGTTGGTCGTAAAAAGGAACAGCCGTTTTTGTGTATTACTTGTTCGGCTAAAGGTAGATATCGATTATACTGGTTGACGATAATAGGATGTCATATTAGAGTAGTTTGTTTATCTGCAGTTCACACATTTCATCCTTTACCATTGTGCACTGATGTTCAGAAAATCTTGTGTAACTGCATCGAAAGGTTAAAATGATTTGACCTGACATATTGTTTTACCCATCAATACCTAGTCTGTCTTAATCCTTAAAAAGATACAGGCTTCCATACGAACTGTACCGGTATTTGAATTTAAAACCAGATTGATACCTGTATGTTAATTTGTTCACTTTTAACAGGAGGGTGGAGAGTTGTATTTCAGTGACGTTTATTGTGACAGAAATCTAGAAGATTCAGTGAGGAAACATGAAACACTATGGGGTGAGTGTAATGAAAGCTGGCTAACTTCCTGATTTTGTATGTAAAAGTGGATCTTTTAAATCTCGGTGTTTACCAAGTACACACAAATTGAAGACAAAATTAAAGGGACTGTTTCTCAATATTATTTTAAATCAGATCTTCCTTACAAATACTGAATTGCAAACTAAAAATGTACAAACATGCCATTATGATGTAAATGCTCTACATGTGATGCTGTTAGATTGTTTACAAGAATTGATGATAGATTACAAGAAATAATATACTTAGACTTTTGGAACATTCAAACTACATGTTACATGTTAATTAAACCTGTCACTTTTCTGCAACAAAGAAAAAGGAGGCAATTGCTTATTTGACAAAATTTGAATACTATATTTTAAGAAAGGGAAATAAAGAGTTCTTTAATCTTTAATTATTGCAGGTGAGTGCATAGCTGGTGCCCTGTGTTGGAAGGATCTAATTTCATTGGCTGAGAAGACAGGGTTTAGTACACCAAGACTGGTAACTGTATCTCCTATACCTATAGACAGAGAAGATTTCAAAAAAATATTAGGTAAACAGCTGGTTTGATTCAATTATAAACTTTAAGATAATTATAAAAAAAGGTTTACGGAGAAGGAAAATAAGGATTATCTTGTTTCTTATAGAAAAAAATGTGTGTCTGTATTTGTACTTCCTGCACAGTAAAAACAAAGTCAGAAAGGAATGCTTAATCAAATTAACTTAGAAGAAACCTTACATCTACTATTTAAATGGTTGGCAGTTGGCCTATGCCAAGAAATTTTCTGTACCTTTCTTAAATACCCTCGTTTTCAAGTGATTATATAAAGTAAAATCAATCAAATTGATACATCCTCGTTTCCCCTTTATATTCAGACTCAAAAGATGCATGTTGCATTACATCAATTTGCTAGATAAAGTCATTTAAAACCTTTTCATTTGTCAATGTTTGCCTTAAAAATCTCTTCAACCTTTTACATTACCCGTACAAATCGTTTTGTTGATGCTACAAATCAGCCATACCGTTAATGGGTTCATGACTTCTGAATTTGACAGTGTCCATGTAAAATAAGCTCCACATGATTTTAAACCCCATAACAATTACTAAAAATAGCAAGAAAACTACATGGGGACCTTCATGACAGCTTTTGGTCATTCTCTACTGAGACAGGACCATGAAGGCTTGGTATTTGAATGGTTACAAATGGCAATTAATAAAAATATTGATACTCTATAATGAAAATTCAAATAAATATAATTTAAATAAGCAATGAATTAGCATGTTCACCATTGCTTACATGAAGGGATGTAATACTTTCGATCACGCTACACTGTATGGCGTAGACACGGTTTGTGATGGTGAAAGTTCCTCTTTTCGTTCAATTTTCATCCATGGAGATCTTTGTATACCCCCACCCCCTTTCATACTGGCTGTCCGACTTTGTAGAACCTACCCATTAAATTAACTGTTTAACTGTTATCCTCTTGGATATTCCTGAAATATTTGCCACTGGATGTTAAGAAAGCATCAATCAATTACTTTCTATTATACACTAATAAGACCTAATTTACACATGTACTACAATTTGATCACTTATTCTGATGAAGTACCAATATATAGAATAATTAAGTCTGTTAAGCAACTATTTTTGAGTCAACATCTGTTACATTATGTGAGCTCTATTGTTATAGCTATTATTGAAAATTAATTGATTTTTTTTAACATACATAAAATCATGGGAAGAGATATAATTGCTTATATTTATTTTGGGCTGATATTTTACTGTTGATTTTTTTTATCCATCCGGATGTAAGAAATTCATTATTTATTTTATTATATCCATCAATTACTTGCAATAAAAAGTCTGAAATGCATGAATCCATTCTATGATATTGTTATTTCTTTTTGTGTAGCTCTTACAGTGACTTGACTGCTAGTGTTGCTGTCCACCAATTGCAATTCATTCAAAATTTTGACCAAATTGCAATTTGTTTTATTAAACCAAATTGTTCAACTGGTCAATTTATTGAACAAACTGTTCAGTCAAAATGTGAAAGTGCAAGGTGATAAAATAAATCATACTTTCAATCCTATAAGACTTTAACTCCACTTTATTGATGATGTGACAAAAATACAGAATACTTTTAGAAAGAAAAACTATATGAAAGCTTAGTTTGGACATTTTTATAGCAATTCAAAATAATAACAGTTCCGTCAGCATGGAACTGACTATAATATACCTATAAAAACTGATAGACTGATTATGTCACAACATCATTAAAGTGGAGTTAAGGTCTTATAGGATTGTAAGTATGTTTTAGTTAATCCCCTTGCACTTTCATGACTTTGCTGTGGTTTTCTACAGCATTTAGTTCAAATTTCTGACCAGTTGAACAATTTGATTTTATAAAACAAATTGCAATTTGGTCAGAATTTTGAGTAAGTTGCAGTTGGTGGAGAACAACACTAACAGTCAAGTCACTGTAAGTTCTATGTAGAAGAAAATCACTGCATTTATTGTTATAGTCATTTATTCATTTGCATTTGATAAATATACATGTATATACTTAACAGGTGATGCCAAGTTTTGTTCTGCTACGTACAGATTGTTCAAGCTTCCCAAAGTAGAAAAGTCTCCACCATTACAAGTTATTTATAGCGGCGATGTAACAGGATGTGAGAATCAACTGGATTTTGATCACAGAAATCAGTTTAAGGTATTCAGATATTTTTAATTATTAGATATAAATTGACAAAAGACACATTATTACTTTATGAGTAGGTCAGCAATGCAAGCAGTTTTTAGGTTGTTAAAATGTGCAGTCCTTCAGATAGATATACATAATGCAAGACCAAAAAGTTGTGAAAAACCCAGGTCTTATTACAATTCTGTATCCAGTTAATTATAATTGGATAATCTTATAAGTATATATGTTCCTAACATTCCTTTCTCTCTATTCAGATGACAGCTTGTTGAAGGAAATCTTTTATTGAATATTCTTTGTATACATTATTAATTTTCCAATGATTTGTGGTTAAATTATCTCCCTTTCTAAAGATTATTTCCCTTGAATGTTGGAAAGACTTGAGGGAAGTTCAGGATTATGTTTGGCTGTAATTATAGGAACTGTTACGATTTGCTTAATGTATGTTATTATCTTATCAATAAAATTCATATTTGTGGTAAACCATTTCCCTCAGTTTATTATTTTATTCAACAAATAATATCTGCATTTATACAACAAATGAAGATTTATATATTCTAGATATTTATTTTATTCTCTATGCTTTTTATCAGACAGATGATGTCTACACAATTGACTCAGAACTGGTAACTATATTAAAGAATTCAAGATTTTCAGATGAGTTTGAATTTCAACCTGCAACAAAAGGGGTCTGTGGATCCACAGGAAATACTGTAAGTTGAAACACTGTACTAGACATGCATATATAAATAAATCTAAAAATAGCAGACAACATCAGTGAAAATGCAACGACCAGTATCATATAAAACAGACTACTTGTTTGATAACAAAAATTAAAAATAACAAGAATGTGTCCCCAGTACATGGATGCCCCATCCCCACTATCATTATCAATGTTCAGAGGACCGTGATAATGAGGGGGGGGATCTCTAATTTGGCATGTGTGCTTAGTTTCAAGTTGATTGTTCAACTTTATTAAAAACTACCTCGACCAAAAACTTTAACCTGAAGGCGGACGAGTTTACGAACGAACGGACAGACGGACTAACGGACACACAGACCAGAAAACATAATGCCCATAAATGGTGCATAAAAAATTATGTTGATGGAGTTTTTCTAGGATCAAACTTGCCTACAAGCTTTTATTTTTGTGTTTTTAACCATATCACTAATCCTCTCTAGAAGGGGAATTTTATAGGGAGGATATTTCATTGTTTTATCACCATCATAAAATTAACTAAAAATCAACCACTAAAGTAAAGTTCTATCTTTACTTTAAAATTGGAAAACTTTTTTGAAATAATATCTTAAACAGGTATTGGATATGTAATTTCTACTTACTTTAGATGACATTTTGCATTTAGTTAATGTTCATAGCAAACTAACGTGTTATATATTTATACTTTAAAGGTAGATAACCCATTTGATGTTTTACTGGAGAAAGAAAAGAAAGGAGAACAAGTCAGTCCTGCTTGTTGTGCTCCAGGAAAGTGTTAAAAAAAGGAGAAACAGCACTGCTGGAAATATTGTCAAATTCTAATTTTGAGTACAATATTAATGGATATTATATCTGAGCAGTTTTTTATTATGTAATTACAAACTTTTAAAACAATTTTGATTGATATTCTCATTACAGTGAATACTTACTGATCATTTCATAAAAAAAATTCCTGGATATAATTATTTTTTTTCATTTTCAAAATTTATGACATTTTATAAATTTTATAAATTCTTTTACAAATATCATTTATACTAATTGTTCATTGCTCATATAACTTGTGGGTCAATACTGAAAATGTGTATTTTTCTTGCCAACTGACCAGTTGATATTTCCTGTGTTAGAATTTTGCATTGATGTTGACAATAGGAAATGTGCTGGAAGTACAGTTTTTGGGTTCAACAAAAATAGAAATTATTTTTCAATTTTTAACCTGAAAAACTAAAGTTCTTTTTGGAAAAGTGAATTATTATTAAGAATTCTACTACAGTAATATCGGTATTCAGTTGTTGAAATAGTTAGATACCAAAAGCAAACTCAGATTATTTACTATGGTCAATGGTAGGGGAGAAAAAAGCAACTAAGTAAAATATATTATATTCTTAATACAATGTATACCTAATATAATAGTATTCAATTTGCATGAAATATAGAAATAAAAATTTCATTTTCAATGAGAAGTAATATCACTGCTGTCATATAGGAAACTCAAGTTTATAGTATCTATTACAAAAATCATCTTACATAGAATATTTCAAAACTATCAGAAATTGAAGTTAACCAAATAAGAGACCTGAAATGATGACATAAATGACAATAATAATCAAACTTCTATTCATACTTAATGTAAATTATTCATATTACAAGTGTTTGTTTTCATGGTTGTTAGCAGAGCTTTATCTGTACTTGCATAATATGGTGCTAGAAACATAATAAATAATTACAATACAGTTTTGTATCAATTTCATTTTTATTACAGAATAATAAATAATTCCAATATCATACACAATTTAGTTGCAGTAGTTTTGTAATTTTGTCAAATTCATGTGTAAAAAAAATTGTATGCATGTCAAATTTAATTTGTTTTGGACAGGTTTTTTGTATACTGTCTGAGAAGGTTTTGCAGCTGCTTAAGGAACGATAATAAATAGATTCAATTGCCTTTATTTTCAAGTTCATAGACATATTTTTCATCCTCAATATGCATGAAATATTTGCTACTGGATGTTAAGCAACAAAACAACAATCAATCAATCAAGCATTCATTTCAACATTTTTATGAAACATAAACTAGAGGCTCCAAGGAGCCTATGTTGCTCACCTTGGTTTAACATAAACTAGAGGCTCTAAGGAGCCTGTGTTGCTCACCTTGGTTTAACATAAACTAGAGGCTCTAAGGAGCCTGTGTTGCTCACCTTGGTTTAACATAAACTAGAGGCTCTAAGGAGCCTGTGTTGCTCACATTGGTTTATGTGCATATCAAACAAAGGACACTCTTTATTGCGAACCCAATGAAAGTTTACAATAGGTTCACCTGATAGTTACCGGTCCATTTAAACTTTTGGCAGTTCTATTGTCCCATCTAACAAATACAACAAGTATTGTTCTCGGTGTAGTTTATTCACTGGGACCTTTAAATTTCTTATAAGAGAAATCTATCACTCATTGATTAATCATTAGATGGTATCTTCTGAAGATGTTTTTAAAACAATGGAGAAAATCAGCACTGTGCTTATGTCTTATGCATAGTCCAATGTCCTTTACCTCATTTTCATGGTTCAGTGACCGCTTGAGAACAAAAATTGAGTTTTCTTGTCATGTGAAATTCTCATTTGTTATGAGTAATAGGATAACTTAATTTGGTATATAGGTTTGTTTCAAGATTAACATGTCTTTCAAGTACTATAAGCAACAGGTCAACTTTATTTGATTTATGAAACGGTCGTATGGTGTACGAGTCTGTCTTGTATGTATCATCTGGACCTTGATCTCATTTTCATGGTTCGTTTGTTGTTCAATGATATTTTTTTTTGCTTTGATTAGCTTTTTCGAGTACTATAAGCAATAGGTCAACTATATTTGGTATCATCTGACCTTGACCTACGTTTATGGTTCAATGGTCAATGTCAAGTTCGTGTGTTTGTCTTTTTTTCAAATACAAATATTAAAATGTCATCTACATTTAGTGTATGAAATAGTTGTAAGGTGCACATGTCTATCTGGCAGGTACATGTTTAATCTGATATGGACCTCAATTTCATTGGTCATTATAAAGTGTTTGTGTTTTTTGTCTATTTTTCAATTAGCATACACAACTGGTCAACCATTATATGATAGTTGCACAGGCACTTGTTTCTGCCTGTGGATAGTTGGTGTTTAAAAGATTGTAAGGTTTATGTGTCTCTCTGACACAATTTATTTGGCCTTGAACTTTGTGACCACATCATTTGGACTCTGCATGATGGATAGTTGTCTTATTGTGACAATCGTATGACATCTTCTTTTATCTTTTTTTTTTATGTATGTGGGTCGAATTAAATGAAAGTTATTGAACAATTAAATTGTTTCTATTCGGATATACAAACATTTTTGACCAAAATGGTTTTAAATAAGACAACAATTTTCGTTTTCCAAAATGTAATTTCGCGATGCTCTAGTCATAACTTTTATACGTTAAGTGTTATCATACTTGTAAAAAATCAAAAGCATATGACAAATGATGACGAGATCGTCCTGAACATGCATGAAATATTTGCCACTAGACGGTAATTTTAAAGCAATCAACAATCAATCAAAAGATGAAGCGAGTTATATATCAATCAAACAGCAACCTGGCATCAAAAGAAAGACAGTCATCGGCCACAGTCGTTAATCCAGCTTAACTTTAGAAAGTAAACACAATAAAATGTCCAGTATTTATTCAGGAGTAGACTAACTCGAATAATTCAGTCGGTATATGTCTGTGCTTTACAATGGTCATCAACTTGGGCAGGGTCTGAAAAGTAGTCTTCCGGGATGAAGAGCAAAAAATTGAACTCCATTGGAAATAAAGTGTGATGAATCAGGGCAGAATTATCGCCTTTCAACACTCACTTTGGCTGAATATTGGAGTTAATGTTACATTAACCAAACTTTGTTGCATAGTACCGGTAATACACCCGCTCAGCTAAATGCAGACACTATAGTCGCCCATTAGAGGTGCTTTCAAGACCGGACTAGAGAAGTCAATATTTATAAAACCATCCCACTCTACATTTATACTCAGTATATTAAGTATTGATGGATTTTATACTGTTGATATAACATTTGTTCAATAATTCAACACATCTGTATAGAATATTGATTTTAATTTGAATTATCTCATAACAATCAATAAAATGTTAACATGTGAAAGACTAATAGTTATAACAATGATATAAACATGTATACACGTATACAGAGAACTAAATTAATGCTGTAAGAACCTGCTAACCTTTGATGGGTTTCGCTGAAAATCCCTTATATTTAAAGGCGATAAGAACATGTACACTGTAAAAAATGGAAAAGAAAACAGGGGGTCTATTCCACAATCGCTTGTGGAATTATTGCAAAGAACAAACATTTGTACAGAAACGAAATTGACAAATGTGTTAATTAGCTTCCCTGTTTATCCTTCCTAAGAAGATTGATATGCTTTTTCATGTCAATTCTAAAATTTGTTGACTTAGACATATATTTCTTTATAATTGTGGTAACAAGAACTAGAGGCTCTAAATAGCCTGTGTCGCTCACCTTGGTCTATGAAGGACACCGATGGATTCATGACAAAATTGTGTTTGTAGATCTTACTTTACTGAAAATTCTTGCTACTTACAATTTTCTCTATTTATAATAAACTTGGCCCTTTAGATACAGAGAAAAATATTTTGTACAAATTTACAAAAAATTACCAAATTAATGAAAATTGTTAAAAATTGACTATAAAGGGCAATAACTCCTTCAGGGGTCAACTGACAATTTTGGTCATGATGATTTACTTTTAGATCTTACTTTGCTGAACATTATTGCTGCTTACAGTTTAGCTGTATCTATAACAGTATTCAAGATAATAACAAAAAACGACAAAATTAAGTGCCAATTTGGGGGGGGGGGGGCAGAAACCCTACAACCAGTTGTCCAAATCATCTGTAAATTTTGGAGCAGATAGATATTCACCTAAGAAACAATTTCAGCCCTGGTGTCAGATTTGCTCTAAATGCTTTGGTTTCAGAGTTATAAGCCAAAAACTACATTTTACACCTATGTTCTATTTTTAGCAATGGCAGCCATCTTGGTTGGTTGGCCGGGTCACTGGACACATTTTTTTAAACTAGATACCCCAATGATGATTGTGGCCAAGTTTGGTCAAATTTTTCCCAGTAGTTTCAGAGAAGATTTTTGTCAAAGTTAACTACGACGACGGACGACGGACGCAAAGTGATGAGATAGGCTCACTTGGCCCTTTGGGCCAGGTGAGATAAAAATAAACTCTGGTTTTGTAAGCCTATTGCACGTTATTTCAGCGTTTAAAAGGTTACCTATTCCCTCTTTTCTTTAATATATTTCGAAAAGAATGCGAAAGTTGTCATTAAAGAAACAGGATGGCAATATTTATTCTATGACGTACATGCATTGTTAATATAAACGAACAAATTTTAATATAGGAGATTTCAGCGTTTAAAAAAGTTACCGATTCTTACTTATTTCGAAAAGTAAGCAAAAGGAGCACAGGCACTTGTTTCTATCCATAGGAAGGTCGACTATCTGTTTCTATCCATAGGAAGGTCGACTATCCATATAAATAGATAGTCGACCTTCCTATGGATAGAAACAAGTGCCTGTGGAAAGGAGTCAACGAAGAAAGGTAATATGGTTCATTATATGGCACATTGTTAAGTACATATGAGCAATATGAAACTAGTATGACAGAGAAAACATCTCTCCTACCAAATTCATACCAATTAATGTAGCTAATGACCTCCAAGATTTGACCTCTGTGTTTAATGACAGATGTGATTTGCTGATTGGGTCCATTCGTAATAATGAATTAGTCATATGTTCCATGTTACTCGTTGGTTTTGTGGTTTCCTCCTGGGGCTGTCGAGAGACTGTATACATGATCCTAGGTAGAGACAGAGATTTGTTTCCAAGCTGAAGATTTGTCTGTGTTGCACTATCCTGTGAAAAAAAAACATCCCTCCATCAAAATTCCCAAATAGCTTTTCCCTTTCATTATCAAATATCCAGTAAATATAACACAAAACAAAGCACACTAATTTTATCTTCATTTTTTTTTTAATTTCGTGTTTTTTTTTATTAATTTGCTTGAAACTATACTTTTAATGCGCTACGTCTATTAAGTACAATCTTTTGTATGCGGTATAACAGTTTAATGCGCTACGTCTATTAACTACAATCTTTTGTATGCGGTATAACAGAGAGCGAGCGAAGCTTAAGATATATTATACATATTGTTATCTATCCTTTTTCAAAGCGGGAACAATATCGATTTTATTTGATCTAAATCAGAAGCCACCTAGATATTATAAGAAAGCGAATTTCATTTTACAAATAGATAAGTTGGGGAACGAAAAACATCGTAATTCTTAACAAAGATTTAAATTTTAAATCATATGACATACCCTTTTGTCCTGGATTTTCCTTCTCAACATCCCAACAGCTTCTGCAGCTGCTTTGTTTTTCATAGTCCATCTTCGCAGATTCATGATTCTCAGCGAATAGTCACATTCTGGATGTGGACAGGTCATCACACCACTTTCACCTCTCCTAAAAGCAGCCTTGTACTTCTTTTTAAACTCCATGGCCACTTCATCTCGTAACGATAACAAACAGTCTGAACAGAACGTATGTCCACAAGGCAGAATCCGAGGTTTCCGGAATAAATCTCCACATATGTAACATTTGAGTACTGACATCCATATTCCCGAGTCATCTGAGGCCTCACTGCCCTCTGTGGAGGAGGATAGATCCATGTTTATCGTCCTCCCACAATCTGCCGCAACACTGAATATCGATTAATTAAGTAATTATACTTTAAGCAGACACATCATAAAGGCATTGTTAAAAGCTAATTTGGATTGAAATGTATAACTATAAGTATCAGGGAAATAAAGTGAAGAATTCCGATTTCGTATTAATTTAATTAATATAGAATGCCTTTTGCTAGCAATAATCAATAAATAAATCACTAGGTTTATTGACCTTGTATAGGTAATGTCTATAATCAATGTAACATCTTCAATCAAGGTAACATACTGAATTATATACCTTTGAGGAAATAACAATAATGTTTTACAGGACTGCACTCCCCTAAATCCTTTATGTCCGTGTATAATGCTGTTAAAACTGATTTTCCAATACTCATATACATAGTATGTCATTTCAAATAGTAAAAAAAACCCGATAAAAGTGTTTTCATTTATTTTCGGGTGTTGAGGAAAACTTGCATTTTCGAGGATAATTGATATCGTAGTTTTGCCAAAGTCTGAATACATTCTTATAGAAAATTTGTTATTCCTTGGAAATAGGAATTCGTGGCTATCGGGTAACAAGGATATTCACGAAAATGGTATACAACGAATAATAATGGGGGGGGGGGGGGGGGGGGGGGGGGCAAGGGGTTTAGCTGTTATGCTGTTATGGGGCATTTTAATTCTTTGTTATCTGTTATTCTGAAAATATATTTGCTGTTAGCTGTTATTGTCTTATTCTTTGTAAGCTGTTATTGGGTTTTTAGTTTTTTTGTTATCTGTTATTGTGATAATGTATTTTCTGTTAACTGTTATTGAAAATTGGGATGTTAACATTTTTGGGACAGTCAAAATTCGGGAGAAATTGAAGATTATTGGACATTGGGGTCTACCACTACTAATATGTTGGTCCCGTATTCGTAGAAGGATTCCGTTAACATATACCCATCACAAAAGTGAGGTCCAGGACAATTCCATTATATCTTATGATTATCCTTCGTAAAAGCTTTTATGTTATATGGTACATAGACTCAGCTCTTTTCAAAGCAGAACCAAATACATTGTACAATGAAAGTTCCCACCATGTACTGGGTTCCGAAGCTGCACATAACTCATTACAATTAAAGATGAATTTATCTTCAAGCCATAGTTCCCCTATTAAACTATGTATTCTACTTACTAGTAGACTTGGTACAATCAAAAACATGATAAAAATTTATTCAAATAAGGCCTTTGAAAATAGTGGAATAAATTACTTTTGGAGTGTCAAAATTGTTCCTACTTGATAAATTGCATGCTTATAATTGGTGCTTTTGATTTTTCTACCCTATATACAACTTTGCCTCATAGTCTTATTCAGAAAAATTCACACACCTCATTAAATGGGCATTTAAAAAAGTCAGAATGCGAATATATATATTCAAACTCTTTTAGGTAATTTTTTAATAGCAACAAACACAAGAACTATGTCAATTGGACCTAGTTTGATACCATAACTGCCCTTGCATTTTTACTAGATATAATTTTTGTCTCTTTCACATATTCCTCATTTCCATTCTCAATTTTATTACACATTATATAAATTACAAACATGTGTGAGTTTCGATATTTGTACAAAAATAAATGCTGAAAAAAGTATTCCATAACAAATAAACAGCTACGCCATGAGTGCATGATACGCCCGTCACCTTTTTGAAATATTCGATAACTTCTCAATGTTATATCAGATATTTATAAAAATCAGTCAATATGTATCACGTATATAAACAATACATCAAAGTTTCATGAGAACTGCAGAGAACATTTTTGAGTTATTGTCCGAAAACTGGAAAATACCATCTTTTTTAATGAATAAACCCCTTAACTGAATAACATTAAATCGGAAATAAAAAAAATCGAAAGGGCGCTTACAACAATAGTTATAAACAATTCAGCAAAGTTTCATGAGAACTGCTGAAAATGTTTTTGTGTTAATGTCCGAAAACTAGAAAATCCCCCCTTTTAATTAATAAAAATCCTTAACACGGAAACGTAAAATCTAAAATTTATAAAAATTGAAAGGGAGCTCATGTCAATAGATATAAACAATTCACCAAAATTCCTTGCAAATTTGTGAAAGGATTTTTGAGATATTATCAGAAAACTGGAAAAAAACCACCATTTTTATTGAATCAAACCCCATTACTCAGAAACTTAAAATCTAAAATTTACAAAAAAAAAAAACGATAGGGAGCTCACGTCAATAGATATAAACAATTTTCCAAAAAATTTATGTAAATTGGTTAAAGAATGTTTGAGTTAATGTCCGACATGTTGACGACGGACGGACAAGAATATACCAAATACATATCTAGATACATAATTCTGAAAACCATGTTCATAGAAAATGGAATTCATTACAAAGGATTATACTCGTAATAAGAAATACTGATTTGTCAAGGACCCGACTTATTTTAATATTTCATTTACTGTTATCTGTTTTTGTCCATTTTAATTCCTTGTTATCTGTTATTAGCCAAATCAATTTGCTGTTTTGCTGTTATTGGGACCCTCTTGCCCCCCCCCCCCCCCTCAATAATGAATCCGAAGTATATTAAATACTTTATAATGGCAACATACAATACCAGGTTTGTAATAACACGAGCTTACCCTTCCGGAGCACCTGATATCACCCCCAGTTTTTGGTGAGTTCGTGTTGCAATGGTTTATTTTCGATCTATGCGTTTGAATGTCCACTGGGGTAAAGCTGATGACCGTAACTGCATTCACGGTCATCCCAAGATGTCGGATGAAAAATTAGGTCAGAATCTGTATTGTCTGTTAAAGTGTTTCTATATCATTTTCTTTACTAAGCATACATTTGTACGATGTAAATTAATAAAATATTCACACGGAAATCACAAATTACTACACAGAAATGTGTATGAAAGAGAAAATTGGATTTGAAAAAATCGCTAAGATGACCGTAAATCATAATCGAGATGACCGTAACAGGATCAGCGATTCATAACAAGGGTGACCGTAATTGGTTAAAGATGACCGTAATTTATAAAGGATGACCGTAACTTTTAAAAATGACCGTCTATTCTAAAGAAAAATCCGTATTGGTATTCATAGCTTTTTGTTGAGTTTGTCTCAATAGGGGCTTCGGGAGCGGATATAAATATGTTTAATCAATTTCTTTTTAACTATTTGCCGTATTTTGAGTTAATGACAATGATAGTAAATTGTGATATTTATTGATGAGGACATTAAAATTTTAATACAAATTGACAGCGTTACGATGAAAAATTTAAGAAAGACAAAAAAAATAATTAAACATATGAATATCCGGTAATCGAGCCCATGTGTATGGTTCCAGAGGAAGCAGATTGAAACCTTAATTTGTCTTGATATGTTATTACATTTCTGTGTATACAATTTGACAAGGTTCCCCCTTGTTATACGCTATTCGTACCATCTGAAATAAAGAACATTTGCCATGGTAGTTGAAACGATATAATATAAATGGATGTACATACATTGGCATTTTAAAAAGGTGGATCTATTATTTAAGAATTGAATGCTTCTTTTTGTAACTCCATTGGGGTGTAAAAGCGTTGACCGAAGTACATTTTGTATGAAGCGCTTCCAAAAATGTGCGCACGGTCAACGCTTTTACAACCCTATGAAGTTACAAAAAGAAACATTTCCGCGCTTCATACAAAATGTACTTCGGTCAACGCTTTTACACCCCAATGAAGTTACTAAAAAAAGCATTTAATACTTATAATACACATATATACATTTCTTAGCTAGGATCATGAAGACACGAATTTTATCTTATTTTTTTACCATTCACCTGTGCACTTTATTGTGGGACTTCGTGTTATCAAGAATAATAAGTTTTATTGTGTAATGCAATTGCTTAAGGAATAACACGTGATCTGCCGTTAGCCAATCAGAATAACGTATTATAATGAAACACATCTTTCTGATGAGTTAAGCCTTTTTCAACTGATTTTTATAGTTTGCTCTTTTGTTGTACTGTTATACCACTGTCCCAGGTTAGGGGGAGGGTTGGGATCCCGCTAACATGTTTAACCCCGCCACAAATTATTAATGTATGTGCCTGTCCCAAGTCAGGAGTCTGTAACTCAGTGGTTGTTGTTTGTTAATGTGTTACATATTTGTTTTTCGTTCATTTTTTTTTTTATATAAATAAGGCCGTTAGTTTTCTCGTTTGAATTGTTTTACATTGTCATATCGGGGCCTTTTATAGCTGACTTTGCGGTATGGGCTTTGTTCATTGTTGAAGGCCGTACTGTGACCTATGGAACGCCATGACTGCCTTATGTTAATGATCAGCATTATATGCAGTGCTCACACCATTATATTAAGTGCTCACAACATTATATTAAGTGCTCACACCATTATATGCAGTGCTCACACCATTATATTAAGTGCTCACAACATTATATTAAGGGCTCACAACATTATAGTAAGTGCTCACACCATTATATGCAGTGCTCACATCATTATATTAAGTGCTCACAACATTATATTAAGTGCTCACAACATTATATTAAGTGCTCACAACATTATATGCAGTGCTCACATCATTATATTAAGTGCTCACAACATTATATTAAGTGCTCACAACATTATATTAAGTGCTCACAACATTATATGCAGTGCTCACACCATTATATTAAGTGTTCACAACATTATATTAAGGGCTCACAACATTATATTAAGTGCTCACACCATTATATGCAGTGCTCACATCATTATATTAAGTGCTTACAACATTATATTAAGTGCTCACAACATTATATTATGTGCTCACAACATTATAATAAGTGCTCCCAACATTATATGCAGTGGTCAAAGCATTATATGAAGTGTTCAAAACATTATATGCAGTGGTCACAACATTATATGAAGTGATCACAACATTATATGAAGTGCTCACAATATTATATGAAGTGCTCACAACATTATACGTTTTTTGTTGTATGATGAGATTGATTATATGAAGTGCTCACAACATTATACGTTTTTTGTTGTATGATGAGATTGTTGTATGATGAGATTGATGTATGATGAGATCATTCGGTAAACATCGTTTTTTAGCGGAAATTACCGAATCCATAATTTGTAAATAACGGTAATGCCCAGCAAACAAATTTAAACAGTTATTAAAGTCATGTGATCATAAGGCAGTATACAATATTTAAAACTGATTGAAATAAGTAAGGAAAAGATGAAACTAAGAAGTGAATGATTAAAGTAGTTCTGTTCGTCGTAAGAAATACGAATGGCAAAATGTAAGTGAAATAATAAAAAGTTTATTTAATGAAATATCGAAGGGAAATTTGTATGACATATTCCTCGAGTTCATTTCCTACTGAAGAACTTTAGCAAGGTGCCACTTTATAGTCCGTACTCAGTTTAAAAAAAGCTTAATTACCTTTTAAATAAAACAGTCAGCTTTCTATAACACATAAGCGTCATATTACGCTAGCTTATATATGTCATGATGAGTCATTTTTTGGCATCCATTTTCAGAATTTGTCATTTCACATGAATAAGTATCTAACAGATATGGAAAATGCAGTTTAAAGCATTTCATTGTAGGTGTTTAAAATAACTTTAGGCAGCAACCATTTGATTTTTTTTGGGGGGGAGGGTTCGGCTATTGATTTTTATTTTTTTCGCGACAAGTCTAAAATATTTTTTTTAATTCAATTTTAGCATTACATATATTGGCAGATAGGGGTGAATCAACCAATTTTTTTTTCTCAGAATCAAAAACAAATTATTTTTTTCTCCAAAAACTGGAAACACACTTTTTTTCAAAAAAATCCATAAATTTTACCCTTTCAAAACCCAGTTTAACATTATTTTCATTTAAAGTTATCATCTCTTATGAAAACTGAGTTTGTGGGGATGAAAACCGTTTACTACGTTTGTTCGTCATTTTGCACGGTTAATATATATAAAAAAAGTGGTATGCTTGATAATGAAACAACTTTCCACAAGAGACAAAATGACATCACAGAAATTAACAACTAAACGGCCACAGTACGGCCTTCAACAATGAGCAAAGCCCATACTGCATAGTCATGCAGCTATAGAAGGCCCCGAAATGATAAACGTAAAACATTCCTAATTTATGTACAAACAAACGATCGAAAAACTAACATGTATATAACACATTAACAAACGACAACCACTGAAATAAAGGCACCTCCTGACTTGGGACAGCCACATATACAGAATGTGCGGCGGGTTTTAGTATGTTAGCGGGATACCAACCCTCCCTCTAACCTGGGACAGTGGCGTAACAGAACAACATAAGAACGAACTATGAAAATCAGTTGTAAAAGGCTTAACTCATCAGATGGGTACAAATATAAATCCATCTACCAGAAAATAGAGTAGACGTGGGCGGCTACTTCTATATCCCAACAACAAAAAGACACTATAAGTACTGATCTGAGATTACTCGCAATTACTGACAGCTAGTTCAAAGCCACTAACAACTAATAAAAAAAACATGCATCTAAGTTTTGCATTTAGGTAAAGATTGAAACAAACTGTGAGTAAAATAGAATGATTTACTATTATTGGATAGTAACGATTGTCCATGAAAAAGGAGTCATTTTCAATGCTCTTCAACTTTGTACTTGTTTGGATGTATAAATATTTTGATATGAGCGTCACTGATGAGTCTTATGTAGACGAAACAAGTATTTGGCGTACTAAATTATAATCCTGGTACCTTTGATAACTACTTGACCTAAATTAATTCTGGTTAAGGTACATTAAGATACAAAATATAATCAACTACAAGTCATAGAAGAATAATATCTTTTAGATCGCACTTCTTTGATAACAATGGACCTCGAAAAAAGATTCAAATTTGTGTTTAGGTCCAGATGATAGCAACAACACAAAAAAGAGGAATGCTATTTGTTGCTGAGCACTTCTTTGATTTTATTTAAAGTCCACACAATTTATTTTGTAACGGAAGCACACAAAAAAAGATACTCATTATTATGTCAATATATAATTGTAATATAATTATATTAATGGAGAACTTCTAGTATTGTTTTACTGTGAATTCTTCTCGTTGTTGTGATTGGCGTTCTAATTCTTCTCACATACAAGCTTGTCTATAGTCTGAGGATTTCTGTTATTTTTGCTACCAATTTTTTTCCATATCCCATGTTAGGATCAATCTAAAAGGTTGAAAATTTCATATCTGAATATTTTTTTCGTTATCTGGAAAGTTACTTTTGACGGCGGATCTTGATTGTTTCTGTGGGGCTTCTTTCTCATGGATAGGGATCACTCACGGGGAAAAAAATGGAAAATTGTCGAAACTAATTTGACTTTTATGTATACTAGCATAAAATCGAGAATGGAAATGGGGAATGTATCAAAGAGACAACAACCCGACTCCATAGAAAAAACTACGGCAGAAGGTCACCAACAGTTCTTCAATGTAACGAGAAATTCCCGAACCCGGAGGCGTCCTTCAGCTGGCCCATAAACGAATATATATTAGTTCAGTGATAATGAACGCCATACTAATTTCCAAATTGTACACAAGAAACTAAAATTAAAATAATATAAGAAAAACAAAGACCAGAGGCTCCTGACTTGGGACAGGCGCAAAAATGCGGCGTAGTCCGAATTATATTCTTAAAAGAATTTAAATTCACAAACTAGTTTTTTTGCACCAAACATTAATAACTGTTTAAATTTGTTTGCTGGGCATTACCGTAATTTACAAATTATGGATTCGGTAATTTCCGCTAAAAAACGATGTTTACCGAATGATCTCATCATACATCAATCTCATCATACAACAATCTCATCATACAACAAAAAACGTATAATGTTGTGAGCACTTCATATAATGGTGTGAGCACTTAATATAATGTTGTGAGCCCTTAATATAATGTTGTGAGCACTTAATATAATGGTGTGAGCACTGCATATAATGTTGTGAGCACTTAATATAATGTTGTGAGCCCTTAATATAATGTTGTGAGCACTTAATATAATGGTGTGAGCACTGCATATAATGTTGTGAGCACTTAATATAATGTTGTGAGCACCTAATATAATGGTGTGAGCACTGCATATAATGCTGATCATTAACATAAGGCAGTCATGGCGTTCCATAGTGACCTATAGTTGTTAATGTCTGTGTCATTTTGGTCTATTGTGGACAGTTGTCTCATTGGCAATCATACCACATCTCCTTTTTTTTTATATCTAATGTAATTATGTGACATTAAAAGGAATCCAAGAAATACAAAAAAATCTACTGGCTTGTATTTGGAGGCTTCATATGGTAAACTAATGTATTTATTTGAAGCACGTCTTATTTTCTTCGACCTATAGGATAATACTCTCTTATAAGTTCGTTTTATGCAAATTGCAACACGATTAATTATTTGATACAAAAAAGGTAATACAAATACTTTTTTTTTTAGAATTGACAGTCATCCTTTATTAATTACGGTCATCCTTTACAAATTACGGTCATCTTTTTACCAATCACGGTCATCCTTGTTATATGTTACGGTCATCTTGAAAATATTTTGATGATGATTTACGGTCATCTTAGCGATTTTTTCAAATCCAATTTTCTCTTTCCGATACACATTTCTCGGTAGTAATTTGTGATTTCCATGTGAATCTTTTATACATTTACATCGTACCAATGTATGTTTTGTAAACAAAATGATATAGAAACACTTTAACAGACAATACCGATACTGACCTAATTTTTCATCCGACATCTTGGGATGACCGTGAATGCAGTTACGGTCATCAGCTTTACCCCAGTGAATGTCTCTCTGGTATCTTTCAACCCTCATCAATAAAGTATCATAAAGCGTTAAATTTTCATTGCTAAAACATTTTCTCTGGATTTTCTGTTATAATTCCAAAGAATATGTCCAGCATGCTGTGTCCTCAATTAATGAATACGATGTAGCTTTAATGCAACTGTCTAGTAACTCTGAGCAGTCGCACACTATTGAATAACAATAGGCATGTAAGTAGTATTTTTTATGAATCAAAAAATATATTCTGGTCAAGGCTTTCATATAGGAGTAGCAGAGTATGATGACCTGTCACTAAAGAGGCCGGTATTTAACCAGACGTCTATGACTGATAATATGTAAAGATAAATAAAGCTCAATTTTAATGTAAAAAGTGCAGCAAACGATACCAAAGTAATATTCAAATTCATAAGTTGAAAACAAACTGACTATGCCATGGCAAAAAAAAATCACGAAAAAACGAAGAAAAGTCAAACAACAGTACACAAAACACAACAGGAATCTGAGCATCCAGGGCCGTAACTAGGGTTCGAATTCAGGGGAGGCAGGAGTGTGGGGCCGCCGATTGAGGCCCCCAAAGAAAGGGGGTTGGGGGCGTAGCCCCCTGCCGATTTTTTTCTCTCATTCAATGGCTAAAAATTACCCGTTTTCCTTGAAGAAACATTAGTATTAATGTTATATTGTATTGCGTGAACCTGGAAGCAATTTTTATGCAAAAACAAGTTGAAATTGCTGTTCGGGGTGAGCCAAGGCTCCGTCTTTAAGGCTGTACTTTGACCTATAATCATTAATGACAAAGTTATATTTATACTTAACCCATCAACACCAACACAAGTGAATAAACTAGGATCCTTTATAAAAAAAAGTCAATGGAACTGAGGACAGGAGACCCTTTAATATTTACCTAAATTTGAATATATATATTGAGTTACTTAGTTATTGACTTTATTTGTTTTTGTAGTTGTTATATGTCACAAACTGTAAAGTTTATATGGTAATAAAACTTTGAAAATGAATTAACATTAAATACATTGTGACCGCGGATTTTTTTTCTAAATATGGCTAAAAATGACCCTTTTAAACTTTTCCTTCGATTTCCTTCCTTGAAAACATTTGCTGGATCCTAGAAGCAATTTTTATGCAAACAATTATTATCTGCATTTAAAGATATCTTTGTTTGATATCAAACTGGTAAGTTAAAAAAAAACAAGAATGTGTCCCAAGTACACGGATGCCCCACTCGCACTATCATTTTCTCTGTTCAGTGAACCGTGAAATTAGGGTCAAAACTTTAATTTGGAATTAAAATTAGAAAGATCATATCATAGGGAACATGTGTACTAAGTTTCAAGTTGATTAGACTTCAACTTCTTCAAAAACTACCTTGACCAAAAACTTTAACCTGAAGCGAACGGACGCACAGACGAACGGAGGCACCGACCCGAAAACATAATGCCCCTCTACTATCGTAGGTGGGGCATAAAAAACATATAAAGCAAGATCATAGAACGCAAGATATTTTTTTTTATCGAGGACCTTGAATTTCAACATTGTACATAGTTACATACAGTATATAACTACAACCAGGGACTTTCTATACTAGTATATAGTTAGTATAGAAAGTCCCTGCTACAACGAATGGGAGTGTTTAACTAATAAGGCATTAACCATAATGTTCTCGTACGATCGGGAGACGTTAAAAAATGATCCAACAGCTGATTCAGCCGGTAACGAATTTCCGATATCATAAAAGATTCACAATACAAAGGGAACTTCCTCTGCTAAATTGAGCCCTAAATAAATGTGAATAGTTAAGATTTATTCAAAAATAATTGTCGAAAGCAAAGTTTTATACGAGTTTTCGTACGAATACTGAATAACAGACGGACGGCCACACGAAAAAAAATAATAAAACAAATACCGAAACGGTTCCCTTTCGATCAAAAATCTGGAAAATGACAGAATATCACGTATCATGATAACACTGTTAAAACTGTGTGTTGTTTATAATATAAATTCAAGTTCTTCGTATACATATTGTCAATACTTAATTTTATTACTTCAAAAAAAAATTTGGTGTAGAAAATTCAGGGGAGGCCCCCCTGCCTCATAGGTAGTTACGGCCCTGGCATCACGAATCCAACAAAAAACTGAGGGTTATCTCAGGTGCTTTGTAAGAGTAAGCAGGTCCTGTTCCAGATGTGGTCTTACTCATAATACGTCGATTATTTATTGAAGAAATGAATGATGTTTTATTGTGTAATGTTGATGGTACGTAAAAGCGTTGACCATTCACCGTAAGCGTTTCATACGAAAAAAACCGCTTATCGTTTGTTTTGCTATGCATGTATTCAGTATTGTTGCCACGTTGTAAATAAAACATTATATCGGAATGTTGTCGGCCAATCAAATTTACAAAATCTTCTAAATCATCAATATTTATACGATGTTTAATTCGTCACTGTAAACATACATGTTGATAACTTCATTTTTCATGATATTGCATATTTTGAGGACATTGAAATTAGTTATCTGATTTTAATTGTCGATAACATTTTTCGATTGACTATATAGACACGCCTTTAGTAGCGCTTCAAAGAAAAAAAATAAAAGTACAGTTAATACTTGCGACAAACTGAGTCTTCCATGCAGGCACCCGAATTGGTACGGGTGCTCAGGGATGATATAGGTCAAGTATTACATGTGAACGGTGTACTCGACTGTGTAAATATTGAGGATGTCACACCTGAACATGTAGTATAGAGCACAGGCACTTGACTCAGATTTTTTTTTATATAATTGAATATAACACTATTAAGGTATATAGGGGGGGGGGGGGGGGGGGAATTCTGAGACAAGTGCCTGTGTTATAGAGTCATCTATAAATACCGCATCTCCTGTCTTTGGTCCAATAAAGAGAAGTGTTATGAGTCAAGTGCCTGTGTATACATGTAGGATTTTATTTTATTTTCTGAGACAAGTGCCTGTGTTATAGAGTCATTGATAAATACCGCATCTCCTGTCTTTGGTCCAATAAAGAGAAGTGTTATGAGTCAAGTGCCTGTGTATACATGCAGGATTTTATTTTATTTTCTGAGACAAGTGTATTTGGTATAGAGTCATTGATAAATACCGCATCTCCTGTCTTTGATCCAATAAAAAGAAAGCAAAAAAAAACCCAATAAAACAGGTTGTTAATAAAGCAAGTATTAATATAGAAGTTAAATACTATCCAACCAAGAATTGTTGACCAGGCTTATCAAATTATGAAATATTCTATCCTTAGATGTGAAAACTAAAATTCTTTCATATCACTAAAAAAAAAGTGAAAAATCCCCTTATATCGAGATATGAAAAGATCAGTTTTCAGTAAATTTAAACTCAGTGCACCTCAGTCAGTACAATTTGAAGCAGGCGTTATACATCCTTACACCAATATTGAAAGAAAATTACACCCTTGCCTATCCTTTTTTGGGCAAGAAATTGAGGATGAATATAATTTCTTCTCATTTTGTCCATGTTAAATATTATTGAAGGATACCTCTATAAAAAAAATGATACTATACTTAATTATAATTTTATTAATCACAATCAACTTTTAGACTGAGGCATATGAATGATAACACTTTTGAATAGCAGTTTCCCAGTCATTATAAAAAAAAAATTAAAGGGAAATCATACTATTTATATTACTAATAATAATTCATTGAAATTTTGCATGTAGACAGAACATACTTATTACAATATTTTAGGCGAAAAAAAAAATTGGGGTCACCGATGTTTTTGAGATATGACGTCATCAAAAAGTAAAGAATCGCGTTATACCGAACGATCTTAGTTGCTAATTGAAGGCAAAATTATTGAAAAACGATGTTAATCTGGTATATATATTTAAAACAGTCAATTGTAACTTTTACCTTATACACATTTATTTTTCTCAGTTTCCTTATATTTCAAGGCCTTTGAACATTTCCCGCCATTTTTAATTTCAATTTATAGATTTTTCTTGAAATAAAAAAAAATCTACTAATGTTTTTTCCGTCAAACTTCTACATAATTTGCAGCTTCAGGGGAGATTTTAAAAGCATAAATAACTAAAGGCTCTAAAGAGCCTGTGTCGCTCACCTTGGTGTGTGTGAATATTAAGCAAAGGACACATGACAAAATTGTGTTTTGGTGATGGTGATGTGTTTGTAGATCTTACTTTACTAAACATTCTTGCTGCTTACAATTATCTCTATCTTTAATGAACTTGGCCCAGTAGTTTCAGTGAAAATGCTGAAAATTTACAAATTTTATGAAAATTGTTAAAAAGTGACTATAAAGGGCAATACAATTGTGTTTTGGTGATGGTGATGTATTTGTAGATCTTACTTTACTAAACATTCTTGCTGCTTACAATTATCTCTATCTTTGATGAACTTGGCCCATAGTTTCAGTGAAAATGCTATTGAAAATTTACAAATTTTATGAAAATTGTTAAACATTGACTATAAAGGGCAATAACTCCTTCGGGGGTCAATTGACCATTTTGGTCACCTTAACTTATTTTTAGGTCTTACTTTTCTGTACATTATTGCTGTTTACAGTTTATCTCTAACTATAATAATATTCAAAATAATAACAAAAAAACGGCAAAATTTCCTTAAAATTACTAATTCAGGGGCAGCAACTTTACAATCAATTATCCGATTCATCTTAAAATTTTAGGGCAGACAGTTCTTCACCTAATAAACAGTTTTATCTCCTGTCAAATTTGCTCTAAATGCTTTGGTTTTTGAGTTATAAGCCAAAAACTGCATTTTACCCCTATGTTCTATTTTTAGCCATGGCAGCCATCTTGGTTGGTTGGCCAAGTCACGCCACACATTTTTTAAACTAGATACCCCAATGATGATTGTGGCCAAGTTTGTTTAAATTTGGCCCAGTAGTTTCAGAGGAGAAGATTTTTGTAAAAGATTACTAAGATTTACGAAAAATGGTTAAAAATTGACTATAAAGGGCAATAACTCCTAAAGGGGTCAACTGACCATTTTGATCATGTTGACTTATATGTAAATCTTACTTTGCTGAACATTATTGCTATTTACAATTTATCTCTATCTATAATAATTTTCAAGATAAAAACTAAAAACTGCAAAATTTCCTTAAAATTACCAATTCAGGGGCAGCAACCTAACAAGGGGTTGTCTGATTCATCTGAAAATTTCAGGGCAGATAGATCTTGACCTGATAAACAATTTTACCCCACTGCATGTCAGATTTGCTCTTAATGCTTTGGTTTTTGAGTTATAAGCCAAAAACTGCATTTTTCCCCTATGTTCTATTTTTAGCCATGGCGGCCATCTTGGTTGATGGCCGGGTCACGCCACACATTTTTTAAACTAGATACCCCAATGATGATTGTGGCCAAGTTTGGTTTAATTTGGCCCAGTAGTTTCAGAGGAGACAAAGATTTTTCTAAAAGATTACTAAGATTTACGAAAAATGGTTAAAAATTGACTATAAAGGGCAATAACTCCTAAAGGGGTCAACTGACCATTTTGATCATGTTGACTTATTTGTAAATCTTACTTTGCTGAACATTATTGCTATTTACAGTTTATCTCTATCTATAATAATATTCAAGATAATAACCAAAAACAGCAAAATTTCCTTAAAATTACCAATTCGGGGGCAGCAACCTAAGGGAGCTACCATTTGATTTTTATGGGGGGGCTAGGATGAAAAATTTTGTCCTGCATTTTTTTTAGTTGTAATCTCTGTCCTGCCTTTTCATTTTTCACTATTTTCGGTCCTGCCTTTTTTTTTTTATTAATTTATCCTGACTTTTTTTACCTAAATTGTCATCCTGCCTTTTTTTTTGCAAAGTGTCTCATCCCGCCTTTTTTTTTTACTCAAAACTCCTGTCCTGCCTATTTTTTTCAAATTTCATCCTAGCCGGGTCACGGGTCACGCCACACATTTTTTAAACTAGATACCCCAATGATGATTGTGGGCAAGTTTGGTTAAATTTGGCCCAGTAGTTTCAGAGGAGAAGATTTTTATAAAAGTTAACGACGACGGACGACGACGACGACGACGGACGCCAAGTGATGGGAAAAGCTCACTTGGTCCTGTGGGCCAGGTGAGCTAAAAAAGGGGGGGTCACCGATGTTTTAAATCCGCTTAAACGGATTAATCTTATTGTCGATTTTGGGCGGGAACTATAACTTACGTTATAGAACGACGTTGCTAGCATATGAGCATTTCTTGCAATGCTTGGAACTATTGGGTTGAATTAAACCTTTTCACTACAAAATATAATTAACAAAAATCAAGGTATTTTGATTATTCATTGATATTTTTATCAATCTATCGAAACGTTAAACATTACAAACAGTAACCGTTTATTATGAAGTAATTCTCAAAGTTGAAGTCATCTAATGTTTTTAATTGCATTTGTTGTATATTAGGGAAAACGAATGTCTTCCTCATGTCGTATTAACACGCCTATTAAACCATCTAATCTCAACCAAAATGTTGAGACGGAAAAAAGTATTCTGGCACTTCCTGTTGAGTCTTTCTGGTTCAAAATATCCAAAATAAACACAGGGTAGGTCGACTTTTCGTCAATTTACTGAAAATCAATGACTTTTTTGTAAAATAGGAGAATGTCATGCCATAGATAATTGAATTAGGATTTGTTTCGTGTATAACACGGACCAATATGATTTAAAATGACATCGGAATGACTTTTCTCCTGCAGGTAAATGTGGCCAGTGCAGTCGGCTATTGACAAAATTACAGTGAAATCATTGATAAACTACGTATATATCAGTAAATTAGTATTTTTCTAAAACCTTATAAACATAAAATTACAGTTTGCTCCTTTTCTTTACTTATATAATTTAATTAAGCTAAATATGTTATGAAGTAGATCATGTTGAGATTTTCTGGTATCGGTTGAGATATTCTGGAACAATGTTGAGATCTTCTGGTGATTGAAATTTTCAACTAGCTTAGTATCAATTATACATACAAATGTACAACCGCCAAAATTCATAAACTTGCCGTATATTGTTTGACATTTTAACTGTCATTTTAATCTTGTCTTTTTCAACTGTCATTTTATTCGTGTCTGTATAGTTATGGCAGGCAGCTTCTAAAGAGACCTTTGGTTGTACTAAAGTGAATAGTTAATAGTGAATAGCTGTGTTTTTTCTGGCGCTGGAGATTAATAGTCTAGCGCTGAAGATTTTAAATAGTCTAGCGCTGGAGATTAATAGTCTACCGTTTGAGAAGCAGTTTTGCACAGAAGCTATAAAGTCAATAATGTTGTAATTCATATCTCCAGCGCTAAAATTTATTCCTACATTGCTTAACTTGACATCGCAATAGCTAGCTTTTCGAAATCTACATCGCTATACTTTACATTTGCAGTGCTGGGGGTTAACATCAGCACTTAACTTTAACTATACACAGCTACTTTTGCATAGGTACTGTTTCTAGCAATTTCACAAAGTAAAATGTCAGTGGGTCAGTTATTTTTCTATTACGTTTTTTTCTATGTTTATAATCAACATGAACAGGAGTAAAACTGCGCAGATTGTAGTATTGATGTTTTAATGAGTCATTAAAATACTCATTTTCTAACTAAATGCATATTCAGGACGAGTACATGAAATGAATGTTATATGAACATAAACCCTCCTTTGTACTAGATTGACACGCCGTGTGTGCTTTTGAAAATGAAATTGATATATACGTCCACTTGTATTTTTGTCCATCTGATGAATTAAGCATTTTCCAACTGATTTTTATAGTTCGTTCCTATGTTGTACTGTTATTCTACTGTCCAATGTTAGGGGAGGGTTAGAATCCCGCTAAAATGTTTAACCCCGCCATATTATGTATGTATGTGTCTGTACCAAGTTAAGAGCCTGTAATTCAGTGGTTGTCGTTTGTTTATGTGTTACATATTTGTTTTTCGTTCATTTTTTTTTACATAAATAAGGTCGTTAGTTTTCTCGTTCCTATTGTCATTTCGGGGCCTTTTATAGCTGACTATGCAGTATGGGAATTCCTCATTGTTGAAGGCCGTACGTTGACCTATAGTTGTTAATCTCTGTGTCATTTTGGTCTCTTGTGAAGAGTTGTCTCATTGGCAATCATTCTCTATTATATATATATTTATAGTATACATGGTATTATCCCGCAGCTAAGATTTGTCACTCTTTAAGAACGCATGCACATCCGTAAAAAAACGGACGACTACCGGATGTACAACGGACACTTCATCCGTTGAATGTCCGTTAATTCAAAGTATTGAACATGCTCGAAATTCTCCACCGGACAGAAGGGCCATTGATGGATATCACGGATGTTGAACGGACATGAAACGAAAATTAACGGACGTCTTACGGACATGAACGGATTGTAAAAAGTAATCCGTTTGCGCTATCCGTTAAGGTGTAACATGCAATAAAATATTTGTTATCGTTAAAAAAAAAAAAGTGTAACATGTGCTTAAATCTCCGGTCACACCTTACCAGATAGCGCGAACGGACGCCGCACGGATAACTTTTTTTCAATTCGTTCGTTCCGTGAAACGAGTGTTGTTATCCGTTATAGACGTCCGTACATATCTGTTTCATTCCGTTCAGTATCAACTTTATCAGTCGACGTCCGGTTGGTCCGGTGGAAAAATTTTAGCATGTTAAAAACCTTTGAACGGACGTTCAACGGATGAAGTGTCCAGTAGGCGTCTGTTTTTTGTTTACAATACTCGTCCGTTCTGTGTTCGTTTTGTATCTGTTACTCGTCCGTTAAACATCCGTTGGAGGTCCGGTAGACAGGTTCACTAACGATCTTTACCGGACATATAAAGGATAAAACGGATGTGAGACGGACATGAACAGAAGGATAACAGAACGATAATTGACTATAAAACGGATACACACCAATTGAAAATCGCGTCAGGAAAAAACAATTATTGGTATGTTGGTTTTCTTTAGTATCATGCAT
Source organism: Mytilus galloprovincialis (assembly GCA_037788925.1). Lineage (NCBI taxonomy): Eukaryota > Metazoa > Mollusca > Bivalvia > Mytilida > Mytilidae > Mytilus > Mytilus galloprovincialis. Next base: position 17,184,174 of record CM075335.1, on the reverse strand, counting down.
ATTTACGGCTTTTTATAACTGACTACATGTATGCGGTATGGGCTTTGATCATTAATGAAGGCCGTATGGTTACCTATAGTTGTTAATTTCTGTGTCATGTTGGTCTCATGTGGAGAGTTATCTCATTAGCAATCATACCACATCTTCTTTTTTATATGATCTTCTAAATCATGATCAGGCAAAGTTATTGGCTTTTTATTCTGATATTTGTTTTCTAATTCTTTTCAACCCTTACCATTTCTCGGCATACTACAAGTCCGTTTTATTTGTTCATTACATAACGGACATAAAATGAAAATTCACATTAAATATCTGCATTCCTGCATCAAATTTTGCTGACTTGATAGAAAGTCTGGACCTTTGGTTCTCTGTTTTTTACGATCCAAGATGGAGGAAGACACCCATACCACCTTAAAATCGTTTTGAGTTACTGTTAAATTTCCTAGCTGTTAGTTCCCTTTTTTAATAAATGTCGGGCGGATATTGAGAATACCCTCGGCACACTAGAACACGATCGCACAACGCTCACGGCGATCTAAAATAAATTCAAATCGTGTTGAGGTCGTGGTATAAGTGGCATAAAATGTCACGGAAAATTCATTATTTTCATGTTTTTTTTCTGTTACAACGTCCTCATTACGATCGTACTAGAATCGACTTTTGTAAAGGATACGGCCTTGAACTGCTGAGCATAACCGTAGAATAGTCGTAGTGGTTGTATTAAGGGCATACGATAGTTTTGAACCTGTATTTACAAGTTGATGAAAATTTGCATATATAGGCTATTTTTTACCTCATTAAATCAAATATGCAATAAAAAAATATACCTTCATGTGCTACTTTTTGAGTAAAATGAGTTCGAAATTTTGTATATTTGCTAAAAATTCAGATTTGTGTCCGTATTTTCTTTTTCGAAAGAAAGACATAACTTTTTTGTTTTAAACGATAAACACAAATGTTTTTTTGTTAAATAATCGGTAATTTCTGTATTTTATAAGTATCATTAAAAAAATATGCAATTTTTATTCAGAAATAACTCATATTTATCAAATATTCATGAATAGAGGAACAAACGTCATTTTTTGCTGCATGTTTATCAAAATTGTATCAGTATTTAGATTTTAACTTACCACAGACAGAAAACATATATATCAGGTTAACCGCAAAAAAGGTAAACTCGAATAGTACCGCTCACTGATAAAGTTTCGTTGTTCATTTTGGGAAATAACTTTATTTTTACAACAGAAATTACATTTAATTATTTAAATTAAACTTAAGCATAGCTATTTTAGCAGTTTTTGTCTTTATATAGTAATATTGCATGCGTTTAGGGTTGCTAGTCGTAGTTAATTTGAACTTTGAAACCTCAGCGCCAATATTTTAACAATAATATACTTTATGACACAAAGTTACCAGAAAGTCTCAACATTGTGACAGAAAGACTCAACCGAGACTCAACCAGTACCTTTATATCTCAACCATTTAGAATTTTTCATTTTTCTGCTTAGAATAGGCTTGACAAAAAATATTTTTTGCAATTTACAGACGTGGTTATCGTAAAGCATAAAAAAAACCACAAATAATTGACATATTTTCTTGCTAGGTCATTAATATCATAGCAGTTTTATCGGATTCAAAGAAAGTAAACATGATAATCCGTAGGAGAAAAGTGATTGTGACTTCAATTTCAGATATTTTGAACCAAACAGAGACATATTAGCTACAATTATCATTTATCTATGGCATGACATTCTCCTATTTACAAAAAAGTCATTGATTTTCAGTAAATTGACGAAAAGTCGACCTACCCTGTGTTTATTTTGGATATTTTGAACCAGAAAGACTCAACAGGAAGTGCCAGAATACTTTTTTCCGTCTCAACATTTTGGTTGAGATTAGATGGTTTACCAGGCGTGATTAAAGAAATAATTTACGGCTTGCAGATTAAGAATCTTCTACTTCGGAAGACTGAGAGTATCCGGGTTGAAAAGTAACACGTTCCATTTAGACTGCAAACAGAATAAATTCACTAACTTATCCATTTGCACCGGGAAGATAAAACCTGAACAAGAACAACCAATCGTATGATAGATTACAAAAATGAAAAATAAATAAGCCAATCAGAGCGTTCTCCATATGATGGTTTTTAGATCGCAAGAACTACAACTATTATACCTCCTTAGAGACAATTATGTTTTCGCGTTTATCCACCTGTAATCTACGATTATACTACTGTAAGATACAGAGACTGTATTCTGTCTACCGGCTTTTTTTTTTAAATATCTACTATCTAAGGGGTCATTTACCAGTTGCATATATATTGAAATAAGAAAAACATGTGGAAACAAGAATGATCAAGAATGTGTCCATAGTATACGGATGCCAAATCGGCACTATCTTTTTCTATGTTTAGTGGACCGTGAAATGGGGTAAAATCTCTAATTAAAATTAGAAGGATCATATCATAGGGAACATATTTACTAAGTTTCGAGTTGATTGGACTTCAACTTCATAAAAAAAACTACCTCGACAAAAAACCTGAAGCAGGACAGACGGACGAACGAACCAAATGACGAACAGACTAGAAAACATCATTCCCATAAATGGAGCATAAAAAAATATTGTTGAAAGTGAAAACTTTAACCTGAAGCCGGACAGAAGGACGGACGAACGAACGAACGGACGAGCAGACTAGAAAATATAATTTCCATAAATGGGGCATAAAAATTTATTGTTGAAAGTGAAAGTATTCGGGACGTCGGGATCGGGTGTTTTTAAGCTCGGAGTTACGGGATTGATCTTTACGGGATGCGGGAATATTGTTTTTTATTTCGGGATGTCGGGATATGAATTTTGTTAAAATACGCAACTCGGGATTTCATGTTTAAGACCAGGATTTCGGTATCAGGGCCCCTCAGACCACCCCTCAAATGAGCCTTAGTCACTGATTTATATGAGATTCAAATCCTACCATTGGCATGTTAATATGGCTCTCAAAAGGAAAAGCACTGATGGATTGTCCTAGAAGCACATTTTATTAGAATAATGGTCTATAAGCAGTTTCATTTATTTCATGTTTGAAGCTGTGCAAATTTTTAATTTAATTTGACGTTTATTAAAAAATGCATTGTAGCAAAGGGGAAGATTAATTGCGGTATAAGGCCAGAAACACGAAATTTATTGAATTTAACAGAAAGGAAACACATAACGGACTTCGGAAAAAAGGGAGAGGGCTTTTGATGCCTTATATGAAATTCTCCAGTCATAATATCTTTTACAAAAAATCACCCTACAACAGTTTACAAGCTGTATATGCCCGCGATTTCGCGGGTATGTTTTAGTTTCATATACATAGATATTAGTTCACATGTGGATTGTCAACAGGCATTCGATATATATAATTCACATGTGGATTATCGACAGGCATTCGATATGAAAAAAGTAAAATCACAAAAATACTGAACTCAGAGGAGAATCCAATCGGAAAGTCCATAATCACATGGCAAAATCAAATGACAAAACACATCAAAAAACGAATGGACAAGAACTGTCATATTCCTGACTTGGTACAGGCATTTTCAAATGTAGAAAATGGTGGATTAAACCTGGTTTTAAAGCGCTAAACCTCTCACTTTGATGACAGTCTCATCAAATTCCGTTATATTTACAATGATGCGTGAACTAAACAGACATAATAAATAAAAAAGTCAAAATATGGGTACAGCAGTCATCATCGTGTAACAATTTGAAAAGGAAAAATTTAACAGAACACAAAACACATCTATCTATAAACACATTCATTGATTCGCGTGTCTGACGTCAGAAAATTTTATACGTCACATAAATATTGATTGATATAATGATTGTGGACAGGCATCCGATGTAATTGACATGTGGATTGTCGACAGACATTCGATGTAATTGACATGTGAATTGTCGATAGGCATTCAATGTAATTGATTATTGACATGTGGATCGTCGACAGACATTCAATGTAATTGACATGTGAATTGTCGATAGGCATTCAATGTAATTGATTATTGACATGTGGATCGTCGACAGACATTATTGACATGTGAATTGTCGATAGGCATTCAATGTAATTGATTATTGACATGTGGATTGTCGACAGACATTCAATGTAATTGACATGTGAATTGTCGATAGGCATTCAATGTAATTGATTATTGACATGTGGAGTGTCGACAGACATTCAATGTAATTGACATTTGAATTGTCGACAGACATTCGATGTAATTGACGACGGTGTGAATTTTCGAAAGGCATTCGTTATAATAACACGTGGATTGTCAACAGGCATTGCGATGTAATTGACATGTGAGTTGTCGACAGACATTCAATGTAATTGACATGTTGATTGTCGACAGGCATTCGATACAATGACACGTGGATTGTTGACAGACATTCGATTAATTGACATTTGGATTTTCGACAGGCATTCGATATGATTGACACATAGATTGCCTACAAGCATTCGATTAATTTGACACGTGGATTGTCGACATGCATTCGATATAATTGACTCGTGGATTGTCGACATGCGTTAGGTGGTATTGACATGTGGATTGTCGACAAGCATTCAATAAATAATTCCAATGTGGATATTCGACAGGTATTCGATATGATTGACATGTGGATTTTTTTACAGGCATTCGTTGTAATTGACTTGTGAATTGTCGACAGACATTTAATGTAGTTGACAAGTGGATTTTCGACAGGCATTCGATATAATTGACATGTGAATTGTCGACAGACATTCAATGAAGTTTACATATGGATTTTTGACAGGCATTATATCTTATTGACAAGTTGATGGTCTACATGCATTAGTTATAATTGACATGTGAATTTTCGACAGGCATTCGATATAATTCCAATGCGGATTGTTGACAGGCATTCGATATGATTGATAAGTGGATGGTCGACACGCATTCGATATAATTGACATGTGGACTGTCGACAGGCATTCGATATGATTGAAGTGTGGATTTTGGACAGGCATTCGATGTAATTGACATGTTGATTGTGGATAGGCATTCGATGAAATTGACGTTAAATTTTGACAGGCATTCGATGTAATTGTCATGTGGATTGTGGACAGGCTTTCGAAGTAATTGACATGTTGATTGTTGACAGGTATTCGATGTAATCGACGTTGATTGTGGACAGGCATTCGAAGTAATTGACATGTGGATTGTGGACAGGCTTTCGAAGTAATTGACGTTGATTGTGGACAGGCATTCGATGTAATTGTCATGTGGATTGTGGACAGGCTTTCGAAGTAATTGACGTTATTTGTGGACAGGCATTCGATGTAATTGTCATGTGGATTGTGGACAGGCTTTCGAAGTAATTGACGTTGATTGTGGATAGGCATTCGATGTAATTGACGTTGATTGTGGATTGGCATTCGATGTTATTGTCATTTGGATTGTGGACAGTAATTCGAATTTATTGACATGTTGATTGTGGACAGGCATTCGATGAAATTGACATTTGGATTGTTGACACGCAATCGATGTAATTTACACGTGGATTGTCGACAGGGAATCGATGTAATTGACACGTGTATTGTCGACAGACATTCGATGTAATTGACTTTTGGATTGCAGACAGGCATTCAATAAAATTTACACATGGATTGTTAACATGCATTCGATATAATTGACATGTTGATTGTCGACAGGCATTTGATACAATTGACATGTGGATTGTCGATAGGGATTCGACAAAATCGACACGTGGATTGTGGACAGGATTGTGATATAACTAACATGTGGGTTGTCGAAAGTGAACTACAGCGAGCTATTTTTTTTATTTTAGAATTCTGTATCATACTTTATGCAGATGACATAGTCTATTGTACATTTTATAAATTACTAGTAAAGGTAAACAAGATTATATTTTTTTCTAAAAGAACAATAAAGTTTTTTTAATATTGTGAATAATTAATGTAGAACAATGTAAAACAAGTAGAACAATCTATATATACTCTTGCCTTTGTTGTCATTGTTTACTTTAACTTATAAGAGTGTTGTAGGCAGTGTTTTAGATATAGGGCCAGTCCAATATGTGATGTTTTAAATCTTGGAGGTACATCTTCATACAATTGACCGGTCGTATCGTATAAGTGACGTAATAATACCTACAATATAAAAATATCTCATATGAGTTAAATATAATTAGTTTGAAGAAATGACCTGGCCTGCTTAGATAATTCACCCTTTAAGAAACATAAATAAGTAACTATCTCATACGGCTAGGGCTAAATTTAAATCTAAATTTCTTCTTTTTAATCTCCTGCATAACAATAACAGTAAGCAACTCGCCAAGTTTAACGAACTGGTACCAATTTATCACTGTACCGGTTATTTTTATTTGCATCTAGAATGTAAATTCATTTTTCCTGTTAATTAAAAAAAATAATTTATTATGATATTCAACTCACAACAGAGCTTCTTATGTGTTTTAAAAAGATATTGGCAACCGATGACTATTTATATAATTAGGAGGGTAACCAATAGATGATAAAATCTGATAAAATTGGACGAACTTCACAAATAAATAAGAGGATCATAAGAGTCTGATGACTCATGCACCTGTATACATTTAATATAAGGAAGTAAAAAGAAAGGACATTAGAGAGAAGTCAATCTGATAATAATTACGTGTCAGTTGCGAATTCCGAAATTCACAGAAAACTAAGAGGATATGTACAGTAGTGAAATAATATTAAAACGTAATTAATCAGAACTATTTCAAAAGTCAAACTTATAATCTGTTGAGCTATATCCATTGACGTTCGTCCTTGGATGCATGAAATGTTTGCCATTGGACAAAAAGAAAAAAAAACAAACAATAAATCAATCTACTGGCGTTGCTTTAACTGTTCGACTCAATATTCCCGTCCAGTACACTTAAATCTTTGAATAATTTCTGTCCCCATCATTAATGACTTACCCGCATAGCTCGCGAATCTGGTTTTACTCTCTCATATTCTTTAGGTATTCCTTTTATGGATGACTCGTCTTTTACAGCAATCCCGCTATTTCTCATGGAAATGTTCACATCAGAGCATATTTCGTCCATAATGTTGTTTGCTTCGTTGTTTTTATTACTTTCAACGATTTCCACATTTTCTGCTATATCCATACAATCAAGTAAGGTTAAAGCTGACTTGTCAGTCATTTCAAAGAGCTGCAGATAGAAAGAAAATGCATGGATAGTAAGGGACGAAATCAAAAGTTCAATGTAGGATAAAAAAAAACTTAATTCACATAGTTTTTTCACTGACTTTTTTTTTTGATTAACAAAACTTGCAGCAATGTTGACCCCCCCCCCCCCCCCCCCCCCCCCCGTCACTAAATAAAAAGGTAAATGAAAAGGTAAATACAACGTAATTTTGTTTCAGTCAAGCTTGATACGATATAACGGAAAGGTAAACAGACAAATATAAATAAGCTAATATTTTCTTAATTGTTTTAATCACTTCATTATAGGCATGTCTCAGCCTCTCAGGATTTTATGATCTTTCATGTATAGCTACAAATATCGAATTGTCAAAAGTCTTCAGTATAGACAAATATATATTCAAATAAAAAGTCCAATATTGCTGGATAATGCATATATTTAATTATTATTTAATTTTCACAAGTACTTTCATGTTCATTATATTTTTTTGAATGGTATTAAGCGATATCATACTACTCTCATCGGAACTCCTCGTATGTTTAGATTAGTTCGAAGAAGATAAGACGACGAACCTATTTATAGCACAGTTCTATTTTAAGGTATTTGCATAATTTTTGTCCTATCAAAAGTCTGAATTAAATATTGCACCACAAGCTTGAAATACAACGATAGTATAAATAGATAACTACTAACTACTTCTCATAACAACAAATAAGATCAGAAAAAAGTGTCGAACCACAAGACAATGGTGCAGAAAATTTCCAAACGGGGTGTCCACTCCGGGAACACCCTCAGAGCATCCAATTCAAGGTAGGTCAATTAAAAATTATTAAAGTACTTCTCATCCAAATCACAGTGGCGGCTCTAGACGAGGTTCCAGGGGTTGGAACCCAGTTCCAGGTCTGTCCAAGGGATTGGAACCTTATTTTTTGGACGATCAATGCATGAGAATGGGGACATATGGTCGGAAACCAACTTTCTCCTGGGTTGGGAACACCCCTTTTCCGCCACTGCATATTATTTTTATATTGGGTTTATATGAAATTACTTTACGACAAAATTTTAAAAGTTAGATTGAATAAGATGAAATAATCATATGTAAAAATAATTTATAAAATCGGTTGATAAAAATAATTAATCGATGCGCTCGTGAATATATGATTTCAACTTTCAAAAAGACCAACTCCCCATATTCTACATTGCCCACAACTGTATGCTGCTATTTTGAATATTGATATAAATATTACTTTTCAATTATATTTGGTCAACTCATAATAAAAAATGTCCAAACCATTTAAAAGCAAAGGCGGATTTAGAGGTTTTTTTCAGCCCCCCCCCCTTTTTTTGTGAGAAACATTTGATTGCTTATATAGGGAATCACTGAAGCATTAGGATCCCCTCTTAGGCAGTCAGTGGGCCTCCTCTTATGAAAAATTCTGGATCCGCCAGTGAAAAACTTGTCTTATACCATTATCTATAGATACAATTTCAGGTGTATTATTGACATGAAGATGTTTATAATTCGAATTAAGAGTTCGAATTTTTTATAAATGTAATGCTAGAATAAAAATAATGGTAGAAAATGTATTTCAGCTACTGAGCGCCCGCCCGAAAAAAAGGGGGGTATATATCAGTCAGACTGGTTCAATGCAATGATTTTGAAATTTGAAAGATCACATAAGCGTAATATTTGGGAATCAACATGAAAAATAAATAGATGCGCTAAATAAGTCTAAATAAAACCAAAGACTGAGCAACAAAAAGTAATATAATTCGATGCATACTACACAAAAAATAACAACTGAAAATAAAATAGAAGTTAAATCTCTTATAAACATGTAATAAGAAAAAAATGTCTTATGAAATGGTAATTTTTAGAAAAATGAAATCACTTTTAGTATACTGATCAGTATTATATGCACGGATACATTTGGCCAAAAACAGGAGCTTAAAACGTTCTTGGTACATGCAGTTATAAGTAATGCAAGAATTAATATAACGCCGGGTCAGTCGAAAATGTATTTCGGTTACAAAATTAGATAGTATAAACTTCATTCTAAAGTTGTCACTCAGTCCGGGCAATCGTCATATGACATCCTATTTATACTTTAAAAACATTATTGTTGACGTTGGCCTTCAAAGGGAGCGTTTAGGAAATTCATGCTCGCTTCAATGCAATAATCTTGAAATTTCAATGAATTAAAATATTGGTATTTCATTGCAGGTTCAATCGTACATACAGTAGGAGATCTTGTCTTCTAAGAAAGTCATGGAGTCCAACAGCAATGAAAGATACCATTTTAGATGATCTAAATATGGATAGAGATGATGTGCTATATTCGCTTAATAAAAAGGGAAGATGGGAACTTCCGGAAATGCTTAAACATTCCATTTTGACCGGAAGCTACAAGAACTTGAAATCAAACGTCAAGTTAATTGTCTCCCATGACATCGCAAAGAAAAGTCATACTGTTGGGTACTATTCCTCAAAAGGAAATACGAAGAAAATAGAAAGTAAAAAGAAAACTTATTTCAACGGCGAATCAGTCGTAGCTCAAAGCATAATAGACGACAAAACTGGTACACAACCTATCCTTCAAATTGAAGTAGTTTATCCTAGTCCATCAACATGTTCAGTAGTTCACAATCCAAAATATGTCGGGCATTATATTGATAAACCTGAAAATGGGCGTGGCCGAACAACAAAAGCCAGAAGACAAAGGGAGAAACTCAGTGTTGGTCAATACTATGACGAATATTGCGAATCATTTGAAGATATTTATAACGACGAATCCGAAACGGAGACGGAGTTAGACGATGAATCAGCTTCGTACCTGTACGAAAACGCTAATAAAGAAGACGTCACAAACACAGAACTATTAGAAGATATCATGATACATGCTGCCTTAATGCAAAGTTTGTGTCAAAGAAACAACATAAACTATTATTCAAAGCAGATTTTCGAATCTAAAGACAGAAAAGTATATGAACCAAAGATTACGACAGACGAAACACCACAAATCGAAGAGCCTACAAGTTTGGCTTTAATAGAGAATAGAAAAACAATGGAGCCCGTTTTTGTCTTACTTCCAAAAAGAGAAGTAGAGAGTTCATTGTTGAAAGAACGATATGGCAAAAGCTATGCTGAATGTCCTTGTTTACCACGAAAGTTTTTAATCGATGTTAGCGACAGAATGAAAATGCGATTGAAAAACTCCGGATGTTTGAAAGCAGAAATCTTAAAAAATTGGGACCTGACCTCCTGTGTTGTATTTACATATGATGAATACGATGTCAACAGTACAGAGACACACGGCGTATTCAGAGTATGTCTTAATATTGGAACAAACTCAGAAAAATTCAGAATTTTGACAATGTTTGACTATTACAACGGTTGCGTAGAAGATGTCTTACACAGAGCTGTGACATTTCTAGATATGATGTCGACCGACGGATTTATAGAAAATGAAAAACTTCCCCCGATAGAAAGTATGTCCATGAAATTTGAGAATTTGAACAAGTGTCAGAAGTTTAAGAAAGACGCGTCTTTAGTTACTCGGAAAACGCTATTTAAAGACATTTTCAACAACAGTTTGAGTGACAATGAAACAGTCGTTGAACTCGGTTATGAATGCATTTCTTCAGAATATTGTGGAATTTGCTTTGATTTTATAGCTGAAGGCGGAAAACCTGGAACAGCTCTTTCATCATGTGGACATTGGTTTTGTGATGAATGTTGGATAGACCATTGCAGATCGCGTATGAATATGGGTTCTGTGAACATAACTTGTCCAGAACATGGATGCAAGGAAACAGTCGCTGAAGCTGTACTATTGTCATTTATAAACGTATTCGAGGTACTAAGTTTAAAACGACGAGACCATGACCTTAAGTTGCAGGCTTCTGATGCTAAATGGTGCCCAAATCCAAACTGTTGTAGGGTTATCACAGTAACTAATCCAGAAAAAGCGAAGGATGTTGCGTGTATATGTGGAACACATATTTGCTTCCAATGCTTACAACCACCACACTGGCCAGTTCCATGTGATAAAGCGCCAGCCTACTGGAAAAAGTTGAAAATGAATGGTGACGACATCACCATATCAGAAACATTTGTAAAGGTCCGTGGGAAATCATGTCCGAAATGTAAAAGGTTCGTGGAGAAACTGGGTGGCTGTTTCTATATGAGCTGTGCATGCGGATCTAATTTCTGCTGGGGATGTTTAGGCACGTATCCAAACCATATAGCGAGTGAAAAATGCAATCAGTACAAACACGGAGACACGAAAGGAACTAGCACTCTGCAGGTTACCGAAATGGATGGTTATACTAATCTATCAAATAGAAATAGAAGTGGAGATTACAAGAAAGCCGTTAACCACCGCAAGGGTCGTCATCCACTTAAAATAAGCCAAATAAGATCAGGCTCTCGTCAGATCATATTTAAATGTAAAAACATTGCCAAAAGAAAAGGACCACTGTATTTTCCAATGTTCGATGGCACCGAAGATAATGTTTCTATGTGTTCAGATGTGGAAGAGAAGATTAAGGAATTACTGAACAATATGGTATCAGTTTACGTTGAGCTTCATCACATGGCAGAATATTGTTACGTTTTTATTGATAAACTCATTAAATCCGGTATTAAATGTTCACATCTTCGAGGGAATGCTGACATCCTTGGTTATTTAGCCGATAGGATATTTAGTATTTTAACAGATTCCGCTGACGTGAAGGACTGCCGACCACTTCTCTCTTCCTTATTACAGATTCAACAAAAATCAGTAGATGTCACGAAAAACATTGTTTCAGTCACTAAAAAGTTTACAGTATAAACATGCATTTGTGAAAAGACATGCAAAACAGAAGTGATACAAAAGTGTAAATCATAATTAAAAAATGTAAAATTATTATTTTTTTTATACTAAACGACGCCAAGGCCTGCTGATAATAAGTGAAATATCAGACGAATACGTATTTTTCTGTTTTACAAATTTGCATGGTTGAGAATAACTCCATTGGTTTATTCATGAGTTGCCCTTCTATGGATATTTTGATTTTCTTCTTAGAAAGAGTGAATGGTTGCAAACAAGAATGTGATCTTTGATATTTCCTTTTATGTATGTTTTTTCTCTACACCCAAGAAAAGACCTCATTCTGAAAAGTTAACCCGATACCCAGAGCTTGATCTCTGGGAATGAACACGCCCTTAAAAAATAAGGAGATGTGTTAAATAAGGTCACTGTCGACAGAGGCTAATCAGTGAAAGTCAGCAATCATGCATGGGTCACTCACTATAAGGTCTTTAACAATGAGCAAAATCCATACTGTATAGTATTTTATATTTTAAAAAGCCCGACACTTTGTATGCAAAAGAGAGGCGAAAGATACCAAAGAGATATGTTCAAGTTCATAGAATAAATTGACAACGTTATGGTTAAAAAGATCATAGAGACAAACAGACAAACAACATTATACACAAAACACAACATTGAAAAAAATACTGAGCAACACATAAGTAATAAAAGTCGATGAATATACTAAGAATAAAAGCTTCTGACTAAAACAAAGTAAAAAAAAGTAATTTAAACTCGATTTACCTTTCAAGTTTGAGCTTCCTTAATATTTTAATATACTAAAACGCATTTTCTACAAATATATAAGCCCTCAATGTAGGGATACCCGATGGCATTTAACCAACGTTAGACCACATTAATCTCAATGTAAAAGTTACGAAACTGTCTTTTAGTTCTTTATGATAGACACCCCCCCTAAATAAGCAGGGAAAATGTCTATGGTCAGTTTTAGAAAAAAGAAATCATCTCTAGACTAGTAGGCTGATGCACGGATACATTTGGCTTGGTACAGGAAGTTGTATCGATATCGTCGACACATACTTAAAATGACAATTTTCAATAATACAGTTGGGCATTCTTGCATCAAATAAAACGAGACAAGCATGTGGGGACAAAACTGAAAATGTCTTCAACAAACACGACCTTGTAACAGACAGAAACTTTGAGGAAATGAAGTTTATCCAGTATCATCCCTGTACAATATATATTGTAAAATCAGGTATCATTTGTTTTGTCAAGACCCTGCAAATTCAGAGGTTTTATAATTACTGAACTGATCAGAGATGTTATAAGAGCCCTGATTTTAATCCTGGTACCTTTTATAACTACACCACTGGGTCGATGCCATAGCTGGTTGACGTTTCGTCTCCGAGGGTATCACTTCGGTGTTGACATGAATATCAATTATATGGTCATTTTTATGAATTTCCTGTTTACAAAACTTTGATTTTTTCGAAAAACTAAGGATTTTCTTAGCCCAGGCATAGATTACCTTAGCCGTATTTGGCACAACTTTTTGGAATTTTTGGTCCTCAATGATCTTCAACTTTGTTCTTGTTTGGCTATATTACTTTTAAGATCCGAGCGTCACTGATGAGTCTTATGTAGACGAAACGCGCGTATGGCGTATTAAATCATAATCCTGGTACCTTTGATAACTATTTAACTAGGGATTATACAAAATCACTGAAACAATTAATATAAATTTTTTTTACAAATTCACCCAATTTATTTCAGGGAATATGTTTAAAAAGTATTAATTCTTTTTGTATATTATAATAGAATGAAATTCAAAACAGTGTAGCTGTGGCCATTGATTGACACATTAAAATCATCCATTGACTGGGACAATTTAGGTGAACGTTTGTATGTAACGACCAATGCTCACTATGTACTTTTTAAAGACACTTAAACTATGGGGTCACCAAAGGTTCTCAACACCTAAATAAAGTAATTCGAAAAATTAATCAGAAATAACACGATATTTTGATTTATATCAATTATATAAATCAAAACACAAAGGTTATCCCTGATTAATTTTTCAAATTATTTTATAATTAAAGGCGTTAAGAAACCTTTGGTGACCCCACAGTTTAAATGTCTATCGTAGGTACGTCGTGAACAGTGGTCGTTACAGACAAACGTTCACGTAAATTGTCCCAGTCAATGGATGATTTTAATGTGTCAATCAATGGCCACAGCTACACTGTTTTGAATTTCATTCTAGATAATACCTTGGGAAAGAGAAAAAAGAATACCACAGTAACACAAAACAATTCGAGGTTAATTGTTCTATATGTTGATACTTGGTGAGCAATTGTTACTAAATAATTGACATGCTGTAAAGAAATTGCTTAGACACAAATGACAGCAAACTTTCACAAATGTTACTTCAAACAACTTGTATGGAAACCGGATAAATATGAGGTAATTGTGGAATTTATTGTAAATCAAATAAATAAGACAAAACAAAATTGAATTCTACATTGGTTTAGGCCATGTAATCAAGTGGCAAATATTACATGTATATCAGGACATGAACATGTTAATGTGACATACAAATAGAATTTTAATAGTAAAAACCAATAAACAGCTGCGCCATGAGCGCATGATACGCCCGACATCTTGTGTGGAAGTTTTATGCAATAATCATAAATAGTTTCTGAGAAAGTTTTAAGCAATAACCATATATTGTTTTTGAGCCAGCGAGACATGTGTAACCCCCAACCCTGTTTTTTTTTTACAAAAAACTAAATATCACTAAAATTATATTTTGAATCAAAACCAAAAAGTATACAGATCTTTAGATTAATATAACAAAGAAGTGTGTAAAGTTTTAAGCAATAATCATAAATTATTTTTGAGATGCGGTGCAACATGTAAAAAAACCATCCCTTGTTTAACAAAATACTCAATAACTCCAAAATAAAGTTTTGAATCATCACCAAAAAGTATACAGATCTTTAGATTAATATAACAAAGAAGTGTGTAAAGTTTTAAGCAATAATCATAAATTGTTTTTGAGATACGGCACAACATGTAAAAAAAACCTCCCCCTTTTTTACAAAATACTCAATAACTCAAAAATAAAATTTTGAATCATCTCCATAAAGTATACAGATCTTTAGATTAATATAACAAAGACATATGTAAAGTTTTAAGTAATAATCATAAATCGTTTTTGAGATATGGTGCGACATGTAAAAAAAACCTCCCCCTTTTTTACAAAATACTCAATAACTCAAAAATAAAATTTTGAATCATCACCAAAAAGTATACAGATATTAAGATTAATATAACTAAGAAGTGTTTAAAGTTTTAAGCCATAATCAAGAATCGTTTTTGAGATACGGTGCGACATGTGTAAAAAACACACCCCTGTTTTAGTTACAAAGTGCCGTTACTCAAAAAGTTTTAATCTTATTTTCACCAAAAAGTATACAGATCATTTGACCATCATAAGAAACAACTATATTAAGTTTCATGAAATTTGGATAAGTCGTTCTCAAGTTACGGTGCGACATGTTTACGCCGGACAGACAGACGGACGGACAGACAGACAGACGGACGGACGGACGGACATTTGTATACCATAATACGTCCCGTCAAAATTTTGACGGGCGTATAAAAGGCGTTGTTTTATAAAAATACAGCATATACAAAGACACTTACATCCATTATATAATAATAATCCAAAAGTCAACAGATAAAAAAAGTACTTTATATTGTACCTGCATTTCCATAATATAAATAAACAACCAGACAAAAGTATGCCACCTTGACCATTGTTAAATGCCTCACTGTTATACTTATCTCTGAAATTGTTTTGTACATTTATACTTTTCTATAGTTATGAAACTCAATTAAAGTTTCATATTTTCTCCACTTTTTAGATCAAAATCGACTAAAAGTAAAAATATGAATTTTGTTTAATGTAGGTATGAAGTTCTTCAAATTGTAAAGTGAAATAATCTTGAAAAATGGAAGATATCAAATATTATGTATGACTTGAAGACATTCCATATGTCAATTCCTATGTAATTTGGTCTCTTAGTAGTTAAGAGTTGTCTCATTGGCAATTATACCACATCTTATTTTAAATGAACAACATAGTGCAAATCAATCATTTTTTCAACAGGTTATGGTGGTAATAAAAATGGTAAAGAAGGTATCAAAGGTACCAGGATTATAATTTAATACGCCAGACGCGCGTTTCGTCTACACATAAGACTCATCAGTGACGCTCAAATCAAAATATTTATAAAGCCAAACCAAAGTTGAAGAGCATTGAGGACCCAAAATTCCAAAAAAGTTGTGCCAAATATGGCTAAGGTAATCTATTTTTGGGATAAGGAACATATAAAATGTGCAAATGTTTCATCAATAGTTTTCAAACTTTACAAGGAACTTTGCGTGGAATGCCAACTAAAAAAAACGAAGATCTGCAAGTAAAGGCATTGTTGATAAGAGAGTTCAATCTCCGAGGTCAGGTTAACATATTTGATTTGATAGACATGCAATCATTCATATGAAGTGCCTATAGATTTCTAAAGGTATACCAGGACCATTTAACAAAATCTGTAGTTTAACGCCCACTTCGTCATCAAGAACAACGAATTTCTAATTTAAGGATGTACTTAGTTGATCTTAGGTGAAATTATATAAATAAATAATTTAAAATTGACACTTTAAGCTGGAAGGGTATAAGTTAAGGATCAGAATAAGCTCCAAATTTGATAGGTCATGGGGCTCCTTTTCAAGATATTTGATTTATAAAATGTGACGGGAAAAGGCTGACTCGGACTTTTACCTTATATTTGCATTGGTATTATTTGGGTCACAAATCAAAAGAAATAAAATCAAGAATATGCTTAAATTTTGTCAAATGCCCTCAGATGACCTGATAAGTCTTATATCAAAAGATAAATAGCTAGGTGTTACGGGGCAAAATATGTTGCCCTTTATCGTATGGAAAAACACCAAGGACTACGAACATTTGACACAAATTCCAAACCTCACCTAAGTACATCCTTGTAACTGGGGATTTTACAAAATCCTTAGCATGTTTTCAGTGATTTTATAAAACAACTAACAATTTCAGTGATTTTACAAAATCAATGAAACTGCTAGTACCTATTAGTCAAAATCACTGATTCTTTCACTTATTTATACAAAATCCCTAATTCTTTCAGTGATTTTATGAAACCCCAGTATTAAAAATTCACAGTAACACATACACACATTATATTGATTATATATACAATATGTCTAGCGTTTAAAAATGTGATCAGCTAAACTGACACGAGTCTACCGTAAACAAAATAATAATAAAACTAGCCGTGACAAGACAATCAAAAGTCTACCATACTGACACGAGTCTACCGTAAACAAAATAATAATAAAACTAGCCGTGACAAGACAATCAAAAGTCTACCATACTGACACGAGTCTACCGTAAACAAAATAATAATAAAACTAGCCGTGACAAAACAATCAAAAGTCTACCGTCAACAATTACATCTAACTCTTCAAATAACAAAAAACATTCGAAGATTATTTACCACATCTATTGGCGAGATTCATGATTTGGTACATTTGTTGGGGTTGAGCCAGTTTTTTCCACCCCCCTTTAACCTTAATCGCTTCTCTATTACAGGCAATTGTCTCAGATTTTTACATAGGTATGAATAGGTAAATTGGGTTGTCTTCTCAAGATGTATATATATTATATATATAAACTAGTATATGACGATCAATTTTCCCGTTATGAAACTAGATGTAATAAATTGTTACAGTCGTTTAAAAATCAATATTTCGTTTTGTTTTAAATTCTGTTCTGAACGGTTATATGCGTTATCATATAACTATCATCAGAAGTTTTCGTATGTTTACTTTAATTCGAGGGAGATATCAGAGTACGTACCTATTTATCGCACAGTTCTATTTTAAGGTATTTACATACATGATTTTGTCCTATCAAAAGTCTGATTTAAATATTGCACCACAAGCTTGAAATACAACGACAGTATAAATAGATAACTACCAATCACTTTTCATAACAACAAATAGGAACAGGAAAGTGTCCAAACACTAGATAATGGTGCAAAAAATTTCCAAACGGGGTGTCCACTCCGGAAACACCCTCAGAGCATCCAATTCAAGGTGAGTTAATGAAAAATACAGTCCGGCTTTTCGCTATTTCGTTAGGCTATATCATAGTATTTACTGCAAACTATAAGAACTTAGTTGAATGAAATGAAATAATTATATAATAAATATCTAATAAATAAATAAAATCGGAAAACAAGAATAATATGTTTTAGAATTTTAAGTTGAAAGAATCATCTTTTTTTCATGCACTACCCGCAATATGCCTTTTACCATATTTTATTAAGATCACCAAGCGAAAATAGTTATGTCTACAATCAGAACACGATTAATGTTCTCGTTTCAAAATGTCTTTCTATAGTATTTTATTATCCATATAAAAACATGTATTGTTTGTTTGCCCCACCTACGATAGTAGAGGGGCATCATGTTTTCTGGTCTGTGCGTCCGTCCGTCCCGCTTCAGGTTAAAGTTTTTGGACGAGGTAGTTTTTGATAAGGTTGAAGGCCAGTCAACTTGAAAATTAGTACACATGTTCCCTATGTTATATTCTGTCTAATTTTAATGCCAAATTAGAGTTTAAACCCCAATTTCACGGTCCACTGAACACAGAAAATGATAGTGCGAGTGGGGCATTCGTGAACTATGGACACATTCTTGTTTATTCTAAATTATGATTCTAATTACGGTATTAATATATTTGTTTCGACTTTGAAGTTTAGTCGAATATTATTTTCGGGAGGGTCATTTTAAGTTATAGTGTATCCAATTATTTCGTCCACAAGGCAAAACAATCGATTGTCATCAGTCAAACTTGTCTTACACCATTAGAGATAAAATATCTGGTGTATTATCAGAACTAGAGATGAAGGTTTCGAAATGTAAACATTTGTTCTGAAGTCGATATAATATTTTAACTTAGCATATAAAGTTTTTGAATCTTAAGTCGTATAACAGTCATATGTACAGTACAACTTCATTGTTTGGTAGGGGTGGGGCTGAGACATTACGCTTGCATCAATGCGATAAGTTTGTGATTTCAAAATATTGGTAT
The DNA here is from genome assembly GCA_037788925.1 of Mytilus galloprovincialis. Classification (NCBI taxonomy): domain Eukaryota; kingdom Metazoa; phylum Mollusca; class Bivalvia; order Mytilida; family Mytilidae; genus Mytilus; species Mytilus galloprovincialis. Next base: position 17,164,944 of record CM075335.1, on the reverse strand, counting down.
TTCATTGCAGGTTCAATCGTACATACAGTAGGAGATCTTGTCTTCTAAGAAAGTCATGGAGTCCAACAGCAATGAAAGATACCATTTTAGAAGATCTAAATATGGATAGAGATGATGTGGTATATTCGCTCAATAAAAAGGGAAGATGGGAACTTCCGGAAATGCTTAAACATTCCATTTTGACAGGAAGCTACAAGAACTTGAATTCAAACGTCAAGTTAATTGTCTCCCATGACATCGCAAAGAAAAGTCATACTGTTGGGTACTATTCCTCAAAAGGAAATACGAAGAAAATAGAAAGTAAAAAGAAAACTTATTTCAACGGAGAATCAGTCGTAGCTCAAAGCAGAATAGACGACAAAACTGGTACACAACCTGTCCTTCAGATTGAAGTCGTTTACCCTAGTCCATCAACATGTTCAGTAGTTCACAATCCAAAATATGTCGGGCATAATATTGATAAATCTGAAAATGGGCGTGGCCGAACAACAAAAGCCAGAAGACAAAGGGAGAAACTCAGTGTTGGTCAATACTATGACGAATATTGCGAATCATTTGAAGATATTTATAACGACGAATCCGAAACGGAAACGGAGTTAGACGATGAATCAGCTTCGTACCTGTACGAAAACGCTAATAAAGAAGACGTAACAAACACAGAACTATTAGAAGATATCATGATACATGCTGCCTTAATGCAAAGTTTGTGTCAAAGAAACAACATTAACTATTTTTCAAAGCAGACTTTCGAATCTAAAGACAGAAAAATATATGAACCAAAGATTACGGCAGACGAAACGCCACAAATCGAAGAACCTACAAGTTTGGCTTTAACTGAGAATAGAAAAACAATGGAGCCTGTGTTTGTATTGCTTCCAAAAAGAGAAGTAGAGAGTTCATTGTTGAAAGAACGATATAGCAAAAGCTATGTTGAATGTCCTTGTTTACCACGAAAGTTTCTAATCGATGTTAGCGACAGAATGAAAATTCGATTGAAAAACTCTATATGTTTGCAAGCAGAAATCTTGAAAAATTGGGACCTGACCTCCTGTGTTGTATTTACATATGATGAATACGATGTCAACAGTACAGAGACACACGGCGTATTTAGAGTATGTCTTAATATTGGAACAAACTCAGAAAAATTCAGAATTTTGACAATGTTTGACTATTACAACGGTTGCGTAGAAGATATTTTACACAGAGCTGTGACATTCCTAGATATGATGTCAACCGACGGATTTACAGAAAATGAAAAAGTACCCTCCAAAGAATGTACATCCTCCATGAAATTTGAGAATTTGAACAACTGTCAGAAAATTAAGAAAGAAGTTTCTTTTTTTACGAGAAAAACGCTATTTAAAGATATTTTCAATAACAGTTTGAGTGATAATGAATTTGAAACAGTTGTTGAACTCGGTTATGAATATATTTCGTCAGAATATTGTGGAATTTGCTTTGATTTTATGGCTGAAGGCGGAAAACCTGGAACAGCTCTTACTTCATGTGGACATTGGTTTTGTGATGAATGTTGGATAGACCATTGCAGATCGCGTATGAATATGGGTTCTGTGAACATAACATGTCCAGAACATGGATGCAAAGAAACCGTCGCTGACGCTGTACTTTTGACATTTATAAACGTGTTCGAAGTACTTGGTATAAAACGACGTCACCACGACCTAAAGTTATTGGCTGCGGATGCTAAATGGTGTCCAAATCCAAACTGTTGTAGGGTAATCACAGTAACTAATTCAGAAAAGGCGAAGGATGTTTCGTGTAAGTGTGGAACACACATTTGCTTCCAATGCTTACAGCCACCACACTGGCCAGTTCCATGTGATAAAGCACGAGCTTACTGGAAAAAATTAAAACTGCTTGGAGACGACATTGCCATATCAGCATCATTCGTAGATGTCCGTGGGAAATCGTGTCCGGAGTGTAAAAGGTTCATTGAGCGTCTGGGTGGTGTCTGTAGGTATATGAGTTGTCCATGCGGAGCTTATTTCTGCTGGGGATGTTTAGGAACGAATCAAGACGGCAACCATAGATTGACTAAAAGTTGCAGTCAGTGCATTAGAAAACCACTGAGAGGAACAACTACTCTGCAGGTTACCGAAATGGATGGTTATTCTAATGTATCAAATAGAAATAGAAGTGGAGATTACAAGAAAGCCGTTAACCATCGACAGGGTCGTCATCCACAAAAAATAAGCAAACTCAGAAAAGGTTCTCTTCAGATCATATCTAAATGTAAAAACATTGCCAAAAGAAAAGGACCACTATATTTTCCAATGTTCGATGGCACAGAAGATAATGTTTCTATGTGTTCAGATGTGGAAGAGAAGATTAAAGAATTACTGAACAATATGGTATCAGTTTACGTTGAGCTTCATCACATGGCAGAATATTGTTACGTTTTTATCGATAAACTCGTAAAATCCGGTATTAAATGTTCACAGCTTCGAGAAAATGTTGATATGCTTGGTTATTTGGCCGATAGGGTATTTAACATTTTAACAGATTCTGGTGACGTGAAGGACTGCCGACCACTTCTCTCATCTTTATTACAAATTCAACAAAATGCCGTGGATATCACGAAAAACGTGTTTGCGTTCACTAAAAAGTATATAGTATAAAGATAAATCTGCTATAAACAAGTGAATACATATCTTTCTGTTTTAAATTATTCACAAATTTGTATTGTTGAGAATAGCTCTCAAGATTAGTTTATTCATGATTCTAATATGACGTGCTTCGTTCGCTTTGTGAATAAACCCATGCTCTAAATCCAATAAAATTTGTTTGCACATGCGTGTATTGACTACTGCAGAATAATGAATTTTATCAAATTGTCATGCATTTAATATATTTCATTAATTTAAAACACTCCTAAACTCTTAAATGATGCACATGTTGTTACTAATTCATTTAGTATGACTGTAATGTGTTGCATTTGAAAATTGACATATTTGACCTAGATACATGTACGACAACCGTTCATGTTGGCTGTTCAAACTCCTCCCTCTGAAAAATCGCTCGGGCAAAAATAATCACGTATATAATGCCTACCAATGGTAAAACTACAACAAAGTATAGCTTGCATCAATTATTTCTTAATTTTGCTGTATATGAAATCCCCTCCAAAATTTATCTATCAATACAAGAGAATAGAACAGCATGATTTTAATATCAACTTGTTTGCTTCCAGAAATTGGTTCAATTTGGCATTGCTCTCTTTTTATTTTTGGTTTTGTCTCTCATACTGGTTTTAGTTCGTCCTCGGTCAATACCATCGAATCAGGTTCATATGTAACTTATTGACTTCGTCAAAAGTCCATAGTTGATAAGCATTTTATATTATAAAAGGCCCGACATGACAAAATATTCGTTTTGTGTGAAAAGAGAACCGATAGATACCAAATAGACATTCAAACTCATAAGTCGAAAATATACTGACAACGTCATGGCTAAAAAAGAAAAAGACAAAGAGACAAACACCAATACACAAAAGAGAACACAAAAAAATAAAAACTGAACAACACAAAAGTAATATAAGACTTGCATACTACTAAAAAATGAAACTTCTGACTGAAAATAAAATGAACCAAATCTCGATTAACCTTTCACGTTTGAGTTTTCTTAATCTTCAATCATTTGTGTATTCAAAAGTTATGTTGGTCAAATTTCAGACAGCAAAACTGTTCGCAAACTTTGAGGGCAGTGGTCAAACTTGAAAGTCCTAATTTTTAAAAGCTTTTTGTACATGGTGTAGTTAAAAAAAATGCATACAAAGCACAAAACTGACAAGATGGTAAACCTGACGGGCATAATTGATTACATGGTAACAGAAACTAACACGTTTGCAAAAAAATGAAAATTAACAAGTGTGGAGGGACAATTTCATGGAAGCGGAGGGGGCATTAACTTTCACCCTTATCCGTCAGAACGTTCGTCCCAAAATTGGTTTTCGCTCTAACTTTAGTTTGCCTCAACCAAATGGTATGAAACTTATGCACAATGCTTATAACCACAAAACACAGATCAAGTTTGGATTTTGCTGGCGTCACTCTTACCATTCTAGAGAAATGCCCCATTGAATATGGAAAAGTTGCTGAATTTTTCGTTTCTGTTCTCTCAACTTTAGTTAACCTCAACCAAACGTTATGACATTTATACACAATGCTTGAAACAACAAAACACAGATCAAATTATAATTTTGGTGGCGTCACTTTTACCGTTTTAGAGTAATACCCTTTACAAATGGGGAAACAAATGCTGATTTTTCGTTTCCGTTCTTTAACTTACGTTTGCTCAACTTAATGTTATGAAAATTATGAACAATACTTATTTCCACAAAATACAGATCAACAAGTACAAATTTGGGTAGCGTCACTTTTACAGTTCATGAGTTACCGTCCCTTTATAACGTTATGTGCAAGCGGGGGCACATTCGCCATTTATTCCATAAATTTGTCCCACATTTTAATAGACGCATTTTGTACAAAAATAGAAGCCCTCAAAGTTTGACCTCATTAATCTCAATGGAAGAATAACAAAACTTTCTTTTAGTAGTATATAATAAGATGGAATATGTCTATGTACAATGTACTGGTCAGTTTGAGAAATAAATTACCCCCAAAAAACAAACACTTTTAGTATGTCGATCATCATTTAACTACGGATAGATTTGGCCTAGTACAGGAAGTTGTTTACGTATTGAACCTCAAACTTGGTACATGTAGTTATAAGTATTGCACGAACTATTTTAAAGTGAAGACAAGAGGCCGTCATCTTCACCATATAAGCTTCGGTATGAACTGAACAAAAAAAAATTAAAAAAAGATATTCCTTTTTGTAACTTAATGTTGTGAGTCATAACAAAATGACAGAAAATATTTCTGTTAAAAAAAATTTTTTTTGCTCTAAATCCCATTTACTCGTTTAGGACAAATACTTTCAGTATCGGACAAGACTGGCAAAATGACCGTTTCCAATCCTTTGGTCGTGACAAATTTAACACCCATTTGATCGTATGAATCATTTTTTTTTTTTTTACGCCCATGAAGCAGCAAAATTTTATTTAAATACAAAACTATATAACGAACGACATATATAGACAATCGCAGATTTCAGAGCAGATTATCGCACTTCAGCGAACCGAACATCCCACTTCAGCGCAGACCATTGCACTTCAGCGCTGGTCATTACCCTTCAGCGTGACCATCGCACCCCAGCGTCCTATTCGAACCTCAGAGTCCTATATATATATATGGAAACCGGATAAATATGAGGTAATTGTGGAATTTATTGCTTAAAAACCCACAGAGAGAAGACAAAACAAACTCCTAAAATGATTGAGAATACATTGTTACATCAAGACAAGAACATGTTAATTTGGCATCAAAAGGGATATGTAAAAACAAAATAAGCGTTGTATCATCAAACAACAGACTGCAGGAGAATCATATTTCAATAAGTGATGGTGGTAATAAAAATGTTAAAAAAGGAACATAGAAAGTGTGCAAATGTTTCATCAGAAGTTTTCAGACTTTACAAGAAACTTTGCGTGGAATGCCAACTCAAAAAACGAAGATCTGCAAGTAAAGGTTAGGAGTTCAATTTTCGAAGACAGGTTGATTTGATCATAGATGGTTTATACATCTATGATTTGATAGACATGCAATCATTCATGTGTAATGGTTATAGATTTCTAATAGTATACAATCATTAGCCTTTCAAAAAGGGCTAGTCGACTCTTAGCTGATGAAAATGGAAAGTGCCCTCGCTTTGTAGATTAATTCATTTACTAGAATAGCCACGTGCATCAATCAACAAATTTTACCACACACGTGAGGTCACCGCACGTTATGAAGTAGTATATATATCGTTTCACGTTGTTGTTTACGAAACTCCAGAAGATTCGGCTATTTATACATAAAAGTTACCTGTGTACCAATATCATGAATATGCATGATTAATGACCAGGCAAAATCTAATTGCTAAAATAGAGAGGAAAAATCCGGTAGGTCTTTTCACCACCGAACACCACAAAAGTTTATTATTTTGTCTTTTTTCGTTATCAATGTGAATTAAATATGATAATCAAGTTATTAATTCAACAAATAAGAAGATTTAAAGTCCGAATATCTACAGAAAACAGAAAGGAAGAGTCTTATAACACCCCACTTTTTGAACTCCGCTGACCCTCATGGACACCTCAAATATACTTTTTCCATTTTTTCTTCTTCTAACTCTTCTATAAAATAGTTGTACCTAAAACAGCGAAATTGTGTCCCCGGCGAATATGTGCCCCCACTCTACATGTTGTACCGTTAATTTGAATTGTGACACATTATGATTGGTGCAACTACTTCATTCTGTGTGTTTATCATATAGGAATTGATTCATGTTTAAATCGCTAGGTCGCGGACTCGCAAACTTCACAAATCTTCAGACTTTCTTTAATTTGTGATTTGCCTAATAAACCGGTCGAGTTTTCATCTCCAGAAAAATACGTTTATCATATGTAGTAAACGGATTTATCATATACTTAGCATTGATATGATAGCTTTTGCATATGTGTAATGAGCGGAAGTGCACAAGCCATATCTTCCCACCCGGGCTGATAACCCATATCAGGTGCATCTCGTGCACAAAACCCATATCAGTGCCTCTCGTGCAAGTTACTTCCGGTGTTTCCGGTATCGGTTGTTTACTTTTCCATTGTGACGTCAGATATTTTTTATGACGACGTCAAAATTTACGGGAACTTTTGTGGGTAGTTTAGTACTTGCTAAAAAATGCCAATGACAATTATGAATCATTTTATAGTACAACAAACATGGAGACTCCGAGTAGTAATGATCATAAAACTCTTCCAAAATTTCAATGTTTCAAAATGCCTCTATAGGAAATGTTACTATTATTATATAAGGAGGTAGTGCTGCTGTTGTTGAACAATTATAGTATATTTCATTCATAATTTAACTTCTTTATAAAGTTTTTGACTGTTTTATAGTTATTGCATTTATTCATTTGCCTTACATAAAACTATTGTCGGAAGTATATGATAAAGCGATTAATACATGGCCTTTTCCATATCAGCCTGGGTATCATCCCTCGACCCATATCAGCACCTCGACTCCGTCTCGGGCTGATATGGGGGTCTCGGGATGATACCCAGGCTGATATGGAAAAGGCCATGTATTAATCTCTATATATCTTGCATAAGAACCTGTCCAAACAATTTCCCGGGGTTTAAAATTATGTAGGTGTAAGTACCACCATTGATTTTCGCATATTAGTCTTTGTTAGATTTGCACTTTTCAAAAAATTGTGCAGAATTTATCTTTTACCAAATAAAGAAATACTTGGCATGAGTAAATTTTATCCTGTCCAGTACTATAAAAAAAAAATCACATATCATTTCATTGCTTTTCAGTAAGAAAATATCCTTCACTGCTAATCAAACTTTCGGCACCTATTTTTTAGCTGTGTGCAAGCTTTAGTAACAATCAACCTGAAGTTTTCAATATATTCTATAGAAACACCAAATAAACAAATATTGTTGTTTAGAAACACCTAAGTTATATGTTAATCACCCTGAACTTTTTAACTGCAATGAAATGTAGGATTAATTTTCTTATAACTGTCAAAATCAAGGGATTATTTTTGTTTTCACTCTTTTTTTAACCGTATGCAACCGGATTTGACGGTACTATGATTTGGTGGCATTTACACCTGTATCATTGCTAATGTAATGTCTTTTTATTCTATATAAAATTTTCTTGGAAACACTGAATTTTCATTCGGTTATAAAGTGAGTTCCACCTTCAACGATTTCGACAATGGTACCATTCCGCTATTGTTTGATGCTAGAGAAATCACTTTATAAAACTTATCTAACATATTTATTGGATTAACTAACCGACACGACGAATGTCACATGAGGAGCAAGATCTTTTTTCATATCTTTCTGGAGCCCCTGAAATCACAGTCAGTTTATGATTACGTTGGTTCGTGTCGCTCGATCAGTCTTTAGTTTTCTCTGCAAATTATGTGTACGCTGGTGTTGTTTGTCATTTTGTCGTTTTTCGTTGTTTTTATTTTGTTGCCAAGGCATCGTCCGAGTGACTATGTCTTTGGTTATACATTTTTGCTACTATTTTTTCAATCAGTTGACGCAAGTATGTATTCATAAAAACGGTGTGGAAGACGTATCCATGAGTGTACATAACAAAATTTTCTTGAAAAATACTCACAAATTCATTTGTGAGACTTACCACTCTTAAAACAAATCAGGTGCACCAATGAACAGCAAAATGCAATGACTTCATATCTTTGTCAAAACCGGCCATCAATGAAATATTCGGGAAAACGTTAACTTGTCGATAATGAACGTCACATTGTCTGATGACGTCGACAAAACACAATATTATGACGTCGAACTAACGACAATCGCAAGAAATGTGCCGTCCAGTAACAAATAATCCACGCACTTGTGAAAATCGATGGATTGCTATTTGACCGACTGACAACACTATAAGCTATACAAGGTAAATCAAGCAGAGTAATCTAAGATTCATAATGTCAAAAGACATTTTAGGCACTTGTTCTCAAGTTCTCAAAATTCTTTCAGAACATGTTTCATCTGATAATGAAATCAGCAAAACTTTATCGCCGGGAAATGAAAATGGACTTTGCATAAATAAAACAAATTCGGCTAATTTAACACAGAAAGGTGGACGGGGTATTGAAACAGTTAAGACAGTTGTATGTCATTCACCCGAACCTGTAGACAAAATGCCGATACTTGCAAATGCGCTGAATGTTGCAACACCATTTCAAGCCATAAACCCTCAAGAATGTCAGAAAACAGAGATTTTCTTTATGTCAGCAGATGGATCTATAAAAAGAAGATTTCTACCAGAAGATTTACCAGCAAAAAGAAGGCATCCTGCACCTACTCTCATGCCAGGTATATTTTTATTGAGTTTAAACAAATAATATTTTTTATAAGAATTAGGCAAAAAAACGATTAAGAATAGCCTCTCCAATACATGATTATACATTTGCCTAGAACAAAAAAAATCTATAATTTAAGTTTAAACATCATATAAAATAAAATGGCAGCATTCGTTTTGCGGCAATTGCACTGATATGACAGTAAGATTACAATTTGCGCTCAAAGTTATTTTCCAAAAAAAGTGTGCAAGAAAATGTTTGATTGATAGAGGGTTGTTGAGATTGCTATATATATACGCCACATTCGACACTCTTTGTTCAACAATTTTTTTTGTCGAAGACTTCAAGAGGAAAGATGTCAATCCCCTGCAATTAAGATAGGCATGCTACCTGCAACGGGTGGGACTCGAACTTACAATCTCAATATTTACAGGTTACAAATAGTAGTTACTGTATAGATGAACTAATTACCCACTTGGCCACCGATGTTCCGCGACTGAATATTGAATTCATTTGCGCCAATTTTGACTTACATCTAGAAATTTACACCAAGGGTCGATTGAGAACAAAATTTTAATGACTTATCTCATCTTCTCCACTGTGAACTTTCTATTTCTATGCAGCAACATTGCGGCAGTGCCGTCCTAAAGAGTCTAAAAATCTCCTTGTTGATACGATATTTCAGGGCTTCAATCTATGCATTGCTTTCATGATTACTGTCGCCATCACGAGTTAGATGACCGTAATTGAGTATCTGTCTCATATAGATGACGACAGATATGTTCCAATTGTCGTAACCTCAAGCCCGTCCTCTTTTCCTCGGATGTGAACTATCGAATGAGACTTGTCATCGGATTAGTAATTACACTTGTAAGAAACACGATGAGTGACTTGTTTATGCAACATTGCTATTTAAAGATTCCTCTTATGTTTTTATAGATATGAATTCAATAACACAAAAACAAAAAAACTAACATTAAGACTAGACACACAAAGTACTAATCTGAGAGTATTCGCAGTCATTAAAAGCTAATTCAAAGACAATATTACTATAACAACTACATTGTAATAAGTAATGTTTAGCCATTATACTAAAGTCTGAAATATAATTCAAAGTTGTATTCCTGCATATAAATACAAACTTGTAACTAAAATTTATATCATATACATGTTCACGTTTATTAGGTACTGGGATACCGTATAGAACACCTGGTCAAAGTTCTCGGAATAAGAATGGTAAGATAAAACGTCCAATGAATGCCTTTATGATCTGGGCAAGAACAGCAAGAGGAAAGCTGGCTGAGGAAACCCCAAATGCATCAAATGCTGAGATAAGTGTCAAATTGGGAGAGTTGTGGAGTCATTTGGCAAAGAATGAGAAGCAGAAGTACTACATGGAAGCAGAAAGGGTTAAAGCAAGACACAGACAAGACTTCCCAGGTTCGCAGTATTACAATTCACTCACAAAATTACTAATGGAACTCTCTTTTACTGTAGAATTGTAAACCCTGCATCAAATGATGAAAACTGTTCATGAAACAACAATTTCTACATCATTTTCCATAAAATCACGGATTCACTAATCTATTTCTGTCAGCTTTTCATTTCATATATTGACTGTGAGAGGAAGAAAAACAATAAAAGCGATGCTCCTATGGTTCTGGGATTTTCATGTGACTGTAGAGATTGTATGCCCTGTCTCCTTTTCCCCCAATTAGCTGATTCTTTAACGTATAAGTGCTTCAAATAATGTGAAAAGCAATTAAAATTAAGACGAAGATGCTCGGATTCAGTTAAAACAATTCTAGACTATTGCAATAGTTCATAGAAATCCGTTATATCGAATTTAAATATATTTTTCCATGCAGTAGGTTTTACTTTTTTTGAAAGGGGGGGGGGGGGTAAATATTTTCTTGCTGCTATCATGGTTTATAATTTAAAAAAATGGATTTAAAAAAGGATCTCTATAAAGATATTGTGAAACTAACCCCGAGGATAAGATTTAACAGAAGAAATTGTATCTAAAATAGATTTCAAGTGAGAATTTATCAAACCATTTAAGGAGGCTTGCGGGTATCAAAATTTCAGAAAAAAAATAAACGTTTTTGTTTTCATTACAAATTTGATTTATTACTTTATTAGTTGTTACTTTATCATATGGAACAAAACTCATTCAAAAAAATCAATTCATTTTGGCCCCAGATGACTTTCAAAATGTATATACCATTGAAAAAGCTCCAAATTATCTCCCTTTGGTGCAAAAATGCCATTTTTTTGGCATTAAAATTGAAATATCTTTTATAACTCATCGATGACCTATATTTTTTATTATTATTTTCAAATAAGCTGTACTTAAACTAAACTATTGTAAAATTTGGGTGATATCTGTAGTTTAGTTTTTCTTTTATTCAATTTCGATATTACCTTTATTTCTCCTATTAGTTCAACAGAAAAAAAGTAATTTTACAAAAAACGTATGCTTCTTTCGAAGGCAGATTGTGAGCTTAAATGACCGGTGACTACATTTTTTATTTCATCTTTCAATTTTAAAAGTACGAGATAAAGTTCATTTGTAGAAAAATATAGGGAAATCCTATATTTGAAAAAAAATGGTTTATACGCGCGAGGCCCCTTAATATAAAATAACTTCATTAAATTTTCTATAAGTTTTAAGTGAATATTCATGCATACCTCTTTATTTCGTTATGATCAAATCAATTCTTAAATCGATTCTTTTAGGTTTAACTCAAAATTATCATTCTTATAATCTATGAAGAATTGTTGGCTCCTCAAGTTAAATAGTTCAGAGTTTTTACTATGGCCTAATGCTTTCCCCTAAAAATCTAAACCATTTAAAACTGACGGATGGTTGACTTCAAGAGGACCATACAAAGAGTTAACAAAATACGACGATACCCAACAGAAAAAAAAGAACAATTGAAATTAATGATTTGTTTAAAATTTGGACCTTAAATTGATTTATTTTGTTCTGTAAATCATCAGAATTCAATAATTTTAGATTGGATTTATCAACCAGAGCCATCGACAAAGAAAGGCGTCGAGGAATGTGGAACCACTCTAAATCACAGACAGCTATGGAGTAAATACAACGAAAGTCGGCCAAAAATGGCTGCAAGTCAAATTGCACCGACACCTCAAGGACCTTTTGTTAATTTTATTGGACAACAAAACAGACCAATTTTACCCCGTAATGTAATGCCTATTCAACCTGTAACGATGCTACCTCAAGGTAACCAATTTGTCTGTCCGCCAGGACTACGAATCGTTCAACCAATGCAATATCCCATGTACGGACAGCCATTCCAGCCAAGGAATTTCTTGAATGGTATGTTATTTATATTTACCTCTATACAGCAACACTTATTACTATGATCACTGAATGTACGCAGCAATAAACATCCATCTTTATATACCGCAACACTGAATATCATATCACATTTTTATTCAACTGTCTTTATCATTTAGGGCTCTTTATACTAGTAATCATACATAAAAATCAGTTACTAAAATATTTTGCAGGGCCGTAACTACATTGAGGCAAATGAGGCAAATGCCTCTTGCTGGAAAAAAAAATGAAAAAAAAAGATTGTCTTTAGGCGTTTTTCAATAAAAACGTATTTTCTTGTCCTAGCCACTTTAAAAAAATGTGTTTGATCTTTGCAAGTAATTTTTTGTGCAGTCAGTACATTGAATTAGATTTAACATTTTTAAGCAAAGAAACAGTTTATTTTTTAGAGGGATTGATAAGATATTGACTCCTGAATGGTCCAAAACAACCAAAATGGCATGTCCCTAGACCGCCTGTTCAACATTCATACTCTAAAATATCGTAAACAAATGAAGAAATTAATGTTTTTTTTACTTTACATAAGTTCTTTAATAATTCAAAAGTATGTTCAGAGGCAACATATTCTAATAAACAGCTTTCAATATAGGTTTTTTAATTTCAGAAGGTGTGTCCCTCACAAATTGTCCACTACGAAACGAAGTCATTAAAATTTGCCAATAAACAGTTTAATAAAATCAATGTAATTTTTGTTTGCAAGAGTTATAAACATTAGGGTCTTACAAAAGAAGTGATGCTTTTATAACGGCAATTAAATTGTTGGTAAGACAAATTGAGCACATCAAATGGACCAGAGTGATACCGTATTTTTGAAAATGTCCCCTACGAAACGGGTCAAATCTCCTTCAGTATCTGGTTTTAAAATTATGAAAAAAATATCAGTGTACAGCTTGATAAATGCTTTGATGAATACAATCAGTCTTGTTACTATTGCAATATAGGGATTGTGGGGAAAAAATAAAGCATGCGAATACGTCCCTTACGAAACGGTCCCCTACGAAACAAGTATGGGAGAAAAACGTTTCGTAGTGGACACTACCACTACCATGGAGTCTTTTTTTAATCTTATTTCAATTATATTCGTGCAAAACAAATAACAAGGGTTAGTTTCATGTAATTTTTATTATGTTTTTATTAACATATAATAGGGTTGATGTCAACTACGAAACTTTTTGTCCACTACGAAACGGTTTTGTCCACTGCGAAACGCATCAAAATGTCCACTACGTAACATGAGTTGAACCTTCATATGTGAAGTACTGTCTAATCTTTATCGATAAAAATGATTTTCTAATTCAGAAAAAAAAATGATATTTTTCTAGTATTTAAAGTAAACAAACTGGAATGTCAATAGGAAACATTTAAAATTGCAAAAAATATGTGTGTTTAGAAGAAGTTTCGTAGGGGACAAAAGTTCCCTACGAAACAGTACACAAATTATGAAAATAATATCATTTTAAAGAATATTTAAGATTGCACTTTTGGTTTACAAACAGGTCTATTATAGAGGTATTCAAAATAACTCTTGAAATTAAATTTTAGACAAGTTGATTTTCCATTTTTTTTAGGTCTGAAATGTACGCTTTTATTGAAAAACGCCCCTTTATATCAAATTGTTTTCACGGAAAGTCTCTTGCAAGAAGCAAGTTCTCTTCTCTCCCTGATGTCGCCCCTGCATTTTTTTTCGTGATCTATTTTTCTATTTTGCTTTTGGTTTTCGGAGTTGATGGTCTATTGTTTGTACTTCTGTGTCTCGGGTTTGTCTTTTGTTCTTTTATTGTCCTACTTTATGACTATAGTCTGAGTGTTGTAAACGTGTGCAATGTTGCATGTCCACCGATGTCCAGATATTGTGCGGGAAAATATTTTAAGAATATGCTCTCGTTTTCAAAGTTATATAGATTAAACCGTTGGTTTTCCCGTTTGAATGGTTTTACACTAGTAATGTTGGGGCCCTTTATAGCTTTTTGTTCGGTGTGAGCAAAGGCTCCGTGTTGAAGGCCGTACATTGACTTATAATGGTTTACTTTTATAAATTGTTATTTGGATGGAGAGTTGTCTCATTGGCACTCACACCACATCTTCCTATATCTATCTACGATGCTATACTGGACACAGAAACTATTGTCGTTTCTTCATGGATAATTGAATTTGATATCAAAGAATACAAGTAATTTTTTGTCTTTTTTTCCCGTTGATTAAGATATTCAATTTTTTTTTTATATTAATATTACATATCTATCACTTTTGTGCATGTCTCACCTAGTTTCGAATGATTTAAATGACTCAGAGAAAATACCGGCAATTTTTCTTAGATGGATTGTAAAATTGGGTATTTTCTCTGAGTCGTTTAAATCACTCAAAACTAGCTATATATAGGTGAGACATGCACAGAAGTGATAGATATGTATTATAAATAGTGAAAATTTACTATTTTAATCAACAAGAAAAAAATTATATAAAAATATCTGTATCATATACCCAAGCTCCTGTGGATAAAACTACATAGCTGACATGGTTTAAATTAAAGAAAGACCACCAATTTCCCGGTATCAAATCATTTGAAAAAGAAAACAATGTATTGTCATATGACCTTTTACATTGAAGGGTTAAATTGCACTAAGTCGTGTTTAGACAGAAATTGAAGGAATATGGAGTAAACGTGCACGGGACCTAATCGCACACAAAGTCAATGCATATAAAAAATACAAATAATCAATGGTCAAAGTTTTTATTCCTGTTCTTCATCTTGATAGTTGCTGGAGGGTCTTGGACTTCAATAATCATTAATACCGTAAAAGAAGGTCAAGATGGTCCCAAGTTTTGACTTAAGCAGTACTAGTACTTTAAGTATATTACTGCACTGTCACTATATTTAAATTTATTCATAAAAAAATCACCAAAGTCATCACAATACAAGACAAGAGCAGACAGACAGACCCAGTATTTATGATTATGAGAAATACGATTTTTACTTTATCCTTCATATCGGTCTTTTAATGTTGCCCCTAAAACCTAAAAGTCTTAAATTACAATAAATCTATGTTTTTGCTTTGAGACCAGAATATTGTAATGTTTCAAAGTAAGAAAGAGTCCGTGGAACGCTCAGAATGCATGATTTTGCGTTATTTTTCTCAGAGCTTCTAGGAGCCTTCAGCGGCCCCCAGACCCCTCGCCAAAATTTTTTCGCCTCGCTACGCTCGGCGGATATGTTTCGCCTTACTATTAAAAGAGGCTAGTTACGGCCCTGTTTTGGTCTAATCAATATATATATGTTACAGGCATTTTATAGATTTAGGCATTTTGTAACATATACATCCATATAAGACTTGGGATGATTATATATTATATGTTTATATTCATGCTCAGGAAATCAGCTTCCTTTTCAAGACGTTCCAAGATTACAAACAGCAGGAATACCTGACTACAATGCCGTACAAAATGTCACAATAATACACCCCAAACCAGTTCCTGTTCAAATACCAGCTCCGAGGGGTAGACCGCCTGTGGTCACTGAGAGACTTAAAGGTATGATTAGTTAGAATGATTATAGATGATGTCCATTTATTTTAACGTGTATTATACTTTTAATGATGTCTCGGGAAAGTAAGGTCTGGACCAAAATAACGAGAAGTCAACATTGATCAATAAACCATAAACAAATTCAGTTGCACACTTTCGGATGGACATGGCCAATACCTATTTTTTTTTAGAATAAGTACATGTAATGTCATTGACAATGAATGAGACAACTAGCTACCAGAGACCAAATGGAGCGGATCCAAGCATGTATAGGTAACCGTACGACCCCCAACAATGAGAATATACCGTATATTCATCGAAAAACGGGCCGGATATGTTAACATATTAAAGAATATGAAAGAAAAAAATACAATGGGCTGATTTATGCATAACAATAAATTATTTTGTATATCGCTATAAAATGTTGACAGATATATATGCACCATACCACGGTGGGTATGGTTGTCCTTCGAGAGAACGTTCTGTGCTGGTGATTTGGTCCTGTCAGGTGCTGGTGGGTCCTGATTCTGTGCTGGTGGGTTTGTTTACATTGTATCAGAACGGCAATAAAACGACTGTTTTGTTGCTTAATTTTTCTCTGATGCGTCATTAGTACCATGCAAAGTATATTACAACAATATTACATTGCAAAAGTCGTGCAAGTTCGTTAAACGGAATTGTCCTGACGCGGTGCTGGTGATAAGAAAAACGGTCCTGGTTCTGTGCTCCTATGTCCTGGTTCTGTGCCTTTATATTTTAGTTAAAAGTGGCATATATTCAAGATCATTGATGCTGTACTGTTATTGACTAATTAACTGTTGTCTGCTTTCTTGAAATTGACATTGTTGTGAATCTGTTTACTGTTATTATGAGAGAAAAAATACCCCTATTTTTTTATTTTTTTTAATTAACTGTAATCTTATTTATTGGCCTGTTAATGGAACCTTTCTTGCCCCCTTTTAACTTATAAGATAAGAAAATATGTTTACGATTTTCGGGATTACGATCATTTTGCAAGATCACCAAAATACGTTGTAATTTTTACAATACTTATATTAAGTAGATGATGTGTATGTTTGTTGTCAATGGACAAATTTCCATAAGAAACCAAAGTATGTGTTAACAACCATACGTCATTGTACGACCTTCAACAATAACCCATAAAATTAAAATGTAAAAGGTTTTGCATAAAAATGGAGAGCAAAAATATATAGAATTTTTTATTTTTTTTTTTTACATAAATAAGGCCGTTAGTTTTCTCGTTTGAATTGTTTTACAGGGTCTTATCGGGGCCTTTTATAGCTGACTATGCGGTATGGGCTTTGCTCATTGTTGAAGGCAGTACGGTGACCTATAGTTGTTTTAATGTCTGTGTCATTATGGTCTTTTGTGGATAGTTGTCTCATTTGCAATCATACCGCATCTTCTTTTTTATAAAACAATACAAATCTACACACACAAAAAATTGGCTTAATTTCAACTGGTTATCAACCCGAATCGCTATAAGATCATATATATGCTCACATGTGTCGAGGGGTTATGTGAGGTTCATGTATTGTCTTGGCGTCCGCAATTACAAAAAGATCTTTTCTGAAATTACTTGACCAAATGTTACCAAATGATTTTTCAAGAATGAATCTAGGAAAACATTATTCATCAACAAACATGACCATTGTCTGTTAAAATGTATTCGAGTTTTTAGTTATAGCCGATTCCATTGAGTATGTAGGCAAAGGTAATATCTTTGGTTAGCTTGCTTGTTAGCTAAACCGTGACTTTTCTGTTCAGCAAGCAAGATAACCAAAGATATTCCCTTTGTCTACACACTCATTGAAATCGGCTTTAATATTGCAATAGTTCAAGCAATTAGGGCAAAACTTACCGAGTAAAAAAAATCAAAAGGCTAATGTCTATCTACCTTGCACATTTCAGAAAATTCAGATCAGATAACGAAACTGGGTCCAGCAACATTTATAAGCAATTTAAGATTTTGACCCCACAGTTTCCATTCACCACAAATATTCTCGTTACAACGAATCATTTTAAATCCCAAAATACCAGTTGCAGTCTTTTGTTTATCTATTAATATATGTATACGGATAAAGTTATGAAAGACAGCGGGGTCACCAGGGTGAGGAGTCCATGTCATCTGAAATAAATGCTAAGCATAGATCTAGAAATCGACAGATAATCATGACATTAAAAAAACTCTTTCTTTTCGACTTTTTTCGAACAAATTGACACATAAAATGAATTATATAGTATTGTGGAATTTTTAACTTGTGTTCAATTCATTGGTTACATTTTTTACTAGGATAACAATCCTGTCAAGTATGAGCTGGGTAAAATATTTCAGAAAAGAAGATGAAAATGTGAAAGTTTCCGTGCGTCAGGTGCAACAGCATACGAACAGCTAACATGCCTCGTCAGGGTGGAAGCTAAAAAGTCCACGAAAATTTGATTTAAAACCTTTATTCGTTCCAACAAAGTTATTGAGATTTTGTTGAGGATTTAACCATCTACGACAACAAGAATTTTTTTTTTAGAATTTACAGCTCTTCTATAAATATATGCAAAGCAAACTATTGATCAAATTACTTGCTATGATTGTTTGGATGTTTTTAAACGACAGGTAAGTAGTCTGTTTACTAGATTTGTTTGGACAATAAACATTAACTTCAATTCCTGTCAGTTTATATTTGTCAAATCAAATCCCAGTATGTATTGAAACTCCGCCTACCTATTGTTTGAAAACATTCAAGCAAACATAGCAAGCCAGTCAATCAAAGTTTTTTTGGCATGCTTTTATAGAAGAGCTGTACTATATAATGCAAAGAAGCGATTAAGTCTTTCGCCAAAAAATACTATCAATTTCTTTTTGTCCTATGTAAACTTCCGTACCATTCATGATCATTAAATTGAACTGTAAAATATTTCTTGGTACCTTCTTAATTCCTTTATAAGTCTTATGTAAATAATATGAGGCAGGCATTACCTGTAAATGGGGACGAAGTCTGTATGAATTATTTTTTTGTAACTTAATTATTTGTCAAAAAAAAAAGAAACGGAAATACCGTAACGTTTCCGAGTTTGATTCTGTTGTTAGGGATTTTAGTTGTGACGTTATTTAAATTATGACGTCATATGCAATGTAAACAAAGAAACGCTATCATTAGGTAACGTTTTTTCATATCAAGGAATTATTAAAAATGAAATTGGTATTGCGCGTTTCTTCCTATTTTATACTAGACTGATAAATATATGTATTACTCAAAGTTTCATACAAACGAGACCGGAAAAAAGGAAGTATATTGTACATTTCTGCGCAGGTCCGGGATTTCAAAACATGACATAAAAAAAATTGAACGATTTTGAGTTTATTAGTACAATGAAAAATTCGGGAAATTTTCCCGAATTTTTTTTTTATTGAATTTTCTACTGTTATTGGGGACTTCGTCCCCATATAATTATGAAAATAACTGTTGTGAGCACAAGATTCACTGCACACTTTTAAAGTTCTGCTTCATCAAACATTAAAATGTGAACTTAAGTTTTGAGACTTTTTTAATCGACACGATTGGGATGTTTGTATATGAGAACATGGTTTATCTATTAGTTGAAAATGCGGCTTTGAACTAGCTTTCAGTACCTGCGAGCATTCGTTGTTCAATAATTTGTGTCTTTGTGTTATTATTTTATGTGATAAATTGTTGTGTTGGTACACCACTGTAACAATGAAGGAGGAAATGAGGAGGGTTGGTTGGGTGGAAATAGCTTACAAACATGTCTATGCGGCATGGGCTTTGATCATTGTTGAAGCATCAATGTAAGGGGTATTTAATATCTTAATAACACTATTCTTATTTTAGATACAATATATTGTTATCTTATATTGACGAAAGATGTTGCCCTTTTATGTAATTATGTAATTCAAGTTACGATCATTTGAAAACACATATTAAACAGCCAAATGGATGCACAAGAGCTAAATTAGGAGTCATAGATCCTATTGACAACAATTATCTGCCCAATTTTATTGATTTTGTAACATTTGTTTCAAATATGACCAACTTCTTATCCAAAATCACCAGCACCGTATCAGGACCCACCAGCACAGTATCAGGACATGAATAAATTGAGAAAATGCTAAATTTTAATAAATTCAGGGCCGTAACTACCTATGAGGCAGGGGATGCCTCCCCCTGAAATTTCTACACCAAAATTTTTGTTTGAAGTAATAAAATGAAACATGCACACGAAAAACTTGAATTTATATATTATAAACAACACAAGTTTACAGTTTTAACAGTGTTATCATGATACGTGATATATCTGTCATTTTCCGTATTTTTGATAGAGTAGTTTTATTTATTTTTTACGGTGTGGCCGTCTGTCAGTTATTCAGTATATATTCGTACGAGAACACATATGAAACTTTTCTTTCGACAATTTTGAATAAAACTTAACTATTCACATTCATTTACGGGCTCAATTAAGAAGGGGAAGTTCCCTTCGTATTGTGAATCTTTTATGATATCGGAAATTCGTTACCGGCTGAATCAGCTGTTGAAAAGTATATACTTAGAATAGAAAGTCCCTGGTTGTAGTTATATACATGTCTGTTCAGCTTACAACGATATTGAAATTCAAGGTCCTCGATAAAAAAAAATACCTTGCGTTCTATGATCTTGCTTTATATGTTGTTGTTTTTTTTAAACTTACCGGCAGTTTGATTTCTAACAAAATTATTTTTAAATACAGATAATAATTGTTTGCATAAAAATTGCTTCCAGGATCCAGCTATACTGATGTGTTTCTTAAAGTAAGGAAATCGAAGGAAACGGGTTATTTTTAGACATTTTACTGAGAGAAAAAAAATCGGCCGTCACAATGTATTTAATGTTAATAATTAAAGGTCAAAGTACGGCCATCAAGACGGAGCCTTGGCTCACCCCGAACAGCAATGTCAGGCTCAGACAGCTTGTTTTTTCATAAAAATTGCTTCCAGGTTCAAGCAATACTGATGTTTCTAAAAGTAAGGAAATCGAATACTGGTTATTTTTAGCCATTTTACAGAGAAAAAAATCGGCGGGAGGCTGCCCCCCCCAACCCCCCTCTCTTAAGGGGGCCTCAACCGGCTGCACCCAAACTCCTGCCTCCCTTGAATTCGAACCCTAGTTACGGCCCTGAAATTGCAAGGTTTTTTCACAAAATAGTTTTGTCGTGTGGATTGCGGTATAGAAAGCGGACTCTATGAGCATTTATTTTTTATTTTTTCAGTTCTTGATTTTCTGAAAATGAGCATTTTTGTGTTACGCTTACTGAAACAGTGTAGATGGTCAACTTTTTAATGGTTTATATATGAACCCACAAGAAACAAAATTGAAAAATCTCAACTGTTTTCTCCCATTTTTTATGAATGAAAATGTAAAAAAATCATCATTTTCGTCTTTGTTTACATTTTTTCATTGATCACCAGCACCCGTCAGGACCGAATCACCAGCACAGAACGTTCTCTCGCAGGACAACCATACCCACCGTGCATACATTCATTTTCAGTGAAAATGAACTGGACTATGAAATTGAGTTAAAGGACGATAGACATATGCAAGTTGGAAACTTCAGACCATGGCATGCGTCATTTGTATATCCAGTTTTTCTACCTTCTGTTCCGTGCTCTGCGATATTCTTCCTATAGACGAGACAATGTAGCAAAAACTTATATATGCGACGAATACTTGTGTTCATGCCCTATGACAGTGAGCTGAATTTTATTTTAGTGAGCTATCGTCTATCATTTATTTCTGCATTATATAAATAATTCATTTTTTTTTCTATCCAATGAACACAGATATAACTTTTTATGAATTCAGCTGTTCCAGCAGACTTACAGGCAAAGATTCAAGCTGAAGCAGCTGGGAAAACAGTTCATCATCCTATCACATTGGAAAGCAAAGCCTGTAATGCAACAGAAAAGAATGAAAAGACAAATAAAGTATGTCAGAAAGATACACAAGCACCCGAGACGTCTGCTAATGACAATACTGACAAGCCAGTAGAGGATAAAGAGCAAAAGACAAAGAAAGCACAGAGGACAAGAAAAAAGGACAATGATAATAAAAAATCGTAAGACATTTTGCATGTTAACATTTCTACCCTTTTTTATATACTTAAGCAATCATCCATAGAACTATTCGTTCGGCCTATTTTACTGAACTAGATTTTTCTTTAAATAATTGGATCAGAATGATGGTCTTCAATCTTCAACCTGTGATTGCTGTAGCAGAGTATCATAAGAAGAATCGGATTCAGATTTTTTTTAAGTAATCAGAAGAGCTTGCAGTGTGTTTATATCATTCTCTTACACAATATGTATATGAGGTAATTAAAATGTTAGTTAAAGAATACGCGTGATTGCACCAAACAACATTGCATTTTGTTTTTAATCAAATATGGTTCTAGGTCTTCAAAGAAATCAAAGAAAGCAGACCATAGCAACACTTTAGACACAGACAAGACTACCGATGATGATTCAGAGCTTGCCTCTACCACTCTTCCCGGAAGTACGACACAGCTGAGAGAGGAACATCCAGAAGACTTTTGGCCTTTCCCGTTCCCACCAGCAGAGCAGGAATCTCACGTGGACGACATGTTTGAGGGTAATAACTTCTTATGATTTTTATATTTCCAACATATTTTCCAAATGAATGTTCTTTTTCTGACTGTCTTTGAATTTGCTTTATTTTGCGACAAATCACTACTTTTGATGTTGAGAAACGAACTTGTTATAAAACCAACAAGATACTGCAACATGAAAAAGATGCAATCAAATCATTTCAAACAGCTAATACTAGTACTAGATACATTCCATTGTCATAAAACCGGTTTTAGAAGAATTCGACTCAAGGAGTTTTCAATTTAGGGATGTGGATCTGTTTTACTCTTTTTTTGTGATGTATTACAGAATAGCAATACTGTAATTTAATTGAAGAGTTGTTGTAATGTTGTCTCTGTTTTGTTTTTATTTGAAACAGTACTTTACTTTACCTTTCAGGTCCAATAGATGATACCATTGTAGAAAGAGATCCATATAATACCTACTTCTGTAGAGAAAAGGAAAAGGGCGAAGACGATAAACTAAATGTGGATGTCTCAAGGTAAGAACCTCTTCAATTACATATACATTGTACCTACTTCTGTAGAGAAAAAGAAAAGGGAGAAGACGATAAACTAAATGTGGATGTCTCAAGGTAAGAACCTCTTCAATTACATATACATTGTACCTACTTCTGCAGAGAAAAGGAAAAGGGAGAAGACGATAAACTAAATGTGGATGTCTCAAGGTAAGAACCTCTTCAATTACATATACATTGTACCTACTTCTGTAGAGAAAAGGAAAAGGGAGAAGACGATAAACTAAATGTGGATGTCTCAAGGTAAGAACCTCTTCAATTACATATACATTGTACCTACTTCTGTAGAGAAAAGGAAAAGGGAGAAGACGATAAACTAAATGTGGATGTCTCAAGGTAAGAACCTCTTCAATTACATATACATTGTACCTACTTCTGTAGAGAAAAAGAAAAGGGTGAAGACGATAAACTAAATGTGGATGTCTCAAGGTAAGAACCTCTTCAATTACATATACATTGTACCTACTTCTGTAGAGAAAAGGAAAAGGGAGAAGACGATAAACTAAATGTGGATGTCTCAAGGTAAGAACCTCTTCAATTACATATACATTGTACCTACTTCTGTAGAGAAAAGGAAAAGGGAGAAGACGATAAACTAAATGTGGATGATTTTGTAAGAATTTAATAAAAACAAATGTATCTACCAGTTCTGGAAATGAAACCAATAATAAATGCAAATGGTAATGTGTCTACAGTGACTACTTTTGATTTTACACTTCTATTTTTCAGCTGGCAACAATACTTAAGAAATGACCAGCAACAAAAACCTTCAGAACAATCAGAGAAGCTGGACACGTTTTTTGTTGAAGAGAAAGCTGAGATTGTTAACTGTCCCAGTGACTTTGATATATGTCCAATACCTGTTGCTTTGACTCTTACAAGGCAGGACGACGACAACAGACAAAATGATAAAATGGATACCAGTTTTGGTAACAGCATAACAAATGCCATCAACGTTCTGGGAGGACATGAAAACGAGGAACGTTATGAAAGCAATTCTGCCATTGAAATAGATTCCGAAAATAGCAGCTCCGACTCAGACATCAGTTCAAAAAATATGGTGATAGATTGTAATGATCATTCTGATAGTTATATTAACCATAATACAATCCCTGGGAGACAAGTCACAACACCAATGGATACACGACCCCTTAAAAAGCGTACTAATCGATATATACATAACATGGAGGATAGCAATGGGACATTAGGTGAACAGCAAATATCACGAGACCAATCGAAATCTCATTCCAATACAGCGAAATATATTTCTCATCAAGTTGACGATTGTCTATCACAGTTAAGGAAACCCATTCAGTTGTAATCAGCTGAGTTTGTTCTATATGCCGGTTGAAGTGCGTTTTGATGATTGCATTCAAATGGTAAAATTGTACAAACTATTTTGAAAAGACTATACTTGTAAACTGACGATCATAAAAAGTTCTTTTTATAAAGTTTTATATCGAAATTGATCTTTTATTTTAATCTTACGTGTCTGGCAATTGCATATGGAACACACAACTCATGATCAAGATGGCCAGGGAACTTATCATAATAAGAGTATGTTTAGTCCACTGCAAGCTGTATAGTATGTACATTTCTTAAATTTGCAATACAGACCTTCCGTTTGAAACCCCTCTGCAGTTAATTGTCAGCATTACATTGATCTTTGTTGAATTGGATATTTTAATACATTATTTTTTTTTAAATGTAATTTTTAGCATAAATGAAATACTAGTATTGTGAAAAGTTTACGGCTGTGAAAGAGATTTGAAAACAATTTTTTCTCGAAATTTCGTTATTTATATAATAAAACATGATAAAGTTTACTTGAGCATGAAAAATGAAAAAAAGAAACATATCTGATTTCATGATAGAAGAACTGTATGAAATTATCATATAAAAGTCCGAGGTCATAACTTTTGCTTCATAACTGTGTTGTCATTCTATTAAATGAGCTCGTTTTTTTGTCTTTAAAAGGTTTTTTTATAGACAGTTTTTTCAGCAACCTCAGAACTGGCGATTCGTGTCATAAATTTCTTGTTCCCTAGATATATCTTTAACTTGAGAAGCTGAATTTTGCATTCTTATAACACGCTTACTGAAGAATACACCATCATATTTGATAGCAGATGAATATGGTGATAATGACCAATCACTAATTAGTGGCACTAGTACTGCTATCATTTGGTTAAAAGTTCAGGTGAACGAACTTTTGGATCACTGGTTTGTCGCACTGCATGCTTTATTCGGTTTGTGGTTCAGTTGAGCGAACTTTAGTGGCAATGCTTTCATTTGGTTTGAAGTTCAGGTGAGCGATATTTTGGATTACTTTGTTGTAAGGTTCTGACATCAGGAATACAGACAGAAAGGTATTCTCTTTTTCTCTCCAGCAGTCCAAGATTTAGATTTAGAACGAAATTGTTTGATGTCATCCACATGGTCTTTATGTAGCATGGGAACATAGTCAACTGGTTCACATAGTTCCTGAAACATTCCAAAAAATGTAGCTCATACTAACAGAAGTGCCATCATGGCATCAATCGTACTCATTTCAAAGTATTTAATCTCAGTTTAAACTTGAGTAGTAACTGAGTGTATTTTAGACTGCTTACTATCATTCGCAAAATGCACTAGTAGGACAACCGTGGCATGAGTGACTTAGAAAAGCACTTTAAAAAACGATATTTACGTTTACTAGTATATAAATTGACAAAATGTCTTAAACACATATTGATATTGCATGTTCTGTTCTTGAATTTAACCCAGTTTAATCATACAATATACTGAGACAAAATGACAGATTGAACTAAAATATAATAGTTAATTCAAACTTATTTATTTATAGTGGATAGGGAAACAAGTTTTGCAACTTATATTAATCTTTTTCCACTTTGTGTGCAAGTGCTGCCTTGAAGCGGCATTAGCCTGCTCTTTTTCGAAATCTATAAGGGTGTCTTTAACGTGCAAGAGATTATAAAAAAACAATAACAAAGAGTAACGAAAGCATATTGTGTGACAATAATTAGGAGAGCAGGGGTTCCGGAGGTTGGAATTCCCCTTTATGACGACCAATGAGATCAATGAATTTGAATGAGGACATATGGTTGGACCCCCTTTTTATCCTGGATTAGAAACCCCCTTTTAAAAATGGCTGAATCCGCCCCTAATAATAATGAAAATTATTTAAATACGATTCATATGTTGCACGTAGATAAAATCTGATTATTACCTTATGGTTCTGGTAAAACTGTTTGTAGCCGCCCTCTAAAATGTACATTTCAGGAAAGGTTAGGAGAGGGTAACTATTTCGTTGACGGTCTTTACTACGGAGAAATCGGCAACTGTTGAAGAAGAAATATTACTGTAGTAGTATTTTCATAGCTTTGACAAAGTTGAAACATTTTCGTGAATATTTAAGACAAAGTTTTACTTTAGAATTGAAAGTTTACAATTGATCGAAACTACAAGAAAACGATTCATTTAGCATATTTAAACTTTAATTTCTTGTTCGAAGTGAACCTGTAAATGATATTAAAGAATTCTTAAAGATTTACACGACGTATACTAGTACATGATTTCAGTTACGTATGACAATTTTAAGGTATAATTATACAGTGTTGACTTACAGCTTGGGTCCTCTTTCGGACGAAAATTCGCAATGAAAAATGAGTACCTGCCTTTTCGTAACGCAACAATTATCTTCAAGGAATTCTATTATTCCATTTTTGGCATAAATGTTTTCTGCATTCTACAAAGAAAAAAGAAACAAATTCAGTTCCTAATGTACTTCACTATATATTTCCTTTGTATAGAATACTCTTTACTGATATTTGTTTACTGAGACAAACATAGTTACAACCGAAATAATCATTGCAATTGGAAGTAGTAGTTCTTCATGCCTCATTTCAATATTATTTTTTTTTTTCTATCCTATTACCGTTGTCTTTTTTTTTCTATCTCATGCAAAAAATGTTCATATATACCGACATTTTGGTGCAGGGATATTTCCAATTGCATAAAATAAAAACAAAAAAAACTTGTCCACATATGATGTACCATTAACCTTTATATTTAAATCGCACTGCTTTATGATACAGTGAGGCCGAGAATGCTATACATTGATATCCTTGTACTGACCTTGATATGGCCACCTTCATATTCATAGGGGTATCTGCAGTCAATGATACGATAACTGGATAAAACTTCATCATAACTACCATTTATAACGCTTGACATCTGAAAAAAAAGTATTGAGATATAAGGGCTTTAACACGTTCTACAAAAGAATTGACGTGTGAACAATATAGATATGTCTATACAGAAAACTCTGCCGTTTTTATTGTCTGCAATGTCAAGTTTTAAAAATGCAATGGCCTGTCTAGCAAACCTGGAAAGATTGATAAATATAGAATAGTTGAAAGAAATATCACTGAGATTGATTGATTGATTTGTGTTTTCTCATCGTACAGTGGCAAATATTTCATTCTAGTTCGTAACGAACATCACTGAAACTCTTTGTCACAATAGGAAGTTTTAGCTGGGTTGAATTTTCTCAAACTTACAGTATCATGTGAGATAGTCTTTAGGTCAGGGTTTGTCCCCGTCATTGTAGGAAGGGCATACCTTCGACTCCCGTCTCCTTTCATATAATTGTCGCCTGATATGTCATTAACAACAACCTTCGATTCAATAATCGGATCACAAATCATATCCTGAAAAAAAATGAACACTATAATAAGTAAAATTTATTAAAATGCAGGAATATGAAGAAGAAAATAATAATCATAGACAAACACGAATATTAAAGGAGTAAATATTGATGATAAAAGGAGTTTTTTTTTAAAATATCTTAGCAATTTCTATACAACTTTGTACATAGAGACAAATGGGAGCAATAGCACTAGCTTAAAAAGGTGTTTACATACCCCGAACGACAAAGATTGTTTAAATCTTTTGACAGGATGAAGTCGTGAAGGACTACCCAGATCTAATGACATTAACGACGTTCGTTTTGTTTTTCTGTTATAACTGACATTCTTGTCCTGAAAAATGATGTATATACATGATGGGTTTGCAGTGAAGCAGTCAGTGGACATAATGATAAAATAGAAACTAGAATAATTAGATTCTCAACCTTGTCAGTCATCAGAGTTGACGTCTATTTTTTTTTAAATATTATTCGACACATAATGAATCCCTTGGGATATGCACATACAGAATATGACTGGGTTAGACATGTTTGAAGATGCGCGACCCTCAACCTAAGCTGGGTCGGAAGTGCAACATCACAACATAAGCACTTACAAAAAAATCAGGCGAAAAGAGTTTGAGTCATCAGATCGATACCAAGCACATAACAACTAACAACACACTAATGATACAAAGTACTGATCTGAGAGTACTCGCAGTTAAACTGAAAGCTAGTTGAAAGCAAATGAAATAAATCATGTTTCGAAGACAAAATATAAATTTGTACACATCCGATGGATTTTGTATAGAGACGTCATGAACATTCTAGGAAAACATGTCACTGCCCAATTCCAAATAAAGTATTGACAGGATGTTAAAACCATAAGTTTATGTTTTAATGAATTGATAACAAAAACAATGTTAGAAGCGATAAAAACAATATGCAGAGATCATTGGCCCTAACTTCACAAACATGTTCTTATAAAGATTGATAACCTTTTAGAATAAGTTAATTCAAATAACCGATAATCTTACATGTATCGAAACTACAAATAAATTTATGTATGGTTAAGCAAATAATAAATATTTTCTTAACAAGCCAAAATTCTTGGGTTTCATCGAAATTTAACTTTTTCAGGTAGGTATGCAAAGTTATCGAGGAAAGGAAATTTTGGAGTTGTTCCAATTTTTATAATAGAAAAAAAAAATCTAAACAGAATTGAGAAAGTCTGTTAACAGTTGTGTTTCGTTTGAGTATGCGCCAGTTTACCAGCTTACCTTTTGAAGATAGTCAGATGGAGAGATTAAATCTGTTATATCATCTTCTTCATAATCCATTGTTCGAATGGGTAATTCACATAAAACAGACATATTTCTTTCATAGGAATTGCCGTGAATGCTGAAAAGTAGAAAGCAGGTATAATGGTTTTGATAGGGTCCAATAAAAAACATGTGGTAGATAATTTACATGCAGAAGAACATTGGAAACAAATAATTGCAGCGATATCTAAACTTGTTAAAATACGAAAAAAACTTATACACGTGTATCAATATAAGAATAAGTTAACATAAATAGAAAACTATATATGCCTTACCATCTATTTGGCAATTCAAATTTTAATAAATTTGAAGAAGTTTGAGTTTTTATCTATATATATAAGCATTCTAAAAGAAATGTCCAATAATAACGGACCAATTATCAATTTCTCACCTTTGAACAATTTTTCTCACCTTTTTACAAGTTTTTTGCCTTATCATAACACCTTGAGCCACAAACAGTTTACAGAGTGCACGAGCCGAGTGAGCAGACGTGTAAACTGCTTTTAGCTGTGACACACTCGGATCGTCATTGCTTATATTCAGCCAACAGCCATTTTGTAAGATTTGACACCAAACAGCACATCAGCATAATCGTTTTCATTGTTTTGAATCTTTTTTAAATTGTTATTATGTAGATTAATTACAATTATCATAAACGTGTCTTATATGTCTATAGGGCTTTAAATAAAAATGCATATTACAGAAATAATCAAATCAAAGAGTTAACATTGAAACAAACTTTCCATTTTAGTTAAGAACGGTAAGAAGCGGTTAATGTGGAATTATTTTAATAGTGAATATAAAAGTGAAGGTTGTTATTCAACACTGACTGTAATATAATGTAGGAATAGTATCACTAAATTTACCATTTTAAAGATTTTATTGTATATCACACTTGTTTTTCGTTGATTGTTTTGAAAATTAGGATTTGTCGTTTAAGTTGTGTTGCATTTGCTAATTCGGGACTGTTATAACTCGCTATATAGACTAGTATTGTTTTTCCAATTGTTGAAGGCCGAAAGATGACCAAAAGTTGCTAGATCATACGTCATTTGGTCTCATTTGGGAGTTTTCTCGTTAACTTCGCACCACATCTTCTATTTTTTAACGAATTTGCAGGTCTAACAACAGATATTCTTAACCCCTGCTGACTGCCATGGCCCTTGCCAAATAAACGGATCACCAGATATAACAAAATTGATCTTAATAATAAATTCAATTTCCAACTGAAAACAATAAATGCAAAAAAGATGGTATACCACAAAGATAAGGTACAAAAATTTGTACATATCCGGATTTCGACAATTAATGTCTCTTCGGTGATGTTGGAAATCGAAACGGTATTTTCTAGGAATTTGAATGTCCCTTTGGTATTTTTTGCCTCTCTTTAATATGCCCATATGTCATTGCTATAATCGCCATTGTTAATTAACTGACAATTGGGGAGAGCTGTTTTTCCTCTTCAAATGTTTGTACAACTGTTTTATCTCCATGAATCTTGGTTCTCCAAAGATAATTTTGGTTGCGATACAAGGTATTTCATACCCCTTTCCACATCCAGGTAAATGCAGAAGTTGTCTCCAGCTCTTAAAGTAAGAGGTGGGATAAGCAAAACTTCTGAACGTGAAAGGAATTGTTTCTTAAAGTTTAGTTGTTTTTTCTCCACCGCTGCTCTTACGTCAGTACAATTTATTCAAGCCCAACCCAACTTAATTCTAGGTACCTGTAGTAGATCAAAGGGTTAAATGACTCACCCCGCCGCTAATGCAAGTTATTCAAGTCCCATTGTACACCAATGTGCATGCAGTAGTTGTTTCTCAGTAATTCAATGGAAGCAAGCTGCTTACAAAAGAAATAGACGTTGAGCTACTTGATACTTGGAAAGAAGACCGAGAGTAATGGCATTGTTGTGTGTAATCTTCTTTTTCATAAAGCCACCAATATTTGATTGTTTTGGATGGCAGATTTCATATCAGCAGGTTCACACTGTCAATAATTGGGGGGGGGGGGGGGGAGGGGGGGGGTGTATATATTGACTGACAGGTTTACTGTTTCCAGACACAATATAATTATGATTACGGTTTTGTTTTTTATTGACTTTGTGATCTATTTCACGGTAGTTGAAACTGATTTTCATGTACAGATTTTTATTGCATATTCTTTTGATGCATCAAACACATAGTAATACACCAAATGTATTTAAAAGAGTTCTAATGGCAAATCTTTGATAGTGCCTTTTTATTAAATTGGGTTACTGTCTCATTGATGTATACCCTACACATCTGTATATCCATACCATGGTCAGATGACTTTTGTCAATACAAAAACTCTTAAATCCATGTGCATTGTAGTTTGTCCATCTGTTCTTCCTTTGGAAAATTTAGACATTTTGGCAAATATGACTGTAGGTGGATTTGACTTCTTTTCAGCCATAAAGTTCTTCGTCTGTTTTTGGGTTCTTATAAATCTTTGGCTTTTAAATAATCTGGTTTAAGTGTTCAGGATGAAGATAAATCCATTGTTTTCAATAAGTGAACACATTTGCTTCAATTGTCAGATAAGTATACATTTGTTTTGCATTCTGTTACCTGAATGTGACGAAAAGGTCAATAAGAAATACAAATTTCTTCTCATTTGGTTGATTAGTTTTATCAATTGTTACAATATTTTGTAAAATTGAAGGCAATGTCTCTGGAAAAGTAAGGGAATGAAACTTCAATTCAAAATAACATTTCATTCATTTATTTATTAAAATCTATTTGGTCCAGTGGTTTTCTATCTTTCTGTTGACATGTGCATCACTATATGCTCTTGACCCTTTCAGACAGAAAGTATGTGGGCAGTGTATGAACAAGACTATTTAAGGAAATCTCTTCTTTAAAGTAGTGTCAATGTGTGTCAGTGAAATCACTTATCTAACTATCTGTGATTTCCCTTTACTAATTTTAAAAGAAAGTTTCACTGAAAGAATGGGAGTCATGAATTTTGAAAGATTTGGGCTTATATATAGTTATATAGAAAGTATTTTAAAAGTATTTTGGCATAACTTACTAGTACTGCATGGGGTATCAACTAAGCATTGAACACTATGGAGAAACAGATTAATGATGATCTCTTTTTTCAAGACAACTTGAACTCATATAATTCTGAATGGAATCAATTTAAGACAGTTTCAAACTTGCCAAAGCCATTGCTCAAAGCAACCTTTGATCAAAGACTCACAAAAACCATAGAATAAATCAAGATTGACAGCATTAACAATGGAATTTACAATGAATTATATTTCCGAGGGGAATAATCCCTGTGATAATAGTTGATTTGAAGAATTGAGAGAGCTTCCAATCATAGAGAGATAGCTTATATAAAAAATAACAACTATACAAAATTCAAAATTGAAATATGCTTAGCATACTTTAAGATTTGAAATCAAAAAGATATGGACACTTAGTGAGAATGACATGGAAATCAAATCATAAATTTACATTTTCTAACTTAAACATGATCATTGGGTACACCAAAATGGGTAATTTGTTGATATCAGTGACTACGTAAAGCTAAGCTTTTAATTATATGGGAACAAGAAAATAGGTTTAGATTCAGAAAATACATCTCCCTACAAATAATGATATCAAAATTAAAATTTAAGTTTTTATTTTTGTGAAACCCATCATGGTGCAATAATAAAAACATTTTAATTTTTTAAATAAAATGAAAGATAATATGCATATGTTACATCAATGTATATACACAGTTCAATTTGACATTGAATGCAATTTGTAATGAGATAAAATGTTATACTTGTAGTATGACAAAATGCACATTTCTGAACAATTCTATTTCATGTTTTTCTTATAAATACATGTATTAACAAGTCAGTCTTCATTTAGAGACCATTAAATGTACCAATAAAAAGACTGTACTGTGGAATGTGGATTCATTATCATTCGTTGGATACCATTTTCCATGGGTTTTGTGATACAGGTAAAACATGATTTCAAATGTACAAATGTACAATGATTAACAAATTTCCCTCAGGCTCTTTATGCAGTGATTGGCAAAACCACAAAAATCAAATATCCACACAAAATGTTTTCCACAATCCACGAAAAATGAATACCAATGAAAACTGAATGAATCCAGAGTACTGTATTGTTTCTTGAATCTGATAAAAACATTAAATAAAGGTGTTCAAGCTTTTGGTTTAGTTTCCTGATCACTGACATTCCTGATATATATAGAGTCCTGAGGAATATCCACAGCATCATCTGTTTCATGCATGTACGAAGAGGCAATCGCAAGAACTGATCCGTCATGGCTGAACATAAGGGAGGCAATACTGGTAGGATATCTGTAAAACATAAACATAATCAGGCTGAACATAAGGGAGGTAATACTGGTAGGATATCTGTAAAACATAAACAAGCTGAACATAAGGGAGGTAATACTGGTAGGATATCTGTAAAACAAAACATAAACAGGCTGAACATAAGGGAGGTAATGAGGTAATACTGGTAGGATATCTGTAAAACAAAACATAAACAGGCTGAACATAAGGGAGGTAATACTGGTAGGATATCTGTAAAACAAAACATAAACAAGCTGAACATAAGGGAGGTAATACTGGTAGGATATCTGTAAAACATAAACATAATCAGGCTGAACATAAGGGAGGTAATACTGGTAGGATATCTGTAAAACAAAACATAAACAGGCTGAACATAAGGGAGGTAATACTGGTAGGATATCTGTAAAACAAAACATAAACAAGCTGAACATAAGGGAGGTAATACTGGTAGGATATCTGTAAAAATAAACATAAACAAGCTTAACATAAGGGAGGTAATACTGGTAGGATATCTGTAAAACAAAGTGTAAACAGTTGACAATGACTTGTAATTTGAATTAAAAAAACAATTAGAATATTAAGTATTTACAAGATGCACAATAATGGCTTTTCAATGTTGCAGTTTCTCCTATAAGGTCGCTCTTCAATTACTTCAATAAACATATAAAATAAATAAAAGCATATTTTTTTTTATTTAAAAAATTGATAATCTTTAAGTGGATGATTGTTTACTATTTGTCTGTCAGTACTTATTCCAAGTATTCTGTATATTCATTGGCTAACATGTTTCTTAGATACAGATCATGTCTTTTTCCATGTTTCGAATTTGGAAACACATTTGAATTTCTTTTTTGAAGAGATTATTTCAGCACCCACCTTACAACTGTAAGTTTTTATTTATTTAGAATATTTACTTAAGGAGGCTCGCGGGTATAAGATTTTCAGAAAAAAATAAACATTTATTTTTCATTACAAATTTTATTAATTACCTTTAGTAGTTGGTACTTTATCATATGGAACAAAAATCCATTCGTGTTGGCCCCAGGTGACTTTTAAAATGTAGATATCATTGAAAAAGCTCCAAATTATCTCCCTTTGGTGCAAAAATGACATTTTTGGCATTAAAATTGAAATATCTTTTTCAACTCATCGGTGCATATATTTTTTATTGTTGGTTTCAAATAAGCTGTAAATGAACCAAAGAATTGTAAAATTTAAGCCATTTCTGTAATTTAGTTCTTTTTTAATTTCGATATCCCCACTTTTCTCCTATCAGTTCAACAGAAAAAAAGGACATTAACAAAAATGTATGCTTTTTTCGAAGGCAGATTGTGAGCGTAAATGAACCGTGACCCCATTTTTTTATTTCATTTTTCTACTAAGTATAAGATATAGTTCATTTATAGAATAATATCGCAAAATCCTATATTAAATAAAAAATTTGATTTGACCTGTGAGTAAAAGTATTAATTTTATGTGGTTATCTCAAATGGATAATTTGATCTGTTTGGTTTATGTCATATATTATTTCTGATGTTATGTCACTTATCTTGCTTACAAACATATGGCATGACTGCTTGTTAGATTATTTTAAATCCTATTCTGTGATATGTATTCCCTTAAATTTCTTGTTTAGAATCTTAATGAGACTGTTGTAATAAAATGTAATAACTTCTGCTTTTTTATGAAGTGTCAGAATTGAGAAAATTGAAATGAGATAATTGAATACCACAATAAAATAATTTCTCTACAGTCAATTACCTGTGAAACTGACAAAGTCGTTTTTTATTAAATCCGTCCCATATATTGACATAACCATCAGATCCTCCTGAAGCAAATGTATTGTGTTGTGCGTGGAAAGCTATAGCATTTACAGGATAAATCATTTCTACTCCATTCTCTTTGATTCTATGACATTTAAATGCATATTTCTTCTTCTGAACTTCAGGACTTGGGTCTAGGTATTCTACAGCTACTCTACCTATAAATATATACAAAGAAATATGACAAGCCAGGACTAGGGTCTAGGTTTTTTACATCTATCCTGCCTATATATATGTACATAGAAAATGGCAAGCCAGGACTTGGGTCTACATATTCTAAATCTACTCCTCCTATGAATATATACAGCAGTGTATATTCACCTGTTTGTGTATGTCTTTTGATTGAGTTAAGCCATTCAATTGATATTTTATAGTGCCTTTCTATGTTTTGATGTTACACTATTGTTTCAAGTAAGGGTGAAGGTTGATACATGTACCTATTAAAACGTTTAAACCCGCTGCATTTGTTTGTACCTGTTTTAAGTCAGGAACCTAATGTTCAGTGGTTGTCGTTTATTGATGCGGTTCATAAATATTTTTCGTTTTTTTATATAGATTAGACATTTGGTTTTCCAATTTGAATGATTTTAGGCGCTCTTTATATCTTACTGTTGGGTGTAAGCAAGGCAGCTTGTTGATTACCATACTTGGATCTATAATGGTTAACTTTAACAAATTATGACTTGGATTGACAGTTGTCTCATTGGCACTCACACCATATCTTCTTATATTTATACAAATATGACAAGCCAGGAAAAGGGTCTATGTATTCTACAGCTACTGTACCTATAAATATGTAAGTAGAAATATGACAAGCCAAGACAAGTTTTTTCTTTTCCTTGGAAAATATAAACTGAGGACTTTCTTTATGAGAACTGCAATGTTCTAGTAAAGTATTATGTTAATGTGATACTGCATTGCTGTAATGTGATATCATCTGCTGATTGTTTTCTGACATTACAATTTCTACCCATCTATAGGGTCAAGTGGGCTAATATGAAAGGATGGGAATAATACCATAATGTCCTCCAGTAACAAATGTCAATCGGTGGATCAAATGCAGATTAAACTTAAATAAGACAACAATAAACAGCTGAACAGCTTAAAATCACACAATACACTAGAAGGAGGTACATGAATGAAAATGCTCTTTCTGTAAAACTGCACTCAATAACAGTAAATATTTGAAATAGTGGTATCTCTGAAACAGTTAATACTGAAAAGAAAAAAAAACCA
This sequence comes from Mytilus galloprovincialis, assembly GCA_037788925.1. Taxonomy (NCBI): domain Eukaryota; kingdom Metazoa; phylum Mollusca; class Bivalvia; order Mytilida; family Mytilidae; genus Mytilus; species Mytilus galloprovincialis. The sequence goes on along the minus strand of CM075335.1, from coordinate 17,128,482 downwards.
ACTTATAGCTACCATTTAATACTTTTAATTTAAACAACTTAAATTGACAACATAATTTACCTTCAATAGAACTTAAAACATAGCCGTTTTTATTTGGAAAACATCTGATACATCTTGTTTGATATTTGAGACTTGATTCTCTTCTCTGTTGTACATATCCCATGTTTCTTAGGTCCCAGACCAGAATCCTCCTTCCTGCTGTACCTACGACTAATCTGTCACCACACACAGATAATGTGTACACCTAAATAAATAAAAACAATCTGTCACCACACACAGATAATGTGTATACCTAAATAAACCAGATGCTCCGCAGGGCGTAGCTTTATACGACCGCAGAGGTTGAACCCTGAACGGTTGGGGCAAGTATGGACATAACATTCAAGCTGGATTCAGCTCTAAATTTGGATTGTGATTAAATAGTTGACACAGCATAGGTTTCTGACACAGAATGAATGTGTTCTAATGAAATTAAAATTTTTGTTTTCTCTTAGAGCAATTCACTATGCTGTTGAATATTATTCCTCTCAAAAAAATGTTTGAAGAAATTTTCTTTTTATTTATGAAATTTCAAATGAGAAAATTGAACCCAATTTTTTTAATCACATCCCCCTTTCCCTTAATATTCCAAAACTAATCTCAATTAAAATTTCTAATGGAGTTTGCAACAATTACTACTCATTTAAATACATCATAAAATATTAAGATGTAAAAAAACTGCTTGTTATCACTTAATGGTAAAGATTATTTTAATTTATCAGTTGGTAGTAAAAAGTGAATATACATTGTATATTGTATATATAACAAAGATTTAAGTTGATTCTGGACAAAGAAAGATAACTCCAAATAAAAAAAATTCTTACAATTAGATATTTCTTGCTTACTATTCTGGACAAAGAAAGATAACTCTAATTAAAAACAAAATTGCTATTTCACAATATTTTGCAATAAGATATTTCTTGCCATTGCGCAATACTGTGCAATTGAAAAGACTTGCTATTGCACAAAACTTAATATAATAATTTTAGATCCTGATTTGGACCAACTTGAAAACTGGGCCCATAATCAAAAATCTAAGTACATGTTTGGATTCAGCATATCAAAGAACCCTAAGATTTCAATTTTTGTTAAAATCAAACTAAGTTTAATTTCTGACCCTTTGGACTTTAATGTAGACTAATTTGAAAACAAGACCAAAAATGAGGAATCTACATACACAGTTAGATTTGGCATATCAAAGAACTCCATTTATTCAATTTTTGATGAAATCAAACAAAGTTTAATTTTGGACCCCGATTTGGACCAACTTGAAAACTGGGCTGATAATCAAGAATCTAAGTACATTTTTAGATTCAGCATATCAAAGAACCCAACCGATTAATTTTTTGTCAAAATCAAACGAAGTTTAATTTTGGACCCTTTGGACCTTAATGTAGACCAATTTGAAAACGGGACCAAAAGTTAAAAATCTACATACACAGTTAGATTCGGCATATCAAAGAACCCCAATTATTCAATTTTGATGAAATCAAACAAAGTTTAATTTTGGACCCTTTGGGCCCCTTATTCCTAAACTGTTGGGACCAAAACTCCCAAAATCATTACCAACCTTCCTTTTATGGTCATAAACCTTGTGTTTAAATTTCATAGATTTCTATTTACTTATACTAAAGTTATGGTGCGAAAACCAAGAAAAATGCTCATTTGGGTCCCTTTTTGGCCCCTAATTCCTAAACTGTTGGGACCTAAATCCCCCAAAATCAATACCAACCTTCCTTTTGTGGTCATAAACATTGTGTTTAAATTTCATTATTTTCTATTTACTTAAACTAAAGTTATTGTGTAAAAACCAAGAATAATGCTTATTTGGGCCCTTTTTTGGCCCCTAATTCCTACACTGTTGAAACCAAAACTCCCAAAATCAATCCAAACCTTTCTTTTGTGGTCATAAACCTTGTGTCAAAATTTCATAGATTTCTATTAACTTAAACTAAAGTTATAGTGCGAAAACCAAGAAAATGCTTATTTGGGCCCTTTTTGGCCCCTAATTCCTAAAATGTTGGGACCAAAACTCCCAAAATCAATACCAACCTTCCTTTTGTGGTCATAAACCTTGTTATAAAATTTTATAGATTTATATTCACTTTTACTAAAGTTAGAGTGCGAAAACTAAAAGTATTCGGACGACGACGACGACGACGACGCCAACGTGATAGCAATATACGACGAAATTTTTTTCAAAATTTGCGGTCGTATAATAAAAACAATCTGTCACCATACAAAGATAATGTGTACACCTAAATAAATTAAAAAAACAAATTTGTTTATATTGGCGAACACTTCAAAGAGAAAAACAGACATGCCATTGCCACCACTAGAATGGTTTACCAGCTGTTTATGTTAACTTGGGCATGATTGTCCACTTGAAGTTGTAATGATTATAATCAAAGTCTTTTGCTATTCAAGAAATACAAAAATTGTCGGAAGACCTAACCAATTGTATATTCTATATCACAAGCCAATCTTATCAAAGGAAGATAACTCTACTTTATAAAGATGACTTTAACAATGGCATTGATATTTTTAGAACAGATATAAGATTCTTGCCCCTTGCAAAAGTTAAGTAATTTTAACTTTTTTAAGGTTTAACATCATTTTGTGACTTGAGTATCAGAGCATATGTTTCTTTGATAACTTGATGGAAATGTTCCTGCTTTGGCATATAGAGTGCACTATATTTTTAGTATATCAAAGGTAGTGATAAACCTTGGAGATTTAGATATAAAGTCAGTACCATAGGATTTTGATTGCATATCAATCCTTATGCTTATTAATGCTACTTCTAACCTTGTCTGGTTGACTAAATGATCCTGCAGCACATGGAGTACGTGGATCCCATAATTTGACCGTTGAATCCCAACTACCTGTTATTACAACATTGACCTCTGGACAATACTCTACACATTTTATGGGTGCTTCATGTGTTCCGACAGTAGTACCTGCAATTATATTTTATTTTTTCGTTACATATAAATATTCCATTTTGTGTATTGTAAGTTATAAAAATAAATTACTTCTCCAATAACAATGCTGTTTTATTTATTTATTATTATTTCAAATTGGTATGTACAGAATCCTTAATGTATCTTTTCTTGAACAGATATTTAGATCTATAACAATTAAAGAAACAGACCCCAGGTTTGATGAACACAATAGCAATTTTTTCCTATGTTTTCTGTAATCGGGAAGAAAATAAATGCTAAATGTCTTCAATATATTTAGTCTTAACTCACTTTTCTGTAGGTGAAAAAGATCAAAAGAATAGATGTCCAGTAAGGGAACAATATCAATTATCACAGAAGTCTCAATGGTGAAGCCCAACCATATGGGAAATTGAAGGTAAATTTTCTAGTTGATACAAATAATTATTTTTATAAACATTATCTGAATGTGTTGATACTTAAATCAATGTACCTGAATTTGTATTAAAATCAAACATTTTCAGTGTGTTGTCAAGTCCTCCACTGTATGAGTGAACTGCATCCTGGAAAAACAAAACATTTAATAAGTTAGAATACACATACTGTCATTAATTATAAGTGTTAACCAGATGCTCCGCAGGGCGCAGCTTTATACGACCGCAGAGGTTGAACCCTGAACGGTTGGGGCAAGTATGGACACAACATTCAAGCTGGATACAGCTCTAAATTTGGATTGTGATTAAATAGTTGACACAGCATAGGTTTCTGACACAGAATGAATGTGGTCTAATGAACTTAAAATTTTTGTTTTGCCTTTGAGCAATTCACTATGCTGTTGAATATTAATCTTCTCAAAAAATGGTTGAAGAAATTTCTTTTTATTTATGAAATTTCAAATGAGAAAAATTGAATTCCCCTCCAATTTTTTTTTTCACATCCCCTAATCATTTATTCCAAAACTAATCACAATTCAAATTTCTAATGAAGTTTGCAACAATTATTACTCATTTAAATACATCATAAAATATTAAAATGTAAAAATGTGCTTTTTATTACTAAATGGTAAAGATTGTCTTAATTTATCAGTTGGTAGTAAAAGTGAATATACATTGTATATTGTATAAAACAATGATTTTAGTTGATTCAACTACCTATTCTTGACAAAGAAAGATAACTCCAATTGAAATTCTTGCTATTGCACAATATTGTGCAATTAGATATTTCTTGCTATTGCACAATACTGTGCAATTGAAAATACTTGCTATTGCACAATTCTGTGCAATTGAAGATTTCATGCTATTGCTGAGTACTGTGCAATTGGAAATTTCTTGCTATTGCACAATACTTAATATAATAATTTTAGATCCTGATTTGGACCAACTTGAAAACTGGGCCCATAATCCAAAATCTAAGTACATGTTTGGATTCAGCATATCAAAGAACCCCAAGAATTCAATTTTTGTTAAAATCAAACTAAGTTTAATTTTGGACCCTTTGGACTTTAATGTCAACCAATTTGGAAACAGGACCAAAAATCAAGAATCTACATACACAGTTAGATTTGGCATGTCAAAGAACTCCATTTAAATTTTTGATAAAATCAAACAAAGTTTGATTTTGGACCCTTATTTGGACCAACTTGAAAACTGGGCCAATAATCAAAAATCTAAGTTCATTTTTAGATTCAGCATTTCAAAGAACCCCAAGGATTCAATTTATGTCAAAATCAAACTAAGTTTAATTTTGGACCCTTTGGACCTTAATGTAGACCAATTTGAAAACGAGACCAAAAATTAAGAATCTACATACACAGTTAGATTCGGAATATCATAGAACCCCAATTATTCAATTTTTGATGAAATCAAACAAAGTTTAATTTTGGACCCTTTGTGTCCCTTATTCCTAAACTGTTAGGACCAAAACTCCCAAAATCAATACCAACCTTCCTTTTATGGTCATAAACCTTGTGTTTAAATTTCATAGATTTCTATTTACTTATACTAAAGTTAAGGTACGAAAACCAAAAAGAAATGCTTATTTGGATCCCTTTTTGGCCCCTAATTCCTAAACTGTAAGGACCAAAACTCCCAAAATCAATACCAATCTTTGTGGTCATACACCTTCTGATTAAATTTCATAGATTTCCATTCACTAATACTAAAGTTATGGTGCAAAAAAGTTGATTCAACTACTATTCTATACAAAGAACGATAACTCCAATTGATTTCTATTTACTTAAAAACCAAGAAAAAGCTTATTTGGACCCCTTTTTGGCCCCTAATTTCTAAACTGTTAGAACCAAAACTCCAAAAATCAATCCCAACCTTCCTTTTGTGGTTATAAACCTTGTGTCAAAATTTCATAGATTTCTATTTACTTAAACTAAAGTTACTGTGTGAAAAAAAGAATATGCTTATTTGGGCCCTTTTTGGCCCCTAATTCCTAAAATGTTGGGATCAAAACTCCCAAAATCAATCCCAACCTTCCTTTTGTGGTCATAAACCTTGTGTTAAAATTTCATAGATTTCTATTCCCTTTTACTAAAGTTAGAGTGCGAAAACTAAAAGTATTCGGACGACGCAGACGACGCAGACGATGACGCCAACGATGACGCCAACGTGATAGCAATACACGACGAAAATTTTTCAAATTTTGCGGTCGTATAAAAATCATCATTAACTTACAATATGTACTTGCATTCTCATAGAGTAAATTCATCTGGACCATAAAAAAAATTTTGTAGTCCGAACTAAGATTATGTGTCCATAAATGTAGGAGTCTCTCTATCCTGTTTCCATGCTTAGTGACTGTGAGTTTTGGGATGAACCCTTCACTTAGCATTAATTCTCAAACGTCACATAAATCTTTTAAAAGTTTTAAGATGATGAAAACACATTCCTGGTAACCTTAAACATGTTAATTAATCAAAGCATTTTATTTGTTTTTCGTTCATTTTTTTACATAAATATATAAGGCCGTTAGTTTTCTCGCTTGAATTGTTTTACATTGTCTTATCGGGGCCTTTTATAGCTGACTATATGCAGTATGGACTTTGCTCATTGTTGAATGCCGTATAGTGACCTATAATTGTTAATGTTTGTGTCATTTTGGTCTTTTGTGGATAGTTGTCTCATTGGCAATCATACCACATCTTCTTTTTTATATAATCAGTGCTGTGATTGAGCCATTTTTTAGGTACAGGTAAATTTTGTTGTCTACACATTTTTTTAATCTCAATGATTATTTAGTAGAAATAAGAAGATGTGGTATGAGTAGACTTTCATTCAGAAGTGGAAAAATATAATAGTAAATTAACATATCATTAAAATTCCAATGTTTTCATGGCTGTATTAGCTACAAAATGTGACTTTTCCTTTCAGATTGTCATACTTACATGGAAACAACAATCTAAAACTGGTGCAGAATGAAAATATTCCATTCTCTTGTTGTTGGCCACAATATCATACAATCTGACTGTAGAGTCCCATGATGAAACAAGAAGAAACTGGCTAGAGTTAGGACCAAATTTTACACTTGATATGCCATCATTTGGTGGGTTCTTCAACTGGAATTCATTTGGTGTTTCTCCCATCTCTATAGCTATCTCTGGCATCTATAAAAATAACTGTACATACAATCATTTTAATTAGAGTTCATTTTAGACATATGCATGTCACCTGCACAGCATCAACATACATGTAATGTTACAATTCATGTAATCACCATTTGATATTCTAATATGAGTTTAGATACTCAAATATTGTGTATTACATGTACTTTGTTCACAGGTGCACTTGTATATGGTTTTTGACTATGCAAATATCTTCTTTTTTTTTTTATTAATGCAAATAACCAAAACTGTATAACAAGTATAAAGGGTAATAAACACAGGCCAAATGTGAATCAGGGGAAACCAACTTAAAGTGTCTATACAAAATTTAAAAGACAGCTGGAGAAACAAAACATACCAGTAGATCTTAAGACCCTTATAGCATCAGCAAAGGAAGAGACATACATGACATATGAGAGAACAGCAGATATAATAGTAGAATATCTAAACAATTCAAGGCGAATTCAATACTCTATAGAGTCTGATAATCACTCTGATTCATTCTGCCTGATTTTATTTTAAAATATAAATATTACAGCTTTCAAAGTTTAATAAACTTATTCAAATGTTTATGTGGTATAAATTCTTGAAATTCATAAAAATACACTTGAGATTTTTTTAGTCAATAGCTCGTTTTGGAGCTTTAAAAGTTCATAATAATAATTCTCACAAGCTGTTATAATAATTATAATTGTCTTTTATGGATTAACAATAAAAAAAACAAAAACATTTTGGTTTTGATTTATAACTGGTGAGCTTGGAATGAATAAAAACAATCATGTACAAATTGTTTGAAAATGAAAAGGATCCATACATTCATTTATTTACATGTATTATTAAAATGTAAATCAGTTCACATTTATTAAAAATATCAATTGTTAACAAATATCAATAAAGATAAAAACATTGTATTCCAGTATTCTACTACATTATATTAATAAAGGAAATTGATTAATAAGGGGGATGAAGAAAAAAATAGGAAAATTTTCATTGTACTTATGAACTAAAAATCATTAACTTTTTTTGTCACTTTTTTTAATTCCCGCATTTGCGGAGAAATTCTGATCATGAGACTTTGCTTGAAATATATATCTATCAGTCCAGTAAAATAAAGGAAGGAACACAATAACAATTTCATTTTTAATTATTCTTTGATATGAAAATATGTTATCTGATGATAGCGTTTCTTGTTTACATTGAATATAACGTCATAATTACAGAAAAAAAAATTGGAAACATTACAGTATTTCCGTTTCTTTTTTAACAAACTTTGAAGTTAAAAAAACTTAATTTGGTCCAAGGACACAGTTATCGTACTTTGGTTTTCGTTGTTTTCTACGAATATAGTCCCTAGTGTATAACTTGCATGTTTTATTCGATACACTTTCCCAATATATTTCTTGATATTAAATGCATGAAATATTAAGTAGGGGGATGTAAATACATGTTTAAAAATTTTGGTGCTGAATCTTTATGTTAAGTAGTGATTCGGTCCAGTTCAAAAAGGTCAAATTTTATCACGTATGAAGCTGTCAAACTGAATTTTACACCATCTTAACACAGAATTGTCAACATTTTGAGTTAGAGCTGGTAGAAGTTTCTATAATTTTGATATTATTTGTCTCACTGGTAGTACACTACACTGTAAAAATCTTTTTGAGAAAGAGCAGGTGCAATTTTTTTAATTTTAATTTTTAATTTCTAGACCAGTATTTTAAACCGATCCAGGGAGTTAACACTGATGACCTTTTGTGGAAGTGAGTTCCACAGTACAACTGTGAATGGAAAAAAGCTGAAATTGAAGTAATCTGTTCTTGTGCTACATGTTTGGTATTGTAATGAAGTAATGAATCTGGTGTTTTTGACTGGCTGTGATAAAAGATAAAGGTTTGGGTCTACTGCAACGAGATGGTGTGAGATTTTGTACAGCATAGTTACTCTATTGATGTTTCTGCCAGTTTCAAGTGACTTCCATTGCAGATGGTCAATCATGGAAGTGGAACTACAGTACTGGTGTTGTGGTACCTGTTGGTGATGTAGCGTGCTGCCCTTCTTTGCACTTTTTCAATGTTGTTTTTTTGTTTTTGGGTGTGAGGTGACCAAACTGAAAAGCACATGTACAGTATTTTAAATTCCAAAGTACCATGGGTTTTTATGCCAAACTTTTTGTTTCTTCCTGGTTTATTTTTAAGTTTCTTTTAAAAGAAAGCCTAAGATCTTATTTGCTTTTGCAGTAATGTTGTTGATACATGTATGTGTATCCCAAGACATGTTGTGAGAAAGGGTGATACCAAGATATTTTGAAGTGCTGACAGATTCTAAAATGTGGTCGTTTAATACATAGTCATGTTTGAATGGTGACTGTGATTTTAACAGTGAGAGAGTTGCATTTTTCTGGATGGAATTGCATACCCCAAGTTTGTTCCTATTTGGCTAGGCAGTTTAGGTCATTTTGTAAAATGGTACAATCTTGGTGATTTGTTATGTTTCTGTATAAGATACAATCATCTGCAAACAAGCATGTTTTTGATGTTACTGCTGCAGGTACAAGTAGGTTATTAATGAAGATGAGAAAAAGTAGTGGACCCAAGACTGAGTCTTGGGGCAACCCACTTACCACAGGCATTTGACTAGACACCTCTCTGTCAAGGGTAACCTGTTGCGTTCTGTTATTAAGGAAGGCGTATACCCAATTCCAGGTATTTCCCCTTATGCCCTAGTTATCCATCTTCCTTAATAACTTTTTGTAAGGTACCTTGTCAAATGCCTTGGAAAAATCTAAAATAATAAGATCAGTTTGTATGCCATTATTAAGGTTATTAAGTAGTTCATGACTTAAAGAAGTAGCTGTGTTTCACAGCTGCGTTTTGATCTGAAGCCATGCTGATTATCCACAAGGATGTTATGTGTGTCCAGATGTTTTAGTATGTTACTAACAACAATGTGTTCAAGCAGTTTGCAGCAAATGCAGGTTAGGGAGACAGGTCTGTAGTTACTGGCTAAGTATTTTTTGCCTTTTTTAAAAATAGGGATCACATTTGCCTGTCTCCAGTCTGTTGGTACATCTCCTTTCAAGAAAGATGTGTTATAAATGAAAGCAAGATGTGGTGCAAATTCAGGTGCAAATTGTTTAACCCTTTCCTCCATAGTGACGCCTTTTGACGCCACCCCCTTTACTCCATAATGACGCCTGTGTAGTACCTCAGTTGAAATGCTTTGACTACAAAGTGTCTGTAGTAGACTAAATAAAATTTGAATCCAATATGAAAAGGAATATCATAAGAATATCAGACTTAAATTAATTTGATGAAATATTTGTTTTTCGCAATGCATTAATACTTGAAAGCATATTATCAAAATTTTATTGAAAAATCCTTAAGCGAATCAAGTATGCAATAAAAAATATTCAATGAAGGAAAGGGTTAAGAAGGCGTGCTGGTATTTCGTCTGGACCTGTAGCTTTAGATGGATCAAGATTTTTCAAAAGTTTTTCTATGCCATTTGGTGTTACATGTATTTCTGCCATAGATGGATAGTTGTCTAATAGAGTTGGTATATGTTCTTTGTCATTTTCAGAGTGGTATTGTTTACTGACTTTGAGTATTTCAGTGTTTTGTTTTGTGTCATCTATCAGCATGCCCTCATATCTTAATGGTGCAACTTCCGAACTGTCTTTTTTGTTGAACCTAAAATATTTCCAAAATTTTCCCTGTTTTTGTGAAGTTTGTAAGCTTTCGTCCTAACAAATGATGTTTTCCAGATATGTCCAATAAGCTTTTCTTGTCTCTTTCTGAAGCAGTTTTTTTGTTTACCTGTACTGTTTATTAATTTTACTATGCATGTCTGTTTTCATTTTTGAACAATTTGCTCTTTTTTCTAATCAGTGACTTTATTTCTATATTAATCCATGGTAGTTTAGAGTTGGTGTTATTGATGATTTTAGTAGGGAATGACTCTTCCATGGATTTTAATACCTTTGTTTTGAAATTATCCCAAAGTTCGTCCATTGTGAGATTTTCTAGGTTTGTAATATCATTAAGGAATATGTTTTTTAGCTTTTCTTTATTTGTTCAGTATTTGCTATTTTGTATATGAAAACTTTTCTAGGTGTTTTTTTTGCTCTTCTAGGTTTAAGTTGGATTCAATATAAACAATTTCATGATCGTAAATTCCGGTAATGACTTCAGTTTTATTTACAAAGAGAGCTGTTATTAGTAAAAGAGATCAAGTGTGAACTGTGTTTCTGTGTAATGTGTTGGTTTTGTTACAACTTGTTCCAAAACAGTTGTCTTGGCATATATTAGTCTGAGATTAATCTAACGACCAACGGCTGTTATGCCAGACAAGCTGGGGCAGTAGGACGTCAGAGCTTGTCCCAAAAAGTGGATATTTGCCCACCCAAAATGGATGCGCTGCTTCATCGCTTCTAGAGCTGACTGAGGGCCTTGGAATTATATAAATCGGGCATCAATCTCTTCATTTTCCATTTATCTTTTCATAAATGTAAGTTTCACCTACCTGCCAACCTTTATTTTTCTATATTTTAACAGTTTTTACAGGGTGGGTCTTTTCACCACCGAACACCACCGCACACCACCGAACATCTCAAAAACCACCAACCACTAAGAAAAACTTTGATATTATACAATAAAACGATAAAATAAATTAATTTACATATAAATTAATCAATTTTTCGATTTTTATGAGCATCTTTTTTATGTTAAAATCAAAAATCAATATAAGGAAAAACGTCTCCGGATTCATCACTTTCCGGTTGAAATTGTGTGTGTTATAAAATTCAAATATATTCATAATTAGTAATGATCTCTGTTCATTGGTTAGATTTTGATAGTTTTCTCTTTTATTATTATTGGTACAACTATTTCATAGAAGAGTTAGAAAAAGAAAAAAATGGATAAAGTATAAATATGTCCATGAGGGTCAGCGGAGTTCAAAAAGTTAGGTGTTATAAGACTGTTTTCTGTAGGTATTTGGACTTTTAATCTTCTGATTTGCAGAATTTATAACTTGGAATATTAAATTCAATTCACATTGATAACGATAAAAGACAACAAGAGTGCACACACTGAAATGTCTCGCCTTCTTTACTAATCCTTGATACTATCTTGATAGACCTAAATATAAAGCTTTATTACAACTGTCACATAAACTCAACATTAACCAAGAAAATGAGGTCAAGGTCAGATGAACCATGCCAGGCAGACATGAACAGCTAACAATTCTTCAATACAACAAATATAGTTGACTTATTGCTTATAAATTCAGGAAAACAGACCAAAACACAAAAACTTAACACTGAGCAATAAGACGTGAAAATGAGTTCAAGGTCAAATAAAACCTGCGTAACCGACATATAGATCATAAAATATTTCCATACACCCAATATAGTTGACCTAATGCATAAACTATTAGAAAAATAGACCAAAACTAAATAAAAACTTAACTTTGACCACTGAACCATGAAAATGAGGTCAAGGTCAGATGACACCTGTCAGCTAGACATGTACACCTTACAATCATTCCATATACCAATTATAGTAGACCTATTGCATATAGTATAAGAATCAAAGTGATGGATATCACTCATGGAAAGATTAGAACAGTAGTTTGAATTATTTCATATTAAGGTATGGTGGGGAAAAATGAACATTTATAAAGCACTAGTGCTGAAAATTGCATTTACAGCAGGTCTTAAGAAGGAAACATGCTTTTCCAGTATGAGGATAAAAGTGCTCAAATTAAATAATATGGCTCTCTAAATTTGCACAATTTTATTTAAACTGCAGTTTATATCTAATCGAAATTATGTTGCCGGTTCTGAACATGTTTCAAAAAAAAAAATGCAAAAATTCTTCTAGTAAATGTTACCAAATGTCCTTGTAAGACATAAATTTAGACCAACAGCTAAAAGCTTTAAAATGCCAACAAAAATAATCTAAAAATGTTGTTTTGGGGCATTTTGTAAGTTGAAACAGAGGTTATATGGCATTGAAAATTAAAAAGTTTTAGAGTGCCTTTTGATCAAATTTTAATGTATTTTTCAACACAGGGCATTTTCAATTTTATTTTTCAACGTAAACTAATTAAAAAACTAATGTTATTGAAATGTGGATTCTTTCTTGATTGCAAAAATATATATTTACTTCTAATAAAAATTCAAATCACTAAAATAGACATAATGATTGATGGGAAATAAACTAATAAACAATGTTTTTTTATAATTAAAAGTTTATAAATTTTAAAACTGTTTCAAGCCAATTCCTGATAAAAAAGTGAACTAATCTAAATTGTTGATTAATTACAGATGATTATTGAAAATTTATCAAGTAAATTATAGGCCATACTTGAATACCTTTTATATATTCATATTTATATTCATATTTCATTTTTTTAAGATCTTGCTAATCCATTAATCATTTATCTTTAAGATATAATTTACAGAATTACTTTATGTAATGTAGATCAAAAGTAATTGGCAATAAATAAATCTATCATCCTTATAAATATCAAACAAATAATACACACATTTGTGTAATCAATTATGAGGTCATCAAACAAATAATACACACATTTGTGTAATCAATTATGAGGTCAAATACTTGTGTATTAAGAATTAGATGCATATTGGAGTGGTACGTACAATTATGTAAGACTGATGTAGATAGGTAATGTGGTCAATTTGATTGGCAGTTTAGGAGGTGGGGCATTGTAATTAAAGATCCACCTTGTCTCTGATTGTTTAGTGATAGTGACAGTTGTCAATCATACTAGTTGAATCAATACCCACTTACCTAATCAAAATGTTTTCAAAAAAGCCTGCACATCAACACACATTAATGACATACATTCTTGAATGAACTGCTCCAATAATATACCCAGTTTTTTTCAGTTTATTTGTGTATTATGTGCACATACATGAGAACTACAGGGAACTTTATTTTAGTGTGAATACATTTAGTAACAGTAGCTAACCTGTCCTGTTGTTAGGGAGGGTGGTGCCTCAGTAAAGATTTAGAACAAGTTCTAATCTTTCCAAAAACAGACCAAAACACAAAAACTTAACTATAACCACTGAACCATGAAAATGAGGTCAAGGTCAGATGACACCTGCCAGTTGGACATGTACACCTTACAGTCCTCCCATACATGTACACCGAATATACATATACTAGACCTATTGCTTATAGTATCTGAGATATGGACTTGACCACCAAAACTTAACCTTGTTCACTGATCCATGAAATGAGGTCGAGGTCAAGTGAAAACTGTCTGACAGGCATGAGGACCTTGCAAGGTACGCACATACCAAATATAGTTATCCAATTACCTATAATAAGAGAGAATTTAACATTACAAAAAATCTTAAAGGGATAATTCGCGAATTTTCACTTTTTATCTTATTATGTTCATAATACCATTCACCAAGTTTTATTTTGATATGAAATCTAATAAAGGAGAAAATTGGGAATTATAAATTTTATTTCTTGAAACTTCCTGACTTATGTGACGTAGTTTAAGTCTTTGATGCATGCCGGGAGTGAAAATATCTCATTTAAGTCTTATTCGTTAACCATCTAATAACGCCATTTAAAGCGCATCGACGACTTTTGGTGTAGCTATTAACCAACGAAAAATAAGTGATAGCCATGCAACTTTTAAAATTAGATCGTGTGGATATTTTAAAACGAATTTTAATAATAAAATTAAATCATACAAGAGAACAATTTTATGATTTTTTTCTACAAATACTTTAAACAAACATGAAATTGACATGATCAATAGTGTAATAAAAATACACGTTTGTATTCTGACCTTTTTGCTTCATTCCAGCAAACATTTTCATTTGCTTGTACGGTGGAAATAAAATGCATATTGTTTTGTGACATCTAAAGAATGTTGATTGCGTCGGTTAACTCAAGGTAATTAAAGGATTAGCATTATGTAATTCTAATCCTTTGATCCTCATTCAGTGAAATCTAGACGTCACGGTTTACTAGCTTGAAGGTGTGAACAACATTTCGTATGAATTGAAAACGGGAGTCAGTCAAAGTTTTAGACACAGAAATCAAGGACGTATGTAGACGTCCCTGCAGAAATGTAAAAAATAAATAAATTAATTAACGGGAATAATAAGGTCGCACAATAACTGGATAGCTGTTGTATATTTTTTATATTTTGCATAAGCATGATAAGATCACTTTTAAATGAATTATGACTTTTGATTAATTCAGTAACGATAAAATACTTTATTATTTTAATTGAAGTATAAATTCATAAATAAAAATAGCCTTCTAATTACGAGTGTATGAACCAAAAATTGTACTATTTTAGATTAGGATCGGCAGCCTTAAATATTTCAAACAGATCATTAACAATTGCAATTATATAATTTAGTCCATCCAAAGTTATCTTTAATTACCTATTTAGGAATTAATGTTTTCATCAAAATATTTCAAATCTCACAACGCAAGAATACTTCAGATATTTGATAAATTTTTTAAAAAATTGACAGAAAATTTAAGAATCTTTTTGGAATGGAATCGAAATTTACGAACATATATGCTTTTCAAGTGTGAAAAACATCAACAAAATTTTTACATAATCGGGAATGTCCTTAACAAAATAGTCTTCGTCTCACACCGTAACTATATCGGGCCCAATTATATATAATACTTTAGCTATTTGACCAACAATGTATAAAAAAAAACAGAACGAATTAAATGTCATCTTTCCCTATTGTTTAATGCTATAATAAGTCTGTTTCAACTGGCAAGAATACCCATAAAGCGGACAAGCAGTTTGTTCTTTAAATTGCTGTCATTGAATATCAAGAAAGAAAATAAATCCCGAAATTGATTTGAAACTTTGATACTCTATAGTTTTCCTGGAAAATATTCAAATCCCTTAGGGATTATTAGTGTACGTCCAGTTGCGTATATATAACATGCATGTCGGAACAATTGTGATGATGACGAATTTCTTCTTTTATTCGAGAACTATCTAATTGATATATAAATGTCCATAACTTCGATGAGCCAAAGAAAGTTATATATCAACCTGTATTTAAATCTCTTCTTCTTCTTCTTCTTCTTTTGGTATACAATAGTCTTTCGACATTTGATGATTACATACTGTTGGCATACGTGGACTAGTCCACTCACAAAACTTTTACCACAATTTACACAAAATGTATGTTTCTTTCTTATGTACAATGTATACATGTATATATTTGAATTTGCGCTATAGTTCCGTAACTTTTTATCCTGGCGTACATTTTTTTAAATCAAAATTTCTGGTATGGTCCGATCTGTCCTTCACCATTGACAAAAAATATGTATATAGATTTTTATTTCATCAAATCTGTTGTTTATTTTTAGGTATTATCTATATTTTTATAAATAATTTTCTTTACATCAGAAATTTTATTCATAAACAAGCGTATGGGCAAGGATTTGTATTAGACTAACTATACAAATCCTTGGTATGAGTTTAGTAATGACTAGTATATAATATCACTTTCGGACACGCAAGATAGAGATGCATATTATACACCTAATAGTTCAAAATGGAAAGTTATAAGTTATCGGCCGTGTACACTGATCAATACCCTAAGAAGTGAAACGATGCATGAATTTGCAAGCTCGACAGGAAATCGCTTGAATACCTGGACGTGTCACCCCCCTGCAATACCTTTGGGAGTAATACCTTTAGCCATGCAGGTGATCAGTGGAGCGAAGATACTAATTTATTTGAATAAAGTTTATTACATAAAAGAATTATGAACTAATCAGATTTCCGAAAACAATTCAAGTTTCACGGAACACTTATTTATGATTTGAAACTTTTACTTTTTAACTAATTCCAATATTATCATTATTGTTAAAAATAACAGATCATGGTTATTAAAAAAAAAAGATAAGAAATTTTTCCGTATCAACTTAGTTATAGTTAACTAGTCGGATAAAACAACCGTACGATTGACAAGATATCGACACGCAATTACGATTACATCGGGTTACCGTAGTTTTGGTCCTTAGACATATCTTGGGTGCAATTCGGTGAAGGTAACAAAATGGCCGACCGGAGAGAATTGATACTCTAAATTTAAAATCGATGGTGATCTCTTATTTAGCAGAATAAAACTTTAATATTCATGAATTTGAGCATTTTTATACAGAATGAACATAATATCAATTTTTGATTTTTTTGCGAAGTTTCCCTTTAACTTTTTTTTCAAGTAGTCACTGAACCATGAAAATGAGGTCAAGGACATTGGACATGTGACTGACGGAAAGTTCGTAACATGAGGCATCTATATACAAAGTATGAAGCATCCAGGTCTTCTATCTTCTAAAATATAAAGCTTTCAAGAAGTGAGCTAACACCGCTGCCGCCGCCGGATCACTATCCCTATGTCGAGCTTTCTGCAACAAAAGTTGCAGGCTCGACAAAAAATGAACTTTTGGGGTGTTCGGTGGTGTTCGGTGGTATTCGGTGGTGAAAAGACCTACCGGTTTTTACAGAGACCCATTTTCTCGGACTAGGCATATATATATGAGACAATATCTGAAAAAGTCGATTTTCCATGTCCCCCACTTCACCAGCAATTATTTTTTTATTCAACCATCTTTTTTGAAAATTTCAAGTTTCAGTATAAACTAAATTATATAATGCACCAACTCTTGGCAATTTAACACTCATTCTTAAATTTCTTCCAATAAAATATTGTAATTTACACAAATGTAAATGTTCAACCCCCCCTAAAATCATGTTGTCCCCTGTGTTTTTTGGAAAACTAAATCATTCAAATAATATCAAAATTCATTGAACAGGCGTCCGATTCTCACATATATGATAAATTATATAATAAACTTGCCCTTAATTTGTCATTTTATATTATAACTATAGAATGTAATAAAATTTTGCAAATTTTAAGACAAAAAAAATTTGTCCCCAGAGGTGATTTCCCTCCTGTTACCACTGAGTTTTTTTTGTCAGCCGTCATAACGTAAAATCGACGAATCAAAGAATTCAACTTTATATACAACTAATATAGTACAAAGGTGTAGATTAAAAATTACATCACTCCAGGTCCTTTTGTTTTCCACGTAATTAATATTGCCAATAATTAAGAAGTTCCGGGTCGAGTCCGATACCAATACCAATAGTATATTCACCTGTTACCTATAACCTTATCTGTACGTTCCGCATCTGCATGACAGGCGCACCACTAAACGGTGTATTCAGGATTAATATGCTATATACACGGGTCATAATCACAGGGTTGACACTACTAAATTGTCAAATTGTTACCTATTGTAGTATTTTAATGAGTAAGACTTTCTAAGAGGTTAACAATACGAATACTAAAAATCTGGACAAAAATAAGGCGTATAGGTGCAGTTTTCAATTTGTCAGCGGGTATGACGTTAAACAGCGAATCAAAGAATTCAACTTTATTTATAACTAATATAGGACAAATCTGTTGATTAAAAAATACCCCATTCCAGGACCTTTTGTCACGTTTCCAAATAATTAATATTACCAATAACTGATAAGTTCCAGTTCGAAGGGTTCAAACAGAAAGATTTGAAAGCAGGGAAAACTGTGTATCTTAAAATCGGCATGACTTTATCAGATGACAATACTAATATTAAAATAAGGCTTTCGCATAGTTAAATACTTTAATTCAGTCACAGACCCGCGATATCACGGGTATGCTCTAGTCTTTTAAAAAGTTATAGGACACAGGAAATACACTTACATTTAATGTGATAAAAAGGACAAAAACTATCGCGTAATTCCTTTCTGTTACGTTCTGTCATGTTACCTGATAAAAAGTAACAGCATAACCATCATTAGTAACAGGAAGGATATTCAAGACATTTTCACTGAAGAATCGAAGAGTTACATGTATTCTACTATATGTCAACCATTTCATTTAATATACATGTAAGTTATCACCACCATATCAAATAAATTTCAAAATAATATACACTATATTGAATAAAAAAATAGTTTTTTTGCTTTTGATAACAGCAGAGAACATTGTGCAATTTAAGTATAGTAGATAGTAACAGAAAGGAATTTATTTTATAATTTTTCATTACCTAGGCAGATTTTTCATCTTGCAAATACAGTTTCAAAGACTAAATGACATTGTTTGCTGTTATCTTCCAATTGTGACCAATCTAAAATGATGTATTTTTCTTAAACTTTAAAATAAAGCAGAAAAATCCTTTCTGTTACCAACTCTGTCCTGTTACTCAAGATTCTTTCATGTTACCAACATACCGAACTATATTTAAGTATATTTCTAAACCTTTTGTATTGCAAATGTTAAAATCAATAATTGGCATTTGATAAACTATTGCAGGATATACGAGTAAACCACAAATAATGTCTTAAACTTATTCCTTATTCCCATTAGAAACTTTTTAAAATTGATTCCCTTTGGTAACAGGAAAGAACTGGATTTTTTTTGTACTATTTTTAAAATTGACATTGTTTCCTTATTAAACAATTGTTTGAATTACAGACAACAGTTCCTAGATCCCAAATGTGTGTTCTTCGATTTGTGCTATTAAAATATCGGGTTTAAAGATATTTTCTTATTGCCAAAAAGTAGACTTTTTCAGATATTGTCTCATATATTTGTCTATCAGTTGTTGACATTGTTTTGAGTTGTATGCCTTCTGTTTAATAGAGTAGTTGTTCCAATCAATTCTGCCAAGGTTAAAATTACCACCTAGTCAAAGGTGACAATTTTCACTACGCTTTATTCTAGAGATAGATTTTCTTAAGTGTGATAAATATTTTGGGTGGGCAAATATCCACTTTTTTATATGGGACGAGCTCGGACGTCCCACGGCCCCAGCTTGTTTGGCAAAACAGCTGTTGGATGTCACTACTCATACCAAGGATTTGTATAGTTAACTATATATAAAAATCCTTGCTCATCCATACAGTACGCCCAGAGAGTATGTAATCGAGAACTCTAATCACCGATTTCCGAGTGTAGCGGTGTGACACCGCGAATCACGGATTACACTCCCAATTTCCTCCAAAGATTCTCTCCCCACACCGCGTGGCTGTTAATTGGTTTATTGCCCATCGGATGTACTGAAAATTAATGACGCATGACAACATCATCGGATTAGCCAGATTTATTACCTTTGTACATTTATTCGATCTTTATTGCACCTGTGTACTTTAAAATACGTTATTTAAATGTCCTTTCATTGTCAGATAAAAGTGTGACATTTTTATCTAAAATAAGATAATTATTCTTGTATGTATATGCCCATGTCATTGTCATATGACATACAACGTATAAAAATACGAATAAAACACTTATTTTGTATTTTCATTATAGTCCGATCAGGTCATAATTTTTGTTTTTTCAAGACGAGTTTACCACAATTAGAACCTTTTATGACCTACTAGGTGAGCAATATTCGGTTCATTAATAGTTCAATGTTATATAATTAATATCAACTGGCTTAAAACAAAATGATGTTTTTTACAGTAATATGTCCAATCTAAATAAAACCCAAGAGTTAATTTATCGGATCAACAAGTGAACTCTGTTACACTGTTACTTTCAATTTATTTTGAAATGTAAAATATTATGTTTCACTACCTCGGTAGACAAATGGTAGATTACCGACTTGAAATATTTGAATTTAAAAAAGAAACTGTAAAGTGACAAATGTTATATATCTGTATTGTATGGTCGTATGTGTTTTGTAGTTAAGTCGTGAGAGTTGTGTCCCTTTGTATGATGATGATGCGTATTTGTCATGTGATGTTATCTGTCTCTTTGAAATAAACGTGCTATGGAAATAGATGTGTTTTTATTGCTCTTAAGCAAATATAACTTTAGCGGCATGGGGAGGCAAGTATATGTCCCCCCCATGTACGTAATATGGTGGAGGACTTAAAAACGACCCCTTTTATGTGTATTTCATGTGAGCTGTCCCCAAAGACGAAGAACAAACTTTCTAATAGTCTAAACCACGATGCTGGCGGCGCCATTATTAAATTTTGACCACGTTGAAATCTTGGAATTTTTGTTCAGTAGAGTATAGCAGTACCATTGCATTTGACACTGGAACCCATTTTTGGATGTATTTTTTATTTGGATTTAGTTAATATTCAGAAAACATCATTGGATTTTTAGTCAACAAAAGAATACGGTAAAATTCAAGGAACTGTTGTTAAACTACGTAACATATTGTACATATGCATATTAATATCAAAAGTTTATTGTCATCTGAACTTTAATTTTCATTTTAACTGTTGGACGCGATTGGAATTTCTACACAATTACAAACTTTTGACCGCGTTAGAGATGGATATCAAGAAAGACAGCTGTGTATGTTTGTGTGTGCAGAAAACTGTAGCATGTGTCATGTGACGTCCCGGCCTTTCATCTTACAGTACTTCGAAATGATAATTGCTTTGTAATTGGCATTATCTTTAGACTAATCGGCTTGACCTATATATGTGTATTTTATGATTTAGCAGAGGAAATGTGTTGCAGTTTTGAACTATTAAAATGATACTACAGACGGTACGTGTGAGATTTATCTCATCGTACGCTACCCAGTAACAAGGAAAACACCGACTTATTTCGAACATTAATTATGAATTCAATTTTGTCTCAGAAGGATTTTTTTTTTTATTTTTTTTTATTAATACATATATTTCTGTTATCAGTTGGACTGATTTGATAGCGGATTGTCAGTAGCGGTGAGATAATAGTCATAAATAAAACCTAGGTTGATATTGACATTTCTGGAGCTATTCATTTGTTTCATCTTTATTTTATTTTGTGAGTGTGATGTATGAGAGATTGAACACGTTAGAGAGGGAGAATTAGTCGTATTTTCTTTTGACTGCATATGTAACTTATGAAGTGTTTCATTGATGTAATATTTACTATTTTTAAGAGTTAAAGGTCTCTGATGATTATCTATCAATTTGTTGTATACAGCTACATTTATGACAGTATTCTAGTATTTTCCATTTAGATTGAGTAAATGTATTAAATGCATATTTTTTTATGTTGAATGAACGTAATGCGTGCATAAGGTCCTAAGGGGGAGATCGAGATGCCAGACGTTCGGATTTTTCTGCATTGTTGATACTGGTGTGTATGGATGCTAGATTGAGAACTGGTCAGCCACGAATATTTCAGTTATTATAAATGTATTTACAAAGATATTTGGAAACTGATTTGAGTCTTATTGTATACGGAAGTTATCATATAGTTTGAATTTATTATAGTGCATTTTTTTTCTTCTTCTTGAAATTGCATATTGATAAAACACATACACCATTTTGATAAAATTTGAGAAATTTTATTTTTGGGGGCGGGATGTTATATATCTGTATTGTATGGTCGTATGTGTTTTGTAGTTAAGTCGTGAGAGTTGTGTCCCTTTGTATGATGATGATGCGTATTTGTCATGTGATGTTATCTGTCTCTTTGAAATAAACGTGCTATGGAAATAGATGTGTTTTTATTGCTCTTAAGCAAATATAACTTTAGCGGCATGGGGAGGCAAGTATATGTCCCCCCCATGTACGTAATACAAATAGTTTTGTATGCAATGTGGCAGCCCTATATTCATAAATACTGAGATACATTCCCCGCCCACACACAACACAATAATCACAACCATATTTAATTATATGGAGAAAAAAATGTGTTTTTTGTCCGTTATGATCTGTTATTGATCTTTAATTATTTAAAATAAAATTGGATTGGCGCAATCCGTATTTTACTGCTAGTTAAAAGTCCTTGGCGAAATATAAAAAGAAGTATTTCAACAAATTATGAAATAGAATATTAAAATGAAATTATATCGTGTTCTACAAGAAAGAAATATGTAAAAAAAAAATGTGGATCCGATTTTTACAATCGACAAATTTTCACAGAGGATCTCTACCAACGCCCATCAGGAACTGAACGACATGCATCCTGTTTTCATCTACCATTAATATATAGTGTTGACTATGGACGTATAAATAATGTCCGGTTTTTTCTCCTCTGTTGACTGAGAAACGTAAAAATAAAAGGCTGATGTTGGTTTATTCAGAAAAGGAATATAATTTAGAATCCGGTTAATCAATTGTAAAAGGACCTTCTAGAGCCTCAATCTTAACGCACACAAATGTCAATCATTACAAAGCAAGTTTAAACCTTGAATGAATTTTCCCACGGTTATACAGAAAGGTCACCTGAGTTTACTGTTACATGATACTATTTCCGGTCAAATAAAAATCTCGTGGACAAAATTGATGTCACTATTTTTAGCATTCAATATTGTGAGCGAAGTCAAGTTCAAGTTCAACTACGCACTGTTGATCACTAAGATGCGTATCGATATCCCACGGCAATTAATTGCTTAAAAAATATTTAAAGATCACTGTTCTAAATACAACACAAAAGTTTACATTCATTGTGCGTGAATGAATATTATGCAACGACGAGTTGATGCAGCTATAGAAGTATTCCTGTTGTAGCCAAAATGTATTATTTATCCTAAAGTAATGCTAACAAATCGTGAAGAGAAAATGCCGTAGACTTATTAAGCATAAGGAATCGTGAATAGTATTTTCTTTTTTTCTTGCATACATGTATACAAGTTTTAAGACACGCAATTTTCTTTCTTTCTCACATTTTTTACCTTCAGCGTTAATTTCCGTTTATTTTCACGCAAGTATGTCTCTTTTCGTAAGTTATATAAATTACCGATAAAAAAACCCGAGGTCATAATCAAGTCTAGATTTTTTTTTTTAAATTTTAATGCAATTGTAAGCATTAACAATATCCTTTTGCTTTTTAAAACTTTTATTTTGAAATCGTAAAATGGAAATGGCGTAGATTTATAAGCATAACAGATAGTGAATAATATTTTCTTTTTTACTTGTATTAAAAACTTTGAGACGTGTAATTTTTCTTTAAACTGCCCTTATTTATTCAGCGTTAGTCTCCGTTTATTGTTACACAATTATATCTCTTTTAGTAAATTAAATATTTATTTACTGATAAAAAACGGAAGTCAAAATCAAATATAGTTGTTTTTAAAACTTGATTTAAATGTAAAGTGTAATTAAAAGATTTAACAACAACGTTTTTATTTTTATTTTAATCTTTCATTTGTTTCAAGCAATCAGATATAACCTGATAATCAATAGACAGGAAATGCAATTGTTTAATTACATTAGAAATCTCGCATACCTTGACTGTCGTGCCGGCATAGATCAGAAGGATTAGGGCAATTAATTACCTGGTGTGACACCGTGTCACTCCAGACTGGGAGAGATGTCGCAAATACAATAAACAAAAGGTAACGGATTTACGCGGAAGTCAGAGGGAATACTCACAAATTTTTCCGAGAATTTAGGGAGTGATGTCGGAGTTTCCTGGTGTCACACCATGAAAAAACTCGGTGTATGGAGTTTGGGATGGCTTTCGCGAAAATTGTACTGTATGCATTCTTTATGATACAATTTCTCACATGAATCACAACAAACAGCAGCAGTTTTCCAAGCTACTGCTCCATTGCATGATCCACAAGGATATTTTGGTGGTTTCAGAATATACCTTTTTGACTGATTTAGGGTTTGATTTATTCATTTATTGGCAGTTATCTGAAACCGACCACAGGCACAGGATAGGATTTCAAACTCCTGTGAACCGACAGACAATATTTCATGGAGGGCAATATTTTATGTTACAACTTACAGAGACAAAACAAATTGCATCATACATACTTATCCTTTTGTCTTTAAAGAGATTAATGATTTGCTTTCTTCACAAGTAATTCATGAATAATAAGGTCCACACAAATTATTTAAAAAATCAAAACACCGCCCGGAAATGAATCAAATATTCTAATTTTAAAACGATACCTCGAGGGCAACTTGTTTCCGGGAAATTTTATAAGGCGGAACTTTTTTTAGATTTTCAATTTTTGGACTGATTTATTTTATATTCATAGAGTCACTATAACGTCACCCAACTAAATAAAGATGATTTAAGTGTGAACAATAAGTTTACTTTCACTTTGGTACCTTTGGTTTACTGAAAATTACCCGCTTTCCAAGAACGAAAGTAAAAAGTTTAGTACGCATGCGTCATTATCAGAAGTTTGCGCAGTTATTAGTACAGGAAGGTTTTTTCTATTATTTATAAAGGTAATTTTTGAACTCACCGCTTAATTTCTAAAATCACATCTTACAACACATAAGTTTAAGAGTCATACATCAGTCTCCAACGCTCAAATTTTCTGATTAATTTTGGAAAATAAATGTTTTTACTTTTTTTTTGTACCAAAAAGTCTACTTTCGTTTTCTGCTAACAAGTAAAAATACCTTTCTTCTGAATTTGATAAATAAAAATTATGCCAAAACATGATTTATGAAGGGTGAAAATTTACTCAAGTGCTTTTCAATATCATATTTGATAACTAAATAAAAGTAAATTTTTCTACTTTCACATTCATTTTTTTTTAGCTGAAATAGGTGTCATATTCTCAGAACAATAGACCATACCCATCTGAATTAAAAAGGAATTTTAGACACTTTTGCTTTTATGTTTTATAAATTTCAGTACAATGTGCGAAAAAAAGGGTGATCACTTAATTAATCCTGCAACTCAGTCAAGCATATTAATGCAATAGACAAATAGAATCGGTCTCACTAATTAGCGACAAGAAGAATTTAAGCAACAAGATGCGTCAAGAAGCAACAAGCAGCGTCAAGAAGCGACAAGAATCAACAAGAAGAATTATTTTAGCAACAATAAGCGACAAGAAAACATTTTTTTTTAAAATAAAATTACTTATTCCAAATAAATATGTATATAAGAATATGCAAATGAAAACAATTTAGCGACAAGAAAGTTAATATTGATAGAAAAAATTGAAACATTTATTTACATGATATACACACACGTCTGGAGTATATACAAAATTTAGTCCTGGTATCGAAGATGAGTTTATTTACATTATCTTATACATTTTCTTCATATTTTATAAAAAAAAAAGAAGAATAAAAGCTCTATCTCTTTCTTCCTCAGAAATTTTTGATTTCTTCATCTATCCGGCAATATAGAATAAAAAAATATCTGCTCTAATATTAAAAAAACCCACATTTAAAATACAAATTTCTTTATATCTAATTAAAAAAAGTTTTCTTGTCGCTAAATAGTCTTCTTGTCGCTAAATTTATTCTTCTTGTCGCTTCTTGACACTTCTTGTCGCTAATTAGTGAGATCCAATAGAATAACTAATCCAAGAATTCAAATAGGTAAAAATATTCAATGAGTGACAGAACAACACATTAATTGATGAATGCGCATGAGTTAATTATCAGTGTTGTTAGTTCACATTTTTCGCTATTGGAATTCTTGATTAGTTAATCGTTTTATTAAATTGGCAATTATGGTATTTTTTATGAAATTAAAAGTAGAAAATGAAAGGATCTATATCTTTTTTTTCACATTTACAATTTATTTTAATCCAACATTTTTTACATCTTGACAATGCCTATTGTTGCATGACATCAGAGGAGTGAAATAACCATGTTTATCATTTTATTTCACATGTGTGAAATTATCGGTTTTTATTTCACTGGGAAATCAATGTAATTCAAAATGCAACCAATGCAATCTCAAATAGACAATATTTATTTGCACCAACACATTTACATTTAAATAAATGGTTATGGCATTCAGTATTGAGACAATAAACTGTGCATAGAGTTTGGGTACAGAATGATAAAATTTCAGTTTTAGATATTTTTATTGCTTTAAGGTGGTACCCAACACTTGCACACAAATTAATTTGGCTCGTTTAATTTTCATAAAATTTTGCCCAAGTATTTCCTTTGACCCTTTAACAAAAATATCAAAATTTCAAAAATTTTGAACCAACCGTTTTGTCAGAAAAATTACACTGGTTATATAGCAGGTTGACGAACACCAATTTTGATCATCGAGAAGCTTAATATTCCTTTTACAACACAATGTAATTAAAATGTTTAGCTGACTTTACAGAGTTATCTCCCTGTAGTGTTTAGGTACCACCTTAAAACAAAATATACCTTTCTATAGTAAAATTCAGGAAAATATTTTGTCATGTGAATATACTGTCAAGTTACTTTGAATTGATTATAATTACCAATTCAAATTGATGCACATACATAACTTAGGACCATTTTAAATACAACCTATTAATATTCTGAGCCCTGTTTTCAAATTTTTCTACATAAAGGTCCAGTTAGGTTCCAAAATTAAACTTAGTTTTTTTTTAAACCAAATTTGAAATCCAGGGTTGTTTTTTATATGAAAAATGTGAATATGTATTATTATTTAGAATTTTGGGGATTATGGCCCTAACTGGTAAGGAACAAGGGACCAAAAACATTTTTTTTAAAATACTTTGTATAACCAGATAACAATGTATAGATAGCTTATTTCTTGACCAATTGAAAATTGGTTTAATACAAACTCATTAAGTCAATGGTTCTTTTGTTTAATATGCTAAATCTTATCAAGCATGAAGATTTTGCTATTTTAATATGCTGTGCATTTTGATTTTAGAATGTTTTTGAACTATGAATCTACATACAATTTCTATTAATTGTGTAATAGAGCTCATACTTAGGATTGTGAAAAAAAAATATTTGACATAGCATATGTTTCTAACACAGAATGACTGCTATAGATTTGAAGTAGGACATTTACCTAATACTCAAGATCTAAATACTTGGTTGGATTTCAGTTTATCAAAGAACTACAACATTTTGCACAAGAATTCAACTTTTGATGAGTGTACCAATAGGATAATAAGGCCCAAAATCCAAAATCTGAATACACAGATAGCATACCCCATAAATTCAGCTTTTGTTAAAATTTATCAAAGTTTAAATTCCCTCCTGTTAGTCATGTTAGTGTTTGGATCAACTTGTAAACTGGACCAGTATTCGGATAATAGGTAAAAACATCTTTGAGCAGTTTTAATGAAACTTTGGAAAGTTGTTTATATCTAATGATGTAAGCTCTTTAGATTTTTATAAATTTAAGAATTTATTTTTCTTAGTTATTGGAATCTATTCTTAAAAAAAGGGATTTTCAAGTTTTTGCACAATTATTTAAAGTTGCTTGAACATTTGTCATGTAACTTTTGTGGCTGGTTTATATCTACAAAAAACATACATTTAGTTTTTAGTCCCTACCTATGAAGTAGAAAGGGAATTTAGGTTTACTGTCTGCCTGCCTGCCTGTCTTTCGGTCTGCTGGTCTGTCAGTCCATCCAACCATTCGTCCGGCAAATCAGTTTTCCACACTTTTTCTTCATGCTTGAAGGTATTGATTTGATATTTGATAGACTGTTTTATCATGAAAAGTTACAGATGGAATTTGAAATTTATTTGAATTTTGTTCTTGTCTGATGATTAAGAACAAGTGCAGAGTTATGGTCCATATCTAATGTTAGAGTACTGTGTTCAACCATATTTCTGTACAAAGGTAACTAGATAACTCATTTTTAAAAGTTTTTAAAAGACATTCTTTGGTAAATTGTTTGAAGAATTTTGTGGCAGGTCTGTTTGTTATTTTGTATAAACTATAATTTTCTGAATTTCTGAAAACTGAATAGTTTTATCATGACAAGTTACAGATCATGATCAAATTTGTGTTTCTGTCTGATAATTTTGTGCTAAGTTATGGTCATTGGACATGAAAAATTCACTCATGTAATCAGTTTTCCACACTGTTTTTAGTCATGCTTGAAGATATTGACTTTATATTTTCTTTTTGTTTACACCATGACAAGATATAGAACAAGTTATGGTTTTGTTCCAGTATAATGAATTTTTACCCCGTAGGGTACTATGTATTGCCATATATAATACTCTCAGAATGCTTGTTAACTTCTAATCTGACTTTGGCATTTTTATCATTATTTTTTTTACTGCATTTCAGATCAGTGAGCAGGCAAAGAGATTTACCAGTTCATGCTCACTGAAATAATGAGTAGTGAATCTGATGAAGGGGAGATTCAGACAAATCGAAGTGACAGCTCTGGAAGTGATGAAAATGATGGCACTCCTGATCAATGGAGTGTACCTTCTATGTCTCAATCAATGCTGAACAAGTTTTCAAAGTTTCCAGATCATTCTACTAAATCTAAGCAGTTAAATAGTTCAAAAGTAAACACAGAATTTGTAAGCTCGTTAAGTAGAGTACACTCTATTCCACCCCCTGTACCCCCCAAAACTTTCAAACAGAAAAGAGATTCTTTTGAAAATCCAATGGAAATAGAAGAAAAAAGTAACTCAGAGGAAAATGATCAGAACCAGCCATTTGAAGAGGGAAACAGTAATGATAAAAAGATGTCTGTAAAAGACAGGGCCAGAATGTTAGACCAGCAACAGGAATCAGACAGATCCCAATCAATGGAACATCCACCAGGTCCTAATCCATTTGAAGCACTCAAAAGACCAGCAGAATGTTCTCTTGACATAGAAGATCCATCTACAAAGCGGCCAGGTATAGTTACAGAATCAAATGTTGACACTGGTCAGGTTGAAACCAAATCTGACATGGAAAAACCAATGCAAGAAGCTAAGATTCAAAGTCAAAGCCATAGTGATGGCACAGACCTAAGCACTAATGAACCATCAAACTTGCCAACAGGTTCAGAACCAGTTAGTACTGGTATGTCTTACCTTGAACAGGGTGGATCATCACCAAGGCAACATCAGGGACATACTGGACCAGATAGGCCATCACCATGGCAACACCAAGGACATCCTGAACCAGATAGGTCATCTCCATGGCCACATCAACACCATGCTAATGCACAGTACCCTGGACCTAGATCAGCTCATGGATGGTAATTAGTTTTCTAAAGAAAACATTTTTTGCAGTATTTTCTGGATATCTTTCCACTAAAATTAATTCTTGTTATTCAATTAAATGTATTTCAACATGTTAAAAGGAAAATTATTTTAGACATAAAAAATATCATGGAACTTAAATACCTGTAAAAATTAATAAGATATTCTGGATTAGTAAATACACTGATAACAATATATTGCACAGGAGAAACATCAGGTTACTTTATCTTAGATGTGACTGAGTAAAACATGCAAACTATTGGTTTCAACAACTGGTAATCTTTGAAACAGTTGTTTGTAGAATTGTAAAATGAAAAAAAGGTCTCTAAAGACAAGTCATGGCAGGAAAATAATAAAACTAGAGGCTCTAAAGAGCCTGTGTCGCTCATTTTGGTCTATGTGAATATTAAACAAAGGACGCAGATGGATTCTTGATAAAAATTGTGTTTTGGTGATGGTGATGTGTTTGTACATCTTACTTTACTGAACATTCTTGCTGCTTACAATTATTTCTATCTATAATGAATTGGCCCAGTAGTTTCAGTGGAAAATGTTAGTAAAAATTTACAAATTTTATGAAAATTGTTAAAAATTGACTATATTTAAGGACAATAACTCCTTAGGGGGTCAATTGACCATTTTGGTCATGTTGACTTATTTTTAGGTCTTACTTTGCTGAACATTATTGCTGTTTACAGTTTATCTCTATCAATAATAATATTCAAGATAAAAACCAAAAACAGCACAATTTTCTATTAATTATCAATTCAGGGGCAGCAACCCAACAACGGGTTGTCGGATTCATCTGAAAATTTCAGGGCAGAAAGATCTTGATCTGATACACAATTTTACCCCCATGTTAAACTAGATACCCCAATAATGATTGTGGCCAAGTTTGGTTAAATTTGGCCCAGTAGTTTCAGAGGAGAAGATTTTTGTAAAAGTTAACGACGGATGACGGACGCCAAGTGATGAGAAAAGCTCACTTGGCCCTTTAGGCCAGGTGAGCAAAAAAGTTGCATGAATTTGGTAGTAAAACTAAAATTAAGAGATTATTCTTTCCTATATTTTCAAGAATTTTAGACCAATTGTAACCCTACATTTTACAGGTCTTTTTATGTCTACTAGTTATAGGTGTGTTATATGGGTTAGAATTTAGACATACCTTAAAATATAAGATACCGGTATGCTGCGAAAGTAACAAAAAAATATATAGACTGATAAACCATACCATGAGTTTATAGTAATGATTATGTCAATTATTCAATTGTCTTCTGTTTTATATGTCAAAACTGTTTTTTTCATACCAACCACTTTCCATGGTATATGGAACATTTTATAAAGTGTTCTCATATTTTTCATTGATAACTAAATATACATTAGTGTTGTATATATGCTATAAAGTTTGAACATACAAAAGAACTTAAGATTAAATTTGCATCTTTATTTTGTCCTATTATTTACAGGCCTGGAACACCACCACCACATGGACAGTTGAGATATGCCCACCCTCATCAAAATCCAGGTACACCACAAACAACAGCACCGTTGAGATACCCACATCATCCTCAAAATCAAGGAACACCACCTCCATCAGGACAGGTGAGGTATGGCTACCCTCATCAAGGAACACCACCTTCATCAGGACAAGTGAGGTATGGCCAACCTAATCAATATCCAGAAATGGGATATGGGCATCCTCCTCAACATGCTCCTCCATATGGTGCATCACCTCACCAGACAGGATTCCAACAGCACGGTTACCTTCCAAATCAAATGCAATTCCTTCCACAAGAGGGTCATAGTGGACCAGGAGGTTCCCCTTATTTTGATCAAAATTATCCACACAGACCCCCTTCTGGTAATTTTAAAGGACATGATCAACAGCAAAGTAACCCTCATAAGCCTACAGGACCTAACAAGAAACAACAACCCTCTCATACATCACCTAGGGGAAATGAGCGTACAACATCAAAAAGTAAAATACCTTCAAGACAAACTCCAACAGGAAAGGATGAAACTCCCAAACCAGGAACAAGACCTTCAACTGATACTTCACCTAGTAAATCAAATACTAAATCAGGAGGAGGTAAACAAAAACCAAACCAAGAAAAAGGTGCACAGAGAAATAAAGGTACTACAAACTTTGAGAACTTTTTTTTTCATAGACATTTCAGTGTAAAAAAAACTTCTATAGAGTTTGCAAGAACTCAGTATTTGTATAGAATTCTTTTATGATTTGCATATTAGGTTGAGAGAACTTCTGGTAGTCAATAGACGACGTTGACCCAATTCTTTTTGTAACCAATGTAAACAAGACGACGATGATTGATAATAACACCAACATCACAAAATTTATTTTCACTGCACATTACTGAATCATTAAATGAAATATTACACAAAAATATTTTTTTGAATGATTAGAGTTTTTGCAGTTTACTTTTTATCAGATAGTAAATTTTATTGAGTACATGTTTTGAGTTAACCAACTAATATATTCATGCACCAGGACTATTTAATGACACAAATATACAATTTACGTGTGAAAGAGGTAACAAGTGTGGAAAAATATGTTCCTTATCTCCAAATTTAAAGAATTAAAAGGATTAAACATCTTTTTTAAAGGAATTTATTGGTGTATAAACTGGACCAAGTCACTCATTAACATATCACTTTGGACTTTTATTTGTTTGTGAGTGAATTGGTTGAGTTTATACACAAATAAATTCCTTTAGAAAGGCGTTTAATCCAATATTATTTCTTGAATTATAAAAAGATTATGTGGTTATGATTGCCAATGAGACAAGTATCCATCAAGGCTCATATGATGTAGATGCAAGTAACTATGGTTGCCCTTTAGAGCTTAAAGTTCCCCCAAAATAGCATCAATGTATCCTCTTGTCATTAATGTATACCAGTAGGCAGAACCAAAGCTTTATCAAAGTAGATTTTGTCCTGCAAGATTTCTTATTCAAAGATAAAAAGAGAGCCAATTATCTTATTGGTTAAGGCTTTGGTTCAAAAATCAGCCAAAAACTACCTTTAAAAGAAATTTCACATTAATATGATTAACGGGCATTAAGTATTCAAAAAATCAAAATATATTGTTTTCATATCTGATAAAAGAGTTATCTCCTTATTAGTATCAAGACTGATTGATAGCCATGAAAAGTGTACCAGGTAATTGCAACTCGAAGTTTGCTTGGAAAAAATAGAAATTCAATATTGTAAAATTTTATAATTGTATTTCTTAATCACCTCGAGACTTGATTACCAATTTTACCAATTATTTTTTTTGTTGCTTTATTTAGGACCTAAAGTTGAAGCAAAAACGCCAGATTCATCTGAACCGGTAAGAAAAGTGTCTTTGTTAAAAAAAAAAAATGAACATAGAAGAGATTAAAAGTTGTTTAAAACAGTATCAAGGACACTTGTGTTACCAGTAGGAATTAACAGCTTTTTAAGCCCACACCGTAGTGGAGAGGCCATTAGGTTTTACCCTTGTACGTCTGTATGTATGTCCGGGGGTCTCATAACTCAAACTTCAGTTTGCCTGAACCAAATGTTATAAAAGTTATACAAAATGCTCATTACCACAAAACACAGATCAAGTTTGAATTATGGTATCGTCACTTTTTCATGCTAAAGTTATGCTCCTTTACTAATAGAAAATTGGTAAATTTTTGTTTGCATTTTCTAACTTTAGTTATCTTAAACCAAATGTTATGAAACTTATAAGAAATGTTCATTACCTCAAAACACAGGTCAAGTTTAAATTTTGGTAGTATCACTTTTAATTTTGTTTCACATTTACCATTCTAGAGTTATGCCCCTTTTCAAATGGAAAAACAGCTAAATTTTTCATTTCTGTTGTTTAACTTTAGTTTGCCTCAACCAAATGTTATGAAACTTGTTCATAATATTAATTACAACAAAACACAGATCAAGTTTGAAATTTGGGTAGTTTCACTTTTACTGTGGTTTCAATATGTTATACTGTTTACATTTTGAATCTTTAACATTGAAAAAATTAAATATTTTTTAATACATTTAAGAAATAATTCATGGGCTTTAAATATATCATGAATTTACCACGGGTTGGCCCTATATGCAAAATATTTTATAAAAAGGTTGTCGACAAAAATAACAGATTATGATATTGATGCATTGAAGTTAGCCATTTATACTGAGCAATACAGTTGAAAACATAATACAAGAATGCTAAACTTTCCTGAAAAAAGGGGTGAGAATTTGAGAATAGCATTTATTGAAACTTTAAAGAGTGACTGTAAAGTAGATATTGAGCCCAGTGATGTACTAGCCTTCCACAGAACACCTGGGAAAGATGGTTATAAGAAGCCTGTCATTGTTAAGGTAAGTGAAGGTGTCTCTGTTATGTTTAAAAAGGGTCTGAAGATAGGAAATATACCTGGCGTTAGTCCTCACCAATAAAACAAAGTCGCCTTGATTATTTTTTAATTTCAGAAAACGTTTTTTCTTTTATGAAGAATACCAGTATCATTCTGGGTTATAGAACAGACCATTCAGCAATTTATTTCACCTTCTCAGCTTTTAGAGAATTGGGTCAAAAGTTATTGGAAAAACTCTCAGTTACTTAGAGATGCAGATTATATACAAAGGGTTAAATCATGCATTAAGAATACTATTTTGGAATACTATCCATCTGGTGATATGGAAAATCTTCTTTCTGTTGAGTTGTCATGTAATGATCAAACATATTTTGAAATATTTAAAATGAAGATTAGATCCTTGTCCATAAATTACAGCATTAATAAATCCAGAGAGGAAAACATTATGTCACCCTCAACCTTGAAAATGATATTTTATATTTAATAAGCTATAGGTCAACTATATTTGTTGTATGGAAGAATTGTTAGCTGGGCACGTGTCATCTGACCTTGACCTCATTTTGATGGTTTAGTGGTTACATTTTAATTTTCTTGGTTAATGTCAAGTTTATGTGACAGTTGTAATAAAGCTTTATGTTAAGGACTATCAACATTAAATCAATGATTATTAAAGAAGACGAGACATCTCAGCATGTGCACTCTTGTTATTAATTTGAGCAATTTCAAGAAAAATTACAAACCAACAATTTTATTAAATATTATGGTCTGATATAAAAAAATCCTAACACTATGAAAAAATGTCTTAAAAAGAACTGTCTAAATCAAGATTTAGATAAGTCTAACACCAGTGTTAAAAAACAAAATCAGGTGTAATGTGAAAGCCAAATTTGTATATAAAAACTTAGTAGATTCAACTGCCAACAATCAAATTTTTGAAATGGGAAGAACTGTTAGTTATTGATACTACAGAATTGTCAGAGTATTTCATGATAAAAAAAAGTCTTGTAGAGATGCTTATTTAAGAACCTTTCAATATAAATTTTTGCATAGAATTATAGCAATTCATACCATTACGCGTCGTCATCGTCGTCCGAAGACATTTGTTTTTCACACTATAACTTAAGTATAAGTTAATAGGAATCTGTGAAATTTAATTACAAGGTTTATGACAACAAAAGGAAAGTTGGGATTGATTTTGGAAGTTTAAGAATTACAGGCCAAAAAAAGGTCCAATAAGCATTATTCTTGGTTTTCGCACCATTACTCTAGTATAAGTAAATAGAAATCTATAAAATTCAAACACAAGGTTTATGACCACAAAAGGAAGTTTGGGATTGATTTTGGGAGTTTTGGTACCAGTAGTTTAGGAATTAGGGGGTAAAAAAGGGCCAAAAGAAACATTTTTTTTATCAAATTGGTCCACAGTGAGGTCTAAAGGGTCCAAAATTGAACTTTATTTGATTTCATCAAAAATTGAATTCTTGGGGTTCTTTGATATGCTGAATCTAACCATGTATTTAGATTTTGGATATTGGAATACCACAAAGGGATGGTAAGAATTGTCTTTGGGAGATATGGCTCAAACCATAATGGAATAAGGTGCAAAAAAGGGGGGCAAAGGGGTTCCAGGTTAATGGACAATTACTTAAGTACAAAACATAATTTAAAAGCAATGTATTAAGGTTGGTAATTGAAACTCATTTGAATAACTCACCTAAACTGCTGTTAAATTATGTAAATTGAAAACTTGCCAATAACCTTAGTTTAATGAACTTCATTGGAAATTTGCCAATATAAAATGTTGCTGATGAAGCTTTTTTGTTTATTTTTAGCCATGATTGTTATTCTTTGAAAATTGGAGTTATCTTTCTTTGTCCAGAATAGTAGTTGAATCAACTTAAATCAATGATATATACAATAGATTATATTTTTTGTAGGAAATCCCTTAGCTGCAAAATTTTAAACAAACGTATAATCACATTTCCATTTAGTGATCATGACATGGTCACTTCAAAAATAAAATTAGATGACATTGAAAGAGGACCGGGAATGTGGATCATGAATCTAAATACAATTAAGACTGATGAATTTTCAAATGCATTTAAAACGTTTTGGGAAAATTGGGTTAAAAGCAAGAACCGATTCAATAGCATTCAAGACTGGTGGGATGTTAGAAATCAAAAATTAAATTTTTGACCATGGAAATTAGTCAAAAACTAAACCGTTTATCAAAACAAAATAATGTCATTGCTTTAGATAAAAAGCTTGAAAAATTGAAACTTCAATTAAACGAATCAAATAAATCATGTGACAAAATTTTAGAATTAGAAAATAAAATTAAGGAATATTATACTAAAAAAACAGTCTCCGCAAAAATTAGATCAAGAACTAAATGGGCAGAAGACGGGGAGAAGTCGACAAAATACTTTTTTAATTTAGAAAAGAAAAATGGGCAGAATAAACTATGGCAACGTGTAAAAACAGAAAACGGTGAGTATAAATGTGACATTGATTCAATCTTAAATGAACAAGTAAAATTTTATACTAAACTTTTTGCTACGGAAGGATGGGACAAAACAGCGGGCGATCAACTTTGTCAATTTATTGTAGACAAGGTAAGTAAGGAAGATCAAGAGATGTTAGATAGAGATATAAATATATCTGAAGTAGAAAAGGTACTGAAATTACTTAAACAAAACAAATCACCTGGCGAAGATGGTATAATATCAGAATTTTATTTTTTATACTGGGATATAATAAAAGACGATTTCTTTAGTTTACTACAAGAAATTTTTAATGATACTATATTGAGTAACTCTCAACATAAGGGGGTCTTAACCTTATTACATAAAGGAGGGGAAAGGGAAAATATCAAAAATTGGAGACCACTAACGTTACTAAATTGTGATTATAAAATTATTGCAAAGATTCTATCTGAAAGACTTAAAATAGTATTGCCTAAAATTATTCATGCCGATCAGAAGAGGTTTGTTAAAGGTAGAAATATAAGCGAGGCTAACCGAATGATTCAGGACATTATAGAATATATTGACAACGAAGATGAAGAAGGAATTATATTATTTTTGGATCAACAAAAAGCGTTTGATAGGGTTGAATGGGAATGGATAGATTTTGTATTGGAGAAATTTGAATTTGGCGGGAAATTTAGAGCATGGATAAAAATGCTATTATACAATGCTACAACGCATATCAAAACTAATGGGTTTGTATCCAGATACTTTTCTATTACTCGCTCCGCTAGG
This sequence comes from Mytilus galloprovincialis, assembly GCA_037788925.1. Lineage (NCBI taxonomy): Eukaryota > Metazoa > Mollusca > Bivalvia > Mytilida > Mytilidae > Mytilus > Mytilus galloprovincialis. The sequence goes on along the minus strand of CM075335.1, from coordinate 17,091,320 downwards.
CAAGGGTGTCCAATAGCGCCTCTCTTGTATATCATACAAGCTGAACCCATGGCGTGTGCGATAAGGGGTGACATTAAAATCGAAGGATTAAAATTACCAGGAGGGGGAGTGAACTTTATAGAAACCAAATTATGCATGTTTGCAGATGACACCCAGGTATTTAATAAAAATGAAAAATCTGTAGAACATACTTTTAAAATATTGTCCTTATACGAAAAAGCTTCGGGTTCTAAAATAAACTTTGACAAAACAAAAGGCTTACTATTAGGGGCTTCTAAAAGAAAACGATTAAAATTTGATAAAATCAAATGGATCACAGGCAATGTTAAAACATTAGGGGTTTGCCATGGTTATGAAATAGATGATGATGATATTTGGAGAAAAATAATAGAAAAAGTAAAAAATTGTACGCATGTATGGAAAAGTAGGAAGCTTACATTTAAAGGTAAAACACTTATAGTAAAAAATATGATACTTTCTCTTTGTTCTTACGAGATCGAAATACGAGGAATTCCGGATAAATACACTAAAGAGCTAAATAATATAATTTGGAACTTTATATGGGACGGAAAAGTGAACCAGGTAGATAGAAATGTCTGTTGTTTGGACAAAATAAAAGGGGGGATGGGAATGGTAAGTATAGATACGTTTATAAAAAGTAAACAAACAAAACTTGTATATCGTTTAATTCATGAGCCATTGGAAAGCTGGAATGCGATCGGTAAGTATTGGCTTCGGACATTTGACGAAAAATATAATGATGCTTTATTTGTATGTAAATGTTCAAGTTTAAATGGTTTAGATATGAACCAACTACCACAAATTTATCAGAAAATTATAAACACGTGGTCATGATTTATTCAAAATGTCGAAATACCTCCATATAAAAGTGCTATTTTAAATATGAGGATATTTGGAAACTCTTCTATTCGTTTCAAAAATAAGCCATTGTTCTACTCTTCTTTTTTAAAAAGCGGTATTACAACTATCCAGGACATTTGGAATTTAGAAACTACGGATTTCATTAGCTGTAATAAAATTTATAGGAAGCTGATTGATCGGAGAAATTGTATTTCCGAATTTTCAAAGATTAAACAGGCAATTCCAAAAGATTTTGTGCAAATTTTGAAATCTTGCGGAAACCAGAATTTGCATTATGAAAGTAGATTAAACATATCAAATGACCTTGAGATCATTAACTTAAACAACCCAAAAATCAAACCAGCGAAGTTAAAACTCAATTATATTCGTACGGTTTTAAATAAAGATGTATCTCCAAAATGTCAAATTAAGTGGAAGGAAATATTTGGAACAAATATACCTTGGGAAAATATGTGGTCGGAATTAAAATATTTGAAAATTGAAAATAAAGTAAAAGAATTCCAATGGAAATCCATGCACAATATTTTATATACTGAAGATAGATTAAAAAAAATGAAGATATCAAATGGAAAATGCCACATTTGTCAAAATGACAATAATATAGAAACCCTGCAACATTTATTTTTCAGTTGTAGTACATCACAGTTAATTTAAAAAACCTCCAAGAAATACTTATCAAATCAAAAATAGGAATAAATAATCCTTTTGGTGAAAAGGAGGTTCTATTGGGCAAAAATACGGGAGAACCAAAAGATGATAATTTTTTAAACATAATAATCATATATTTTAAATGGACACTATGGAAAATTAGGAATTCAATAAAATTTAACATAACGCCTAAAACACCACAAGATATTTATAAAATTTGGAAACACAACTTGAAATATAATCTAAAATTTGTTCTTCTTTTGAAAGGCGTTGATACCATTGATAAGACAAAATTGGAGTCTGTCATAATGAAAATTTAGACATTTTATATAGTAAAATATAGCTTGAGTCAAAGTACATTTTTTATGGTTTATAGCATTAGAATAATGATTGTATATAAGAAAATATGACAAAAAAGTAATAGCCTATCATGGTTATTTTAGTAAATGCACATATTTTATGTGGGTTATTTACTTACTATTTTGAAATTAAAGTATAGATCTGTTAGATGCTTCTAACATTATATGGATATAATTTTTTTTTACACTAAATGTAAATCCAAGGTTAAAAGTGGACTACTTTTTTATTGCCTTCTATTTCCCCTGGATAGATGGTTTCACTTTGTAAACAGGGACCCTTAGTCTGATCCTGGACGACTAAGGTAATTGTTCACAGGAAATATTTAGGAATAAAACGTTTATATGTCTTAAAAAAAAAAAAAAAATGATATATACAATATTCAATGCAATATTCACTTTTACTACCAACTGATAAATTAAAACAATCTTTGCCATTCAGTGATTACAAGCACTTTGATTACCATTCTAGGGTAATGTCTCTTTACATTAACTTATGTTTGTCTCAACTAAATTTAATGAAATGTTCATATAATTCTTAGTACATGTACCTCTAAACTTAGTTCAAGTTCAATTTTTGGCAGCTTCACTTTTACAGTTCTTGAGTTATGTCCCTTATTAACGTTATATGCTATTGGGGGCATCATTCTCCATTTATTCTTTTAGAAGTTACTATTAATTAAAATTGATTTTAACCATGACATTTTATATTTTAATATTTTATGATGTATTTTAATGAGTAGTTATTGTTGAAAACTCCATTAGAAATTTGAATTGAGATCATTTTTGGAATAGAGGAAAGGGGGAGATAAAAACAAATTGGAGGGGGGGGGTAAATTTTTCAGATTTCAGAAATAAAAAGAAAATTTCTTCAAAATTTTGTTGTTGTTGAGAGGATTAATATTCAGCAAAAAAAAATGTTTAAGTTCATTAGACCACATTCATTCTGTGTCAGAAACCTATGCTGTGTCAACTATTAAATCACAATCCAAATTCAGAGCTGAATCCAGCTTGAATGTTGTGTCCATACTTTCCCCAAGCTTTCAGGGTTCAACCTCTGCTGTCCTATAAAGCTGTGCCCTGTGGAGCATCTGGTTTCTTCTGTATTTACTCCTGGGTGTGAAAAATCCTGACAATTGAAAAACAAATAAAAGATAAAAAATTTTTTTTTACCCTGAGCGATAGTAAAGGGTAAATATCTGCACAATGGGACAACCCGTGGTAAAATCATGATACATTCAAGCCCCCATGAATAATTTTGATTCTTATAGAAACAATTAATGCATTTCTTTTAAATCTAAGTACTTTAGGTGGAGTCAAATGTTTGCTGTTCCCATAAATACAAGCACTATTAAATTAGTGTAAAAGAATGGAGCAAACTGAATTAGTGACATGCTTGGGAAGCTCATTCTCAAAAAAGTATATGATGTTGAAGTACATTTGGAACTGTCCAGGCAATATATTCATTCTTCACCACAGGTCGTGTACTCAAAGCGTTTGAAGGACGTCATGTTAGAATTCGTTTTTTTAAATGTTTTCATTGGTATCATCATGATCATAAAAAAGATCAATGCAAAAAGAAGTATCTTGTTGTGGATTTTCAAAGAATATTTTACATAATAGAAATAAAAGACTTTATCGTACATGATAAGAAATACAAGACTTAGTAAATATTCTCAAAAGCAAATTTCATTAACTGACTCTGACATTGGTTTGTCTTATGCCTTTTTTTGATTGGTTATAGAACCACTAATTCAGGCCAGGTCGGAAAAAACATATGCGCAAGAAAGTAGTACATATTTTAAACAAAACAGTTCCTATGTATAGCTGTATCTTTGATATATTTGGGTAGTTTTTGTATCAAAATTGAAAGCTTGAAGGACTTGAAATCACTGTAGAACCCTTATTGAAAGATTTATTTAAATGATAAAGAAGTTAATGAAATTAGGATAGGAGGGCTGTTGTTTAGATTTGAAATTCCTGTTTTTGTTCTGTCAAACTTCTGGGAACCTGTATGCTCTAATATGCATTTAAAGGTATGTTGATTTTTTCAGCACCAGTCAAGATAAGGTACAGTTTTGGCCTGAAATAACTGCCAGTTTATTTGAACTTAAAATAATGTAGCCATTCATGCTTGAAATTGCAGAATTTAACATAGAAAGCAATGGGGCTATGAATTAGTGGTTTTATACCATAAGTCGCATTTCAAGTTAGTTTTGCTTGAAAAATGTAATCAGTTTGATATCTTTAAGAAAACTCATGTATTTAATATATAAGGATTTGTTTTTTTAATTGTATATTTATAAAAGGCACCAGGGAAAATGTACCTTTGTGTTTCTGGTATTGACACACAACAAACTAATGAAACCTTCTTCAACTACATTGAGGCAAAGTCTAAGGTGGATGTTAATTATGATGAATCATTGAGGACAGTAGATGAACCAGAGCATGCAGTTGTAGTGTTTGAGGAAAGAATTGGTAAATAACTTTTTCAGCTCAATGGACATAAAGCTTTACCAATAGATATTAATAAATATACACTGATTATAGATACCACATTGAATACCAAACCCCTATTTCTTTTACAAAAGACTCATCAGTGGAGCTTGAATTATAAAAGCTAAAACGGTCAATTGAAGAATAAAGGAGTAGGTCCAGTAAGACCCCCTTTTTGCCCCAAAATGTAATAGTTTTACAATATTGTTAAAATGTAAACTTTTAGTTACTTATTGGAAAGAAGAATGCTTCTGCTACATGAATATGGGCAGTTTTTGACAATAAAACGCACATATAACAGGTACTAGCATCATTAAGTCATGCTAAATTACTGAAGTCTTCACAATTTTAGCAATTTAGTTAAATTTTAGAGATTTCCCTCTTAAATGAAAGTGGCCACATTTGTGGTCATTCTTAATATTGAAATGTAAGTTGTATTTGATGATAGTACATAACATATATAAAGGTTGAGGATGAACACAGATGTGGCCACTTTCGTTTCAGACAAAAAACATCTGAAAAGTGACAGTTTTTGGCATATTTGATAGATTGTTCATATTTAAGCTTGTATCTGACCTTTTTAATGACTGAATCAGTTAAAATCTTTCACATAAACTAATTAAATCAACTGAAATAGACACTTAAGTGTTTAAAAAGTGTCCAAAATTATTCGTCAGATGAACCTGAAATTTGAGGCCAAAATCAGCCCTTACTGAACCTACTCCTTTGAAAAACATTGAGTAACCAAAATTCAGAGAGGTTTTGCCAAATATAGCTTTTAAGGTAATTTATTCCTGGGGTAGAAATCCTAAGTATTTTAAAATTACACAAGGGAGGAAACCTGCACCAGCTGTGGCATCAACCTGTTGGTTGTAAATAAACTTGTGCCTAATATTCATATGAGTTTCTCGCTGCATTGAAAACCTATTGGTGACCTGCTGTTGTCTGTTCTATGGTCAGGTTTTAGTCTCTTTGACACATTCCCTAGAAACTATATTATGTGTTAGATATTTAATTACAATCCAAAATCAAACCATTACAAATGTATAAAGTTTGAAAGTTGTGTCCATTTTTACACTGACTGTTGGACCTCTATGGTCGTATCCAGCAGTGCTATGCAAAGCAATTTATTGTTTATTTTCCTCATTTTTATTGTGCCTGCAATTAATAGCAAAAGTAGGCCAGACATTGGGTTCCGTGGAACCCTTTCAATTTTTTTTCCAAACAATAAGGCACTGATTTGAGAAGAAATTCAGTCTCCATGCTCCAATAGGGCTTTTATTTAGTTAAGGCGGACCATACCAAAACACACGATTCTAAGTTTGATTTTTGTTGAACTGCAACTTTTTTCACAGAAAGCTTGACATAGGGATAGTGATCTGGCGAGGCTGAAGCGTTAGCTAACTTTTTAAAAGCTTTATATTTTAGAAGGTGAAAGACCTGGATAGTTCATACTTTGTATGTAGATGCCTCATGTTACAAAGTTTCCGTCAGTCACATGTCAAATGTTCTTAACCTCATTTTCATGGTTCAGTTACTACTTGAAAAAAAGTTAAGATCTTTTGTTATGGTAAATTCATTCTAACTATAAGTAAAAGAATAAATATATATTTGGTATGTGTGTACAGTGCAAGGTCCTCATGCCAGTCATACAGTTTTCACTTGACCTCGACCTCATTTCATGGATCAGTAAACTAGGTTAAGTTTTGGTGGTCCATATCTCAGATACTAAAAGCAATAGGTGGAGTATATTTGGTTAGGAAGGACTGTAATGTGTACATGTCCAACTGGCAGGTGTCATCTGACCTTGACCTCATTTTTATGGTTAAGTGGTCAAAGTTAAGGTTTTGAGTTTTGATCTGTTTTTATATGACCCCCCCAAAAAAAAATTAGGATCGGATAATGGTATGATGACGTTGTTGTCTGCCTTGTTGTCTGCATTGTTGTCTGCTTTTTCGTTGTTGCCTATGTTGTCCGAAGACACATTTGGCTTCCAGACAATAACTTTAGCTTGAGTGAATGAATTGCTATGAAAGGAAGGTTTAATACTACAAAAGGAAGGTTAGGATTGATTTTTGGATGATGGTCCCAACCATTTAAGAATTAAGAGCCTAAAAGGGGCTCAAAGCAAGATTTTTTTCTAGTTTCAGGCTATGGACTTGTGAATAAGAATTTTGATTGCTCTAAAATCATACCACATTTTTAAATACAAAAGGAAGAAGGTTTGGATACTGTAAATTCAGAAATTATTGCGAGGTTTTTATTATTGCGAATAATGCGACTGAGTTGTAAACGCAATAATTAAAACTCGCATTTTGTAATATTGTAACTGAATTAAGCATGAATTTTCTCAAAATCGTAAAAATTAAAATCGCATTCAAGTGTAAAATGACAAAATCGCAATAATAAATGCACGCAATAATTTCTGAATTTACAGTACATTAAGGGGTTATGATGCCAATAGTTTAGGAACTAAGGGCCAAAAACAAGCACTTTTGTAGTTTCTGGACAATTAATTGTGTCTTAGTGTATAGATCTCTCTGACATTGTACCACAAGGTTTCATGTCACAAAGGGAAGTCTTGGATTGAGTTTGGGGGTAATTGCCCTAAACATGCAGGAATAAGTGGTAAAAAAATAAGCATTTTTATAGTTTCCTGACAATCACTTTTGTTTAAGTGCATGGATCTGTTTGAAATTGTACTACAAGGGTCCATACTACAAATTCTTGCATTGAGTTTTGGTTGTTATTGCTCCAAAGAGGGATTCAAAAAGTTTGGGGATGGGCTGATTTTTTTCCAATTTTTTTAAGGGGTTCATGTTTTTTTCAAAAAAATTAAGTTTTCAAATTTTTTAAAAGTTTTAAGAAGAAAGAAGAAACCTTTAATTGCACAGTTTTGCGCAATAGATTTGTAAGATCTTTGACCACATTTTTTTGTGTCAGAAGCCTATACTATGTCAAAATTTGATCACAATCCAAATTCAGACAGTATCAAGCTTGAATATTGTGTTTAAATTTGCCCCAACTGTTCTGAGTTTGTGCGGTTGTATCAGGCTGCGATCAGTGAAGCAATTTATTCTTATACTGTTTGCAATATTTGGTGTACAGAATGATTATAAGGTGTACATGATTAGTTGTCAGGTGTCATCTGACCTTGACCTCATTTCTTACTATACGCAATAGGTCAACTATATTTGTTGTATAGATGAATTGTTAGCTGTACATGTCTACCTTGCATGGTTCAATTGACCTTGACCTCATTTTCAAGGTTCATTGTTCTATGTTTAGTTTTCTTGGCTAATGTTAAGTTTACGTGACAGTTGTAATAAAGCTTTCTGTTTAGGACTATCAACTTTTAAATATCAATAATTAGTAAAGAAGGCGAGACATTTCAGCGTGTGCACTCTTGTATAAATGAATTGGTTGAATTTGTGTAATTTGAAAATGGACTTTTGACCAAAAATTTTTTCTTTGTGTCATAAATTTTTGGCATGAAGTTGCACGATTTGGATGATCATGTTTAAAGGATTTCATTAATAAATGAATACTAACTTTGAAACTGACCCTTTTCCATATCTAACCCTAACACTAGTGGTATTGACAAATGCGAACTCTAAACCTCAACTGAACCCTGACTATAAAGTGTTGGTTCTCCTTAAAGGAAATGAAGGCCCCAGATTATATCAGTAATTATAAATCATGTATGTTTAGTTAAATATATGTATATGCATTTAACAAATGTTTTAATATTTTAGATGTTGCAAAACTTAAAAGTGCATGTACAAAAAAAACCCTAAGTGATTCCTCATTAAAATTTGAAGAAATAGATCCTCCAAGGTATATAATTGCTAGTTCAGAAGATAAATTGACAGAGACTGACTTAAAAGATTATCTCACAAAGAAAAAGAAACAAGAAGTTGTTAAAGTACACACTACAGAGGAGGGACCAATTACAGCAAAGATGAAAGAACGATCAGGTATAACACTAAGAAGCTTATATTATGTAAATATAAGCATTGTTTATTGATGATACATCATAGTCTGCATGTTTGTAGCACATTTTTGGTACTGACATTTGCTCTGACTTCATGATCACTCCTTATTTGGGTATAAGGCAAAGGAGTGATACATACCATTCTCAAATCTTCAGGATGCTAGGTAGTTGGTCATTTTGAGTTTTGCTGCTGACAGGGAAAGTCATACATTAGTTGTCATAAAGTTACAAAATACCCACCCACCTTCCTTTAATGACCTTCAACTACTCACTGTATATGGGAGCAGTCTCAACAAACCAATGGTTTTCTTCAATTTCAAAACTCCCTTTCGAAATTGACCACTGGTCTAATTTCTCATTTCTCCCAAGACATTAAATGTAATACATCTACAGCTATTTCTCTTTCCACCATCAATCTAACCCCCTTTTATTGTAACCACCTGCTATGAGATGGCGCAACGCTTCATACCCTTATAGGAACTCATCTGGTTCTGGTTAGTTGATGGAATGTCCATGGGGCTTGGTCCATCTATACCAAGTGTCGTCAACAGGGCCTTAAATAATCATGTTGTCAGCAGCAAACTCATTGATATGCTTTTTGGTTAAACTTGATTGTCTTTTTCAATCCAATAGCGATGGTCATAATTTACAGGGTATAAAAGATAACCACAAAACACCTAAACAAGAGAGCTACAAATACAGGGTATAAAAGAATACCAGAGAACACCTTATCAAGAGAGCTACTTATACAGGGTATAAAAGAATCACTAGGAACACTTCTTTTAACTTGGGGTTCTTTGATATGTCCACTCTAATTGTGTATTTAGATGTATAATTTTAAATCCTGTTTTCAAATTGGTCCACATTGAGGTCTAAACGGTTCAAAATTAAACTTGTTTGATTTGAACAAAAAATGAATTATTGGGGTTATTTGATATGCCCAGTCTTACTGTACATGTGTATTTAGATTTAGTTTTCAAATTGGTCTAAATTAAGGTTCAAAGGGTCCAAAATTGAATTAAGTTTGATTTTTAACAAAAAATGATATTTTGGGGTCCTTTGATATGCTGAACTAACCATGTATTTAGATTTTAGATTTTTGGGCCCTGTTGTCCACATTGGGGTCAAAACGGTTCAAAATTAAACTTTCTTTCATTTCATCAAAAATTACATTCTTGGGGTTCTTTGATATGCTGAATCAAACCATATATATATAGATTTTGGATATTGGACTATTATAGGTAAATTGAAAGTTTTTATACCATATTCACTGTGTCAGACACCTATGCTGTGTCAAATATTTAATCACAATCCAAATTCAGAGCTGTGGATGTGTTTATGATTGTTTAAAGTTTTTATAGTCTACCAATTGAAATTTTTAGGAGTAACAGAAATACTGAAAGACACCAACATAAAGATAAGTGGTTCTAAAGTAGTTATATCTGTTATGCACTTCTGTGATCATGGAACATACTGGGAACAAAGTCTACACAGAGTTGCCATTCCTGGTCCATTCAAACCTTCAGTCTCAGACAGTCATATAAGATCGTTTATCATTGACATCACATCTGTATGTAACGAGCATTTGGAACAACACCATGCCTGTCTGACCTTCAAAGATGAGCTACATATTGAATGTACAATAGACCCTAAAGATAAAATGGCAAGACAGAAAGTAAAAGATTGGAAAAACAATGTACAAAAAGCCTGGGAAGACTTTGTCAACAACAGCGTGAGAAAGAGAGAGCTTCAGATCACCAGTGACACGAAAGATTCACTTCTGGAGCACATCAACAAGACCAAAGATCAACACAAATCTGAAGAGTTAAAAGTTATCTCCCCTGATGAAACAGGCAGTATGAAGTTTGTATTTGTTGGCAGGTCTAAAATTGTTGAGAATTATGTTGAACAGATTTCTGCCAAGAAAGTAGAAATAGAGGAAGATTTGAATAGAAAGAAGAAGATTAAAACAGGTTCAATGAAACTTAAACCAATAGAAATAGCCTTAATGACCGAAGAAGACAAGTTTGGAGAGGTAAAAAATATCGCTCCAGATTTCTGTTGTGAACCAAATACAGAGACTGGAACAATAACATTTACTGGTGTGGAAGAAGATATTTCAAAAGCAAAAGTTAAGATATTTGAAATTAAAAATAACTACCATTCCTGGAGAATAGATAGTCTTTCAAATCACATTTGTCAGCTCCTGAAAAGGAAACCTGTTTCTGACATGGTTCATGAAAGTTTTAGCGATGACAATATTTCCATAGTTTGGGATATTGATGATGACCGTGTGACTGTTTGTACGTCTCAGGATAACCGTCCACACATTGAAAAGGTCTTTACAGATACTATCTTAGAGGATGAGATTAAATTAGATGAGGCCAGCAAAGATGTGCTTCTGTTGGATGAATGGGCTGAGAAAAAAATAAGTATAAGTCATTTTCATAGAGATACTGCTAACATAGATGATTCTTCAAATGATCGAATTATCGTCACAGCTACAAATGATGTATTTGATGGGATTATGAAGGAGTTGGACACATTTATTACAGAAAACTCGGTAAAAGAGGAGGAAATAAATATCGGAGAAGAAGAGAAATTCAAATTCTTTAAGAATCATTGTAAAGATTGGGTAAAAGAATTGGTAGTTAAATACAGTGATCAAAAACTTGAAATATGTTTTGGTAGACAATCAGTCAAAATAAGTGGAACTCCTAAAGCAGTAGATAGAGCTAACCATGAGATACAGAACCATTTGGGGAAAATAAAAATAGAAAATCATGTGATATCAGAACCTGGGGTAGACTCCCTTGTCAGTGATCAAGCAAAGATTGATGCCTTAGTTAGTCCAGTTGAAGAAGACACTAAAACTGTTATAACTGTTGATCCAAATTCTGTAAATAAACAGGGCTTCCGAAGAAATACTGGAAATAAAAAAACAGACGATGAATATGCATGGGAGCAGGCTTCTAAACATTACAACAAAAAAAAAGGTAATCTTAAATTATATAGGCGTATGACATATTAAGAAATTTATTTTCAATAAAAAAGAAAATTTTTAGAATATGTTATGTAACCAAATCAATAATAATAAATATTTTCTTATAATATGGCTTGGCAGCTCAATGAAAAGAAAAAGAAAAAGTTGTTGTTAAAAAAAGAACCAATGATATCTTTTGTTGGTCAGATAATCATGCCGTCTGCATGGGCTGCTTATTGTATTTTTTTATTTTGACTTTTATTTTTATCCTACATTGACACAGGAAGGCGTCAGAGCAAACCTTTTAAAAAGCTTTCCAAGAATTTATGATTATTTATGCTTATCTTTTGTAGACTTAAAAATTCTATCACTGACAATGTCTTAAAATTTGTCGATTCATAATATTATTTTATTAGGCAACAAATTTGGGAAAGGTGATATGAAACCACCAAATGCAGGTCCAGTTGTATGTAAGAATGGAACTAAAGTTATTCTTGTAAAAAAAGAGGACCTTGGAAAACAAAAGGTATGTATTCTATACGTACACATCTTGTGCTCAATGTGCTTCTCTGTATTAAGCACCAATAATAACACATTAGACAACTATTAATTTTTTATGCACCTGCCATAGTGGAGGGGGCTTTAAGTTTTCCCTTGTTGGTCTGTACATCTATTTCTCCCGAAATTGGTTTTTGTTTTCTTACAAAAAGTTTGCTTCAACCAAATGTTCTGAAACTTATACACGATGCTTATGACCACAAATCACAGGTCAAGTTAGAATTTGGGTGACATTACTTTAACCTGTCTAGAGTTACATGTATGCTCCTTTACAAACGGAAAATAACTGAAATGTTTCGTTTCTGTTCTCTTAACTTAAGATTGCCTCAACCAAATGATATGAACTTATGCACAATGCTTATTACAACAAAAAAAACAGATCAAGTTTGAATTTTGGTGGTGTCACTTTTACTGTTCTAGAGTTATTTCCCTTTTTAAATTGAAAAATTACTGAAATTTTTGTTTGTTTTGTTTCTTAACTTATAAATTCTCATTAAATTCACAAATCTGATCATTGTAATAATGTTATGACTTAAAGACATGAACACATTGAAAATAATAGGGTTAACTCAAGATATTCAGGAAGAAAAATGAGTTTTAATTTAAGAATAACTATAGACTGCTGAAAAACATAACATCATGTTTATGAGTAAAATCTTTTGAGCTTTACACACACAGCATTACTCACACTTGCTCATTTCACATTCATACTTTCCTTGTAGGCTGATGTTATCATTTGCTCCACAAATGGACAGTTAGACTTATCTGGTCCTGCTGGGAGGAGCATTACAAACGCGGCTGGACCTGAAATTCTGGGTGAAATTAAAACAAAATATAGTGATGGCATAGAACATGGGGATATAGCTGCAGTTAGTGGCTACAAAATGACTTGTAAAGAAGTGTATTTAGCTGCCCTTCCTGGATGGTCATCTGGTGGAGAGAAGGTATATTAGATAGATCTTTGGTTTGTGGTTTTAATGATGATTATACTGCTTAGTACATAGAAGCTATTCCTAGTTATTGGAATGTTAAGACCAGCTTATAGTTTTTCTGTGTCTGTCTGGCCTTTTGATCTGTTTTGTTTATAATGCAGAACTTTTGTACTGTAAAACTGAAGTTAACCATACTTGGTATGTAGATGCATCCTGAGCTTTGGGTGTGTCAACAAGCAATTCACTTTTATAAATGTAAAACCTAGTCCAATTTTTGTCTGGCTCATAAGTTTTGTAGGGTAGAAATTAGAAAAAAAACATTCAGTTTTTAGTTGCATCATGGGTTTGGTTGTGTTGTCACGGAATAGAAGTTCCTTCATAATATAAGTTCCAAAAGGAAGAAATATTCTGGAATATTATTTCCACAGGAATAAATATTACAGTGTATGTTCCTAACGGAATAAATGGTATAGAATATTTGTTCCAACAGGAATAGGTATTATGACTTTGTTTATAACAACGTTTCCAGTGGAACTTCTGTTAGGTGGAACAAATATACGTTGACAGTGTCACATACTTAAGTCAGGTCACTCCTATCTTGACTGCTGACCACTATGATGGTGAAATAAATTTTGTACTGTACATAGGATTGGGGTATGTCAAATATTAAAATCTGGTCACTCTGACCTTGAATTTAACCTCTTTGACAGTAAAATATTGTCAAAGTTAGTAAATTTTACTAAGAGTTGGCATATATGTACAAACTAAATAAACATAAGCTTAAGAAAAGCTCTTAAAACCAACTATTTTGTGTTTGTTGCATGACTTTTGTACTGTAGAACTTAAATTGACAATTTGTATATAGAAACTTCATACAGACCCTGACCTTATTGGCTTAACTTTTAATTTCTGACTATTCCTGAGTTAGTAAAGTTCTTTTAGATTAACCTACAGATAATCATGTGTCAAGCAAATGCTTTTACCAATCCTGTATAATAGTTATTTTCAGTGAAAAGCATAATTTAAGATGGACCAATCTTCATTTTTTTATGCAGTTATGCTGCATTATGGGAGCACCCTAGATTTGTGTTCTACTCAATAAATGCTGAAATACATGCCGTTGTTATTATCTAGCTGGCTACTATGTTATATATAACTAATTGAACTCTTTTTTAATACTTTTAATTCTTGGTAACAAAAAAAAAATTACCAGAAAAAACCTTAATAGTCGTCGAATGACCCAAAAGTTTTGAAGATGCACATAGGAAGTAGTGCTCATTAGGAATCCTTATGTAGTTTATTATCGCATGTGCTTCTGGCCAAGATGTCAAAGAACAATTGTATGATATATTTAATCGCCGAAAATCTCTTAAGACAAGTAGTTTAGATTTCCCAAATGGCAAAAGTCATGGGAATATTGTTTGTCATCAATACGTAGTACAACTACGTCAGTAGTCTATAAGTTCAACTGTTCATGCTGTTGGCGGCAATTTCAAATTAGAACAGGAATTTTTGTATCTTTTCAATTGGGGGGCCCAGGGGTTCAAATTAGCGATGGTCCGAGGTCTACACCTTCCTCTTTATAATCAGACTTTCCACTAGGTTGATAGCTAAGCCCGACTGACCTTCCTCTGGAAAGAAAACAATTCTGTATTCTGAAAAATAACTTTGGGTCTTTGCAAACCTTTTCAACAAAGTCTCCAAATAAATGATCTCAAAACTTATTTTCATCATTATTATTCATGACAGCGATGTTCATTTTGTTCAACCGCTAGCTTTATACAGAAAATCGCCTACAGATAATGTGTAAATTCGAATAAAATCGTATCTGACTGACAAAAACAAAATTGAAAACAAGGACAATGGATGCTAACAATTGCAATATCAGATCGGATTACGGAAGCGGATAAGGATAATTCCGGGTTTTAGCGATCAACTGCAAAAAAATCCAGGCAGGTGATAAAATACCTCTATGCATGGTAAATGAATATAAACACTAGAATTGAAAACCAAAAGATATATGTAGAAGAAAGTAAATTGCAGAAAATATTTTATACAGAAACTCAAAATTACTTTTTGACAAATTTTAATGTCAAAATCCAATACAATGCGACAGCTGGGAACAGTATATCTAACAATATATATGTTCCTGGTCACAGTATAAATTTTCTTTATCAGTGCTAAATGTTGATAATGCATGTTAGATGCTTTTTAAGTGTAAACATATTACTGCAAATTTGAAGGGGTATTTTTTTCTCAATTTTGAAGGTTCAGTTAAAGTAGCTGGAAGTTTCTTACTTTATTTTCACAAAGAATGCAATAATAATATAATACCTGAATGTAAGCAAATCATATGATATATAGGTGGCGTCCTTCTGGTCACTCTACCCCCTCCTGTTTGATAACTTTGAAACGGATGAGATATCCACCTCTCAACCATATACATTCATGTATGGGACTATATAACTTAAATCAAATGAAATATAAGGGAGTTCCTGGGGTTACCCCAACCCCTCCTGAATGAGAACTGAAACAGTTGGGATTCCCACCTGTCAACCATATATATATTCAAGTATAGGACAATATAATTAATCAAATGAAATATAGGGGGAGTCCCTGGGGCCAAGCCACCTCTTCCTGTTTGGGAACTTTGAACGGTCGAAATCCCCACCCCTAAACCATGTATTCAAGTATGGGACAATATAATATATCAAAGGAAATATAGGGGGAGTCCCTGGAGTCGCCCCACCCCCTCCTATTTGAGAACTTGGAAATGGTCGAGATCCCCACCTTTAAACCATACATACTCATGTATGGGACAATATAACTAATCAAATGAAATATAGGGGGAGTCCCTGGGGTCACCCCACACCCTCCTGTGTGGGAACTTACCGAACGGTCCTGATCCCCACCCGTAAACACAAAATATATTCAAGTTTTGGACAATATTATCAATCAAATGAAATATAGGGGGAGTCCCTGGAGTTGCCCCACTTCTCCTGTTTGAGAATTTGGAAATGGTTGAGATCTCCACCCCTAAACCATACATACTCATGTATGGGACAATATACCAAATCAAATGAAATATAGGGGGAGTCCCTGTGGTCACCCCACCCCTCCTGTTTGAGAACTTAGAAATGTTCGAGATCCCCACCCCTTAACAATATATATTCATGTATGGGTCATTATAACTAATTAAATGAGATATAGGGGGAGTCTCTGTGGTCACCCTACCCCCTCCTGTTTGTTGGTTAACTGCCTTCAGCCCTTACAGCGCTTTGATTTATTGAAGGAGTGACTCCAGTTGACATCATTGAACAATCAGTTTTTACTGTCACATAATAATAAAAGATTGTTACATAGGAAATGTATGAGAAAATGCTCAAATTTGAAAGTTTAATATATTTTTTTCTTATCTTCAGATTATTGCCAAATGTGTAAGCACATGCTTGTTGCAGGCTTCTAAATACAAGTCCATTGTGTTCCCAGCGTTGGGAACAGGGCAGCTTAGGTATCCCAGACATCTTGTAGCAGAGACCATGTATAAATGTGTCAGTCAGTTTGATCAGAATAATACATCACTAAAGGAAGTTAAATTCCTGTGTTATGATGATGAAACTATCAGGGTAATTAGTTTTTTGCTAAACATGAAAAACGAACATTACTTGTCAAATAAATTAGATTTTTTCTTTACCAATATTAATGATGTCTTTACGTCTCATGTTTATGCTTTTTCAGTTTTATGCAATATGATTTAATAAAAACAAAATAAAATCATAAACTGTGTACATACTAATAAGCAAAAAAAATCAGGGGTATATTTCACCAAAAAAATAATGACTAAGATCTAGATTGATCGTTAGTCATGAACAATTCATAATGGTTATTTGCCATCTTCTGCTTAATAGATCTGAGGCAAATTCAATGCATATTTTGTTTTTAATCAAAATATGTGCCATAAAAGAATGTTTCAAAGATTAACTACAATACTAGAAACTTTTTGTCATTTTCTTATTCATTTGTCTTTTTTAGGCTTTTGAACAAGAAGAACTTAAACAGGTGAATCCAGGCTTTCAACCACAACCAGGTAAGTTCCAGCCATTACAATATAAAAGTTTTCAGTGTAAAGTCTCACAGTGTTACCACCTTCTTTTCATTACATGTCATTGTTTTACAACTTGTAAAAACGATTTCAGAGGCTTATATAGGTAACAATGACCAAAGATTTTTTAATTATTTACAAAGTCATCAAATAATTAAGTGTCTTGTTATGTAATATCTTTAGTTAAATGTGCTCAGTCCAGAAGAATACTGTAATTGTTACACTACTAATTCCTGTGAATCAAGAAATATTAGTTAGTTGTCTTATAATTTTAAGCATTGTGGCATAGTCTTTTTTGTCTCACCTACAACACAGGTGTTGTTTTCTCAGTAACATTGTTGGCTTCAGCATCAACACTTGGTATGTTCTCTGCTGAGGTTAGTTTGAGAGGATCATCTTGTGATTTATCAATGATATCTTTAAAAAAGTTGCAGTTATAAGTAAATTGGAGATTTCCTTTCCAATTTCACAGTCCACTCAACATAGAAAATGATAGTGCGGATGGGGCATCCATGTACTGGGGACACATTCTTGCTGTTAAATTATGTTTTGCTATGTACTTGACCTTTGAAGGGAGTTCTTGTTTTAAATTGACAATCAACCAATATACTTTTGTCTATTTTAGTTACAGCAAGTCCAGCAAGTGGTCCAAAATACTACAAAAAACACAACATCTCTGTTAAAGTGGTAAAAGGAGATCTTGGAACTCAAAAGGTATACAAAAAGAACATAGATCTAGATTTTTAATAAAATGGATAGTTAGTCCCAAATGCAGCCAAGTTTATAATGTTTTGCTGGGAACCTTTTTTTTTATAAACAAAGACAAATACATGCATATAAAGATTGGTACTTTAATTGAAAACTTAATAGTGGTGAATGAGAAGATTTTAGCAGTGCATATTTGTATTTTTTTGAAATTTCAGATTTCCTATATTATATGTAATGTTCTATAATTATATAGATATAACATACATATTACAAGTTCGAATTAGAATGCTATCTAAATGTTTGTATCTTTTTTGTTTTGTTTCCAATTGAAAAATCTCATAATTAATTGATTGACTTATGTTAAATGACACTTTCAACTTTCAGTTGTACCCTTTTCCGTCTGTACATCCGTTTGTCTGTCTGTCCATTAGTACTCCCTAAAATTGGTTTCAGTTCTCTGAATTTAGTTTTCCTCAACTAAATGTATTGAAACTTATACACAATGCTAATCACCAAAAAACACAAATCAAGTTTCAATTTGGGTAGTTATACACGGTTCTAGTGTAATTCCCCTTTACAAATGGAAAAATTGCAAAAATTTTATTTCTGTTCTTTAACTTAAGTCTGCCTCAATGTTATGTTGATACATAAAATATAGTGCATTGATCATAACATTCTGTTAATTCTATTCATTAACATTTCCAGAAATTTATTAATGTAATATGTTCCGAGCTTCAAGTCACAAAATTATGTTACATTTGATGAGAAAATTACATAACTTTTGCAAGGTGCAGGAATCTAATATCTATTCTAAAAATATAAATGATGTCATTTTAAAGTCTGCTATGAAAATTTGAGTATTTTTTCTTTGTCCAGATTGGTAGTTGAATCAACTACAACCAATGCTTTATCCAATGCAATATTCAAATTTACTTCTCACTTATAAATTAAAGCAATCTTTACCTTTCAGTGCTTACAAGCACTTTGATTACCATTCTAGGGTTATGGCCCTTTACAAATGGAAAAATTGCTGGATTTTTGTTTCACAACCTCATTGTTGGCAGGCTAATGATACAGTAGTTTGAATACTAAATTAGATCATTTGGCTTCTGTTCATTAAAAATTTCATATTTATCAGCGTTTATCTGCAAATCATTTCTGAATGAAGTCAAGTGATTTTGATTAACTTTTCTCATCACTTGGTGTTTGGAGTCTGGCGTCATCCGTCGTCGTTAACTTTTACAAAAATCTTCTCCTCTGAAACTACTGGGTCAAATTTAACCACACTTGGCCACAATCATCATTGGGGTAACTAGTTTAAAAAAATGTGTCCGTTGACTCAGCCAGCCGACCAAGATGGCCGCCATGGCTAAAAATAGAACATAGGGGTAAAATAAAGATTTTGTATTATAACCCTGAAACCAAAGCATTTAGAGCAAATCTGAATGGGTAAATTTGTTTATCAAATCAAAATCTATCTGCCCTGAAATTTTCAGATGAATCCAACAACCCATTGTTGGGATGGTGCCTCTAAATTGGTAATTTTAAGGAAATTTTGCGGTTTTTGGTTATCTTGAATATTATTATAGATAAAGGTAAACTGTGAACAGCATTAATGTTCAGCAAAGTAAGATCTACAAATAAGTCAACATGATCAAAATGGTCAATTGACCCCTTAAGGAGTTATTTCCCTTTATAGTCAATTTTAAACAATTTTTTCGCAAATTTTTGTAATCTTTTACAAAAATCTTCTCCTCTGAAACTACGAAGGCAAATTTAAGCAAACTTGTCCACAATCATCATTAGGGTATGTAGTTTAAAAAATTTGTCCATTGACACAGTCAGCCAACCAAGATGGCTGCCATGGCTAAAAATAGAACATAGGGGTAAAATATAGATTTTGGCTTATAACTCTGAAACCAAAGCATTTAGAGCAAATCTGATAGAGTTAAAATTGTTTATCAAGTCAAAATTTATCTACTGTGAAATTTTCAGATGAATCGGACAACCAGTTGTTGGGTTGCTACCCCTTAATTGGTAATTTTAAGGAAATTTTGCCGTTTTTAGCTCACCTGGCCCACAGGGCCATGTGAGCTTTTCTCATCACTTTGCGTCCTCCATCATCCTCCGTTGTCGTTAACTTTTACAAAAATCTTCTCCTCTGAAACTACTGGGCAAAATTAAATTAAACTTGGCAATAAACATCATGGGGGGTATCTTGTTTAAAAAATGTGTCCAGTGACCCAGCCAACCAACCAAGATGGCCGCCATGGCTAAAATTAGAACATAAGGGGTAAAATGTATATTTTGGCTTATATCTCTGAAACCAAAGCATTTAAAGCAAATCTGACATGGGTTAAAATTTGTTTATCAAGTCAAGATCTATCTGCCATGAAATTTTCAGATGAATCAGAGAACCTGTTGTTGGGTTGCTGCCCCTAAATTGGTAATTTTCTCCTCTGAAACTACTTAGTCAAATTTAACCAAACTTGTCCACAATTATCATTAGGGTATGTAGTTTAAAAAAATTGTCTGTTGACCCGGCCATTCAAACCAAGATGGCCGCCATGGCTAAAAATAAATAATTTTTTTGTAAATTTTAACAAAATATTTTCCTCTGTAACTAATTGGCCAAGTTCATTATAGATGGAGATAAATGTAAGAAGCAAGAATGTGCAGTAAAGTAAAATCTACAAAAACATCACCATTACCAAAACACAATTTTGTCATTAATCCATCTGTGTATCTTTTGTTTAATATGCACATAGACAGAGGTGAGGGACACAGGCTCTTAAGACCCTCTAGTTTCTGAAAATAATGCTTGTTTTGTAATGTCTATTTTAAATAGGTTGATGTTTTGATTTGTGCGGTTCCCAAAGATTTAAATTTAGAAAGTGCTGGAGGAGCTGGTATTTCTTTATTGAAAGGTCTCGGTAATGCTGTACAAAATGATATACTTGGTCAGCATCCAGGCGGGGTCACCAATGGGGGATTTGCTGCAGTGAAATTATCGTCTCCTCCAGGGCAATGTAAAAGTATTTACTTAACATCCCTTGATTCCTGGAATAACCAGAAGACAGTTCCAAAGGATGAAGATAAAGTGAGTATACATATCTGATAGATTTACATTTACCATACCATTCAGGTATTGATAGATAGTGTCTATGAAGTGATTGAGAGTTTATCTGTAAAAATTAGATTCTATAATGTTACTACTAAATTGCTATAAGACTTTCTCAGACTCATTAGAATTTAGTGTTCTCTATTCTACAACCAAGATTCCTATTCAGGCAAGGACTTATATTGGGCCAGGATTTTTTAATTTGTTGGTTTACAGATCTGCCGACCCTTTTTTGCTGATTTTCAGATTAAAAATAAAAATTGTCTTTTCCTGCTCTTTTATTCCCGCTATCCCTAACAAATACATTATCCCTGAAAAATAAATAATATTTCTTTTTTTTATGATGAAATGAAATGCATTAAACACTTAAAGAATTGATAACTCTTTTTGTCTTTCTGATATGAAAAAAATAAAACTTCCAATTTACGTATTTAAAAGTAGAAAAATCAGTAACTGACCTTGAAACAAAACCTGTGTTTAAAACCTATTACATCTCATAGAAAAATGGAAAATGGACTTGTCTAAACAGTGTAGATTTCAAGTTAAAGTACTAAATATAAACAAATCATTTGGAATTTTCTTGTTTCATAGATAATAAAAAAAATCATCCATTTGGATATAAAAAAGGGAAATGCATGACAACTGATGAACCAATATCCAGAGGACGAGTCACGAGTCTATTATGTTTTTGACAAGTGTGACATTTTTGCAATATTTTCTTTAACAGTTTCGTGCTTCAAGATCATTTGCCACCATGTTTCCTGAAATTGATTAAGAGCTTTTCTTGTATGTAAAATGACAATTTCTTTTGTCCTTGTCTGTGGACACAACCCCCCTTTTTTTGCAGGAAATTATTAGATGATGTCATGCGATGTTTATGACAGCTGAGCAATAATATTTCATCAAACTAAAATTTTAAAAATGATGACAAAATAGCATAAAAAACATATATTATTAATTGTAAGGAATGTGAAACATATTTTTTTTTGTATATTTTTCTGTCTTGAAAGATTTTTTTTTTCGACCGACCGACAAGACTTCTTGGGGTGGGAAATCCGTAAACAACAAATTAAAAAAAAGTGGCCTTGGTTCAATAATCATTCTATGTTCTGTATAGGAAAGGACATATAAACATGATAAAAGTAATATAAGTTTTGAAAAAGTTATCCAAACAAACTTTCTTCTGTGAAATGCCATTTTAATTGCTATGTTAAACAATACACTAGATTTGATACAAACAAATTTATCCAAGTTGACAAATTTCAACATTGTAATTTAACTCCTTTTGAAAATTTTAAATTTTCAGCAAATCTGTAAGTTTGTGTACCAGTGCCTTGAGACTGCAGAGAAAAGTGGTTACAAATCTATCGGTATACCAGCCATGGGGACTGGGACAATAGGATATCCGCATCAGCTAGTGGCTAAGTTTATGTATGACATGGTGGAAAAGTTTGTTACTAAACACAAAAGTAGCAAGCTGACAGATGTAAAGTTAATTGTTCATAGCAAAGATATCAAGTCTATTACGGTAATTATAATTGGATAGTCAAAAATACATCTTGTTTGTAAGAAACTTAACTCATCCAAATCAGAAAAAAATTATTATTCTATTACTGTAATTCAATAGAATCTTAGTTTTCTCAAATTTTACTTTGCAACAGACTAATTCTGTCTAAAGGACCCTCAAAATATCTGACAAAATGTCCAATATTTGATAACCTGTCTTATGTCATTCCTAATTTCCTTGACCACATTTTATTATTTTATTTTCATCATTGATCTTAAAATATTCTCATAAATGGATGCACCAAATTATATGGAAAAATTCAAATCTACTAGTGGACAATTTAATGCTAATTTTATATCACATTTTTTTTACACCTTATCATATATTAACCTGTAGAACACTAACATTTTTATAAATTCTTCTTTGAATTTAGAAATTATCACGAAAATAAGGTTCCTAACTCTCTGATAAGGTTATATCCTTAGATTGAGTTAACCTTTATATTTATGTTCCTTTTACAACAAGTACTTATTTGTCCTTATCCAAATTTTTGGATTGGAACTTTCCTGATGAAATTATAGAAAATACAGACATCAACACCCTTGTAAAATTGATTTCAGGAAAGAAAAAAAGATAATTATTATCATTTCCAAAACACAATATGGATTTATATGTATTTTGTACATAATATTTTGTTGATTATCTGTGTATTTTACCTGCATATTGAATACTTTACCAGGCATTTTATGATGAAGAAAAGAAAAGGTTACCTGCTCCAGCTCCAGTGCCATTCAAGGCTGGTCCCAAAAAGTTTGCTCCTAGTGACAGTTCTGATAGCAGTCAGGTAGTTCCCAAAGTTCTTGGTGAAAGTGGTAAGTTTGCATGTTTTAAATCTATTTTTCCATTTGCAGTTGCCAGGTACATGGTGAAAGGAGAAGGTCCAGTAAGACTCCTTTTTGGCCCCAAAATGGTTTCTGTCTAAAATAAAAGTTCATTCTTTATATTTAAATATAAGTTGTATTTGATAATAATACATATATAAGGTCAAGAGTGAACACGGATGTGACCAATTTTACTTTTTACAAAAACCATCTGAAAAGTGAAATATTATGGCATATTTGATAGTTTGTTAATATTAAAGCTTGAATTTGATTGTCTGAAATGACTACCAGTAAATCAGTTCAAATCTTTCACATAAACTAATAGAATCTACTGAAGTAGACATTTAAGTGTCTAAAAAGTGTTCAAAATCTTTCATCAGAAGAATTTAAAATTTGAGACCAATACTCCTTTTTAGCTCACCTGACCTGAAAGGTCAAGTCAGCTTTTCTCATCACTTGGCGTCCATCGTCCGTCGTCCTGCGTCCGTCGTCCGTCGTCCGTAAACTTTTACAAAAATCTTCTCCTCTGAAACTACTTGGCCAAATTCTACCAAACTTGGCCACAATCATCCTTGGGGTATCTAGTTTAAAAAATGTGTGGCGTAACTCAAACCTACCAAGATGGCCGCCATGGCTAAAAATAGAACATAGGGGTAAAATGCAGTTTTTGGCTTATAACTCAAAAACTAAAGCATTTAGAGCAAATCTGACAAGAGGTAAAATTGTTGATCAGGTCAAGATCTATCTGCCCTGAAATTTTCAGACGAATCGGACAACCTGTTGTTGGGTTGCTGCCTGTGAATTGGTTATTTTAAGGAAATTTTGCAGTTTTTGGTTATTATCTTGAATACTATTATAGATAGAGATAAACTGTAAACAGCAATAATGTTCAGCAAAGTAAGACCTACAAATAAGTCAACATGACCAAAATGGTCAGTCGACCCCTTAAGGAGTTATTGCCCTTTATAGTAAATTTTTAACAACTTTTCGTCATTTTTTGTTACTTTTCTAAAAATCTTCTTCTCTGAAACTACTTTGCCAAATTTAACCAAACTTGGCCACAATTATCATTGTGGTTTACAGTTTATAAAATGTGTCCGATGACCCAGCCTACCAAACAAAATGGCCGACATGGCTAAAATTAGAACATAGTGGTAAAATGCAGTTTTTGCTTTATATCTTTGAAACTAAGACATTTAGGGCAAATCTTTCAAGATTTTAATGTCCATCAGAATAAGATATATCCCCTCACAAATTTTCAATTGAATCGGACAACCTGTTGTCGGGTTGCTGCCCTAAAATTGGTGATTTTAAGGAAATTTTGCAGTTTTTGGTTATTATCTTGAATACTATTATAGATAGAGATAAACTGTAAACAGCAATAATGTTCAGCAAAGTAAGATCTACAAATAAGTCAGCATGATCAAAATTGTTAGAGGACCCCTTAAGGAGTTATTGCCCTTTATAGTCAATATTGAACAACTTTTCGTCATTTTTGTAACTTGTATAAAAATCATTTCTAAAACTACTTGGCCAAATTTAACCAAACTTGGCCACAATCATAATACTAGGGTATCTTTTTAAAAAAAAAGTGTCTAATGACCCCGCCTACCAACGAAGATGGCCAACATCTGTAAACACATTAACAGGTGAGCGACACAGGCTCTTGAGAGCCTCTAGTTATATTTTGTTTGTGATGCTGAAACAAAACCCCCAAAACAGTATAAGAAAATAAAAACAAACATTTGTGTCCAGAAAAAAAAATTTGAAGAATGAATATTTACTCTTTTCACTTTTAGTTTCTTTACTTTAAATCTGATAATTAGAAGAATGAAAAAAAGTTTTCCCTCCTCTCAATTGTAAATTTCTCAAAGTATAGGAGGTATCTTATCTACTTGTATGATTTCTAGTTAAAAATATCAGTGTAAATCCCATAGTTGGTTTTTGGTTTATTCTCCAAATATTATAATTATAATTCCATTTCAGAATTCCAGATTGGTAAATTAAAGTTAACTGTAGAACAAGGTGACATTTTATCCAAGAAATGTGATGCCATAGTAAATGGTACAAATAATGAATTTGACCTGACCAAAGGTAAATTGTTAAATTTCAGTCTCAAAATATACATTGTGTAATTGGAAACTTTAATTTCCTTGATAACCCATTGATTTGTATAGTAGCAACTTTACAAATCCTGCAATTGGATAAACCATCTCTTTTTAACAGTAATTGATAAATATCAACTTCATATCAATTTAAAACGAATGTTCATTAAGAATAATAAATTGATAAATAGTGAAATATTGCCATAAAAAAAAGTATCAAAAATCGAGGAAAAATCAAGTAAATTTTAGTCCAAATTTTAATGTGAGTGTACAAAATTTTCACTATTGATAAAAACTTTAAAAGATATGAAAAGCAATAGATTTATTAAGTACTGAGTCATGGATTTTAAGGAACTCATTTGGTTTGAAAATATTTTTTCAGTAAATGTGAGCTACAGTACCTCCCCATAAATACAAGTTTTAAGTACATTTTTCACCCCATAAATAAGTGTACTTACTTTTAAGTACATTTTTTCACCCCATATGTACTAAGCAATACAGTGATACTTATATTTCATTGGGTTTAAATGCAAAATAAAAGTATCAACAGTGATTGGTAGACTGCATGGCAAGAGTGAAAACACCATTTTTTTTCTCTGAACTTCCTTTTCCACACAAAAAAAAAAGGATAGCTGTTATGTCATTCTATTTGATACTGTTCGAACCTTTCATTTATGGTATCAATATCACATTAAAAAAAACACACACTAAAAACTCATAGAATAGGTTCCAAATCATAAGCTGTTTTGGTACTGAAGTTTGATTTACTTTACAAATTTTGCAATTTATTAACTTTATATACTACAGGTGCCGTTTCTCAAGCTTTAAGAAAGAAATGTGATGCTAAAAAGCTGGATCTTGAGGTCTCTAAGAAAAGTAAGCTTAGGCCTTAGAGTCTAGATATGTATATTATGTACAAAATTAGTTATTGTGGAGAAATATTAATTATATAAAAAAATATCTTTAATGCTCTCATGGGTTCAATTCTTGCCAGATTTTATGAAACTTATATGATAGGTTTTTATCATCAATGTTTTGAAGAGTACAAAAATCAGTGTGTATCAATTATGTTAAAAAAGGTTGTGTCCCTTGGAAATATTTAATATATGGAAAATTGCATTATTAGTGCTGTCATGTGCACAATTTTTGCCAGAATTTTATGAAACTTAAAATCATAGGTTTTGTATTAGCAATGCCTTATCAATTAGTACAATCACATTACAATATATTTTCCATGGAATTTCTGCAATGCAAAACAAATAAATCATTCTGATAAAAATTACTGACTGGCAAAGTGCCATTTAATATTGAAGAATATTTTAAAAATAGTATCGACTTATATATGTGAGAGATATCCTCCCTTGACTGCAAAAATGTAGGTGTTTCCAAATTGTAAAAGACACTTTGAAATAAAGAAATAATTCATGGGGGCTTGAATATATCGAGTGGTAAAATATCGGCATAAAGGGACAACCCGTGGTAAAATCAAGATATATTCAAGCCCCCTGAATTATTTTGATTCTAATAGGACAAATACGGCAATTCTTTTGGATCGAAGCGATCTAGGTGGATGACAATATTTGCCGTTCCCATGAATAAACGCACACTTAAATTGATGTAAAAGAACGGAGCAAACTGAAGAAGGGACTTGCTTAATCTATTTTCAATAACATATTTAGATAGTTTTGGATGAATTTAAATGATAATTTACTTAAATGTATTATATGTATAAAAATAATTGGCTTGTACCAGATTTTCGCATTGTTTGTTTACGTTTCTTTGTTGTGATGATTTTCGGTTTCACAAGCATGTATTTTCACGTAAATTGCTTATATTTTTACGTCATCTTTCTATGACGTCGGGTACCTCATTCATAAAAAAGCATATGACGTGGGAGTACAATTGGAACAGCCCTGGCAATATATTCATATTTTACCACGGGTGTGTACTCAAAGCGTTTGAAGGACTTCATGTTAGAATAATTATTTTATTTTTTAGAGGATCAAATGAAGCAAAATGGTGTGGTAAGAACCGGTGGTTGTGGTTTACCTAGTGAACATATCATACATATCTCTTCTAAACATAATCCACATGAATGGAAAAAAATCATTAAAAAAGCTCTGGCAAAAGCAGAAAAGAAACAGATGAAAACAATGGCATTCCCTGCTTTAGGAACAGGTAAAATCTTTCAAAATATTATAATTAATGATGAAAAAATAATCATTCTTTGAAACAATGAATGTTAATTGATCCATGATTTTGAATTATGCCTAAGATTGGTTGTTTTCTTTCATCATTATCATGTGCATGTCATGAATGACAACTTCACATGTAGTGTAAAAGGGAAACTAAGGAAGACCAGGAGAGGCTATTGATGGTAATGGTATACAATATATACAGATGAGATTTTATATTGTCCCTGTTCATATGCATTATTGAAAAACAATGTATGATATGAAATTTATATTTTCATAGCTTACTTTGAGATACTTTATCAGGTCAATAGATCCTAGCACTGTTCTCATAGAAAGGTTTCCCCTGTATTGTATAGTTGTGAAATAATATTTTTGAATATAGTACTATTCTTTCTTCAACGAATTTGAGTATTTATGAATTGCTTTTCTTTGCAGGAGAAAATGACTCCCAAGGTATTCCTCTGTAATTAATTTGACTTGTACAAGAAAGCCTAATGAATGTGCTTCTGCTCAGCTTATTTCACTATTTAGATAATTGAATCAAGTAAATTATAATTTTAATAATTTCATGAATATTTAAAAAAGTTAAATAATTGTTTATTTTTTTTTTTACTATTTAACATTTCTTAGATGACTGTCATGTCTAACACTGTAAAGATTTGTAGATTATGCATGTGGAAAGTTTCTGCAAAAATCTGTTCAAAACTAGAATCTATTATTCTGTTCAAGAACGATTTCTTATTTAAAATGATTTAGAGAACAGATTGAAAAAAATATGAAACAAACACCTCAAATGTCATATTCTTTATATGTGTACCATGGTATAAGGGGAATCTTGGTAAAAAACAAATATCTGACATGATTTAATATAATACATTATTGCATATCAATATAATATTTCCCACAGAAAGTAACCAAAAGTTAGCGTGCAATAAATTATGATATTGCACTAGTGCAATAAATCTTTGAAATTCATGACGTCATCAACGACAAAATCTTAGTTTAAACCAATTTTTACTTTCAAATATTATATTGCTATACAATAAAAGGGTTATTGCATGAATATTGGGGAATATTGTCCCTCGTAGAACATGTATTGCACTCCCAAGCTTGTGCATTAAAAATTCTACTTATAAAATATTCCCCAATATTCATGCAATAACCCTATATTATGGCTATTTTGTGCATCCTTTTTTTCCTTTGATCTTTTTTTGTGATAATTTTCATATCATGCTACTCGCTTGAGATTGAAAATTATCGCTAGAAACTAAGCATACACGTGGCATTACTAACAAAATTGACATGAAATTGACAACGTCGTCATAGGTTAAATAGCGATAAAAAGATTATCTTTGTTCATCTCAACTCGATAGCCTTTCTTGCTTTCGCCATCCTGGCTCAAGCGAGAAAATCAATCTTGTTGAGATGATCACCAATAATCTATAATTATTGTCCTTCGAAACGCTTATATCGCCCTGTTCACTTGCCCTGTAATTCTTGTACCAGGGCCTTGAGACTAGAGCAGGCATAATCAGGGACGTCACAATGCCTGAGGAGACATTATCAAGATTGCATTCATCAAGTATAAAACTGTCATAGCCAGGGGGAAAGACCAGTAATAGAACAATAAACAGATAATTGGGTTTTCTTTGTATATATAACGTAAAATATCAGCTGCTTGAAAAAAAGCTGATATTTTTCTATTTCAATGTGTAGAAAACCAGATAATTTATACTAATTAGGATAAATATTCAAATTATTTGGCCATTAGTTGACACACAAGTTCAGCTTAAAGAACATCATATATATACGCAACACATAAACCATATATGTGCATACAAGAAATGACAAAATATATATCACTGGCTTATCATTATCCCAATCCTAACCAAGTTTATATATGTAAGTTACTGTATAATGTATAAAAATATTGGGCTGGTCATTGCATATATGTAGAGGGGGTCATCATAAATTCTCCTACTTAATTTCATTAGTAAGGGACGACATCAAAAGATCGATGTAGGATAAAAAACTTAAATCAAATAGTTTGGGGGTGGGGGTGGGGGGTAACATTGCTGCAAGTTTTGTTAATTTAAAATCGATTTTACATATATCCATATAGGTAAATCTATTTTTCCCAAATTAAGTTAAGAGGGGGGTTCCTACATAGAACTTTTGATGTCATCCCTAAAAGATATTAACTTATTAATAGCAAATAATGAAATCTTCTTTAGTAGATTATATGACTTTGCATCAGACTTCAAGTTTTTATCAATACATGTATTACACTTTTATACTTGATAAAGAAAATTGTGGAAATGAAGCACAAGTCATTTCGCTTTAAAATAAAAAGGATTTTATTTAAAGAAGATTTGATGTCATTGTGATTAAATTAAAAAGGTTTGGCGCATAACATGAAAAGAAACCTTATTTACAAAGAAATAAGCGTGCACATGTTACAGTAGATATTACAGTGACTGATTATTGACAATTAGATTGCCCTAGATCTACCTGTATCAAACCAAGAAGTAATTCTGAAAACTGAGAGCCATTAAAAAATATGCATACTAAATATGGGAAAATGTAATCTAAACACAACATGGCTGGGAAACCAAGCTTAACTTATAAAACTGTATCCAAGATTATGATGAAAACAAGAATAAAAATATAAGATAATCATAAACAAGAGTTCACTAAGAAATGTAAACTCCTTAATCTCAGAGAGGATACTGCCCTATCAACATCCTTGGTAAGCTTCTTATATTAGATACAAATTGACATTAAAAGGGTTCCTCTCTGCAGCGTTCTACCTTTATGCAGCACTAATTTGCATGGTTGATTAATTATTTGACTCTCAATTAAGTGTTTTCAGAATTCTGTTTTTCGGTTGGTGAGAAATATATCCTTAGATATTAAAAGAAAAACTTTTAAGGAGTAAAAATGATAACAGGGATCTTTTTCATACTTGTCATTGTGCTGACTGTCAAGTGCTTGTTGTTATGTGTCTATTTTTGACTGTCAGATAATACAGTCAATTCTGTATCAGTTATTGTCTTCCATAGCCCTCTTCTGGTAACAAACCTTTGCCATTTTCAATCTTTTTTTAACACTGAATTTTCAAATAAATTATAATATTTTTATTAAAAAGCATATGATATTATTACACATGATTGATTTTTTTATTCAAAAGTTGTAGAATGTGAGACAAAGGGATTAAAATCAATCAGCTGGGTTGCATACACTGATTCTATAATGCTTTATACTTTAGGTTCTGGTTGTTCATCTCTCAGATAAATATAACCCTTGGTTAAATCATTTAAATGAAGGTTACATAAGTGAGGGTTAAAATTCCATTGTTCAACTTCTTTGTAACTTTAATATTTGTTTAACACTATACAAACAGGAAAATACCCAGCCATACAAGATGTGGGTATCCATAGTAAAGACTTTTTTCAATTCCAGCAGTTTGTATACCATATGTGTATCAATATTATTTGTAAATATAGGTGCAGCTAGTACAAGTGAAGAATCTATGGGACAAACCATTATGGAGGCACTTGTAGAATTTGTATCAGAGGGCCAGACAAATCTTCAGCATGTCTTTCTGGTGATATTCCAGGAAAAGATGGTGAAACTTATGTTAAAAGGAGTTCGTTCTGGTGGACAGACTGCATCTACAGGTAAATCTGAACTACTTTGTTCATTTACATTTAAAAAATTACGGAGGGTATAGTTTACCGGCCTCGATTATCGAGATACCCGCGGTAGCTTATATAAGGTGGCACCCAACACCTCGACTAAAAATAATTTGGCTCATTTAATTTTCATAAATATCTTGACTAAATATTAACTTTGAACGTTTGAAAAAAATGAAGAAACTAGAACCAATCACTTTCTCGGAAAATATTGGTTGGATATATAGCAGTGTGACAAACACTCATTTTGATCATTGAGAAGCTTAATTTTTCCTTAACAATACAACGTGATTAAAACGTTTGGCTGATTTTACAGAGTTATCTCCCTGTAGTGTTATGTACCACCTTAAAAGGAATATATTTTCACTTCAAGATATCTGGTAATCCCTTCCATAGTAATTATTGTTAGAAGAACTAGCTATTGTGACAGACAATCAAATTTATGACTTGGTAAAGATATAAAAAAAAAAAAAATACATTGAAAAATTCTGTACACCCCTGATTAGGGTACAACCGGGGATGTTCGGACACCTTTATAGAAACAGGCTCCGAAAGTGGTTTTCCGTTGTCAGAATGTGTAAATTGTTTTGTCCCATTTTTGTGGGCATATTATAGTTATGATTTATTCCTCTTTTGTTATAATATCACTTATCAACAGTTAAAAAAATGCATATCCACGGGTAAAACCACCTGTGGGGAACTTCGGACAGTTTCGGGTATGTTCGGACATTGTTTCGGGTAAGTTCGGACGATAATGACATGGCTATGTCAGCCCGTTGGTTTATAGAATGTTAGGAATTTTAACGATCTTATTATGCTTATATAGTTTTGGAACAATGTGTCAATAGTGTATATCAGTTATCCAGGCAACTAAAATATTATATTGAATATACTAAGCTGCTGCTCTTTGACATCTGACGTGAAATATCATTGGAATTGTTGATGCATTTCGTAATTTTTTACTGAATAATTCCTGTTGTTGGTAGGCACTGGCTACGGTTACATTGAAATGTAACAATTATTAAAATAAAAATGTTGTTACATCGGGGACTAATTGCCGGAATGCAGGCATGGTATGGAACTGATTAATTACGGAATAAACAATAAGATTGAGGGGGGAGGATCTTATTCGTGACTCTGGGATCGGGTGTTTTTAAGCTCGGGATTTCGGGATTGACCATTTCAGGATATCGGTTTTAAATTTATTTAAAGTTGGGATTCCGGGATCAGGACCCCTCCTACCCTCCCTCAATATTTGGGTCAACGATTGGTTGTCTACTCTCAAACAGTGATATATTTAATATATATATATATATAAATATTTCAGATTTTAAAGTAATTAATGTAATACCGCAGCTTACATATTGACATTAAGCACACTTTTATCGTCAAGAATGTCCAATGTAAACAGTGTACAGTGATATTGGTGGAAGATATTTTTATTTATGTTGTGAACTCCATTACTCAGAAGAGGTGTGTCTACATTGGCAGAATATATACAATGTATTACAGATTACAGTTTATACTGTGTGTTGTTGTTACAGGAAAGACTTCAATGTACGATTGGACTATTATATATATGTATATAAATAAAACCTTTAATGTAACATCTACTATGTTGAATACATTTTTTTAAACTTTGTATTTTCAATGACAGTTCCTACAAATCCAGTAAGCAGTTTTGGAGCATGTTTCTGTCCTGTGCATTTTTTGGTGAACCCACTCCAAGCAGCCAATCTTAAACCATGTGATTGATTGATTTTTGTTGCTTAACGTCCAGTGGCAAATAAACCATAAAATTTGTATAACTGTATAAACATTTTGTCTTGGTATTGTTTAAGTTTCGATTCAAACGCATCTCAGATTTTATATTTTCCACTAAAAACAAATTGTGTAATATGGAAAATCTTCCTTTGGTCCATTGTTCAAAGTATAATGACAGTAATAACTGTATGTATGCAATTATATACTGGTACTTAGAAGCGAATATTTTTCTCAGTTCTTGACAACAAACAATTGAACTCAGTGGCGAATCCAGAATGTTTGCCCAAGAGGGGGACCACTCCCATCACGCTTCAGTGATTCCCAATATAACCAACCAATATTTTACAAAAAATCCGCCTCTGGATCTATATTTGTTTTCGCTTTGGCACTACTAAACTGTAGCAGTTACGGTGACCTATAGTTGTTAATGTCTGTGTCATTTTGGTCTTTTGTGGATAGTTGTCTCATTGGCAATCATACCACATCTTCTTTTTTATATATGTAGTAGCTGTACCTTTCAGAATATCAAAACAATTAATACTATCATCATATTTCATTAATACAAATATTATGATCTAATATATATTCGTTTAGAAACAAAACTATAGGAGGTTCAAGTTTAATAAATATAGCGTGTCTATTTTAGTATGTATTCATCTCCAATATTGTTTGTCGTCATGCATATATATTTATATATATATATATGACACTACCATGATTACGATCTGGTTAAAATGATTGATGTGCAAATAAATTTGGAAAAGTCATTGGTTCAGGTATGTAACTGTTAAATTATTTCTTTTTCTCCTTCTTAACCTTTAAGTTGTTACACTTCTCATCCTTCTTTGCTTTCAATTTCTTACACTTATCGTCCTTTTCCTGCTTAGCCTTGCGTTTTTCATTTAGTATTTGTGGACTCGTTAACAGTCTATGGGAAGTTAACCTTCTGCTGTTTTTCTTAGGTGGTTTTGGAATTATAGGCGGCAATTTGAAAATATTCTCCAACTCTGAATTCCATTGAGAAGACCATCCAGTGATATCTTGATGAAGTGATGATTCCACAGTTTCTCCTGCAGTGATTTCCATGTTACCATCATTAAGTGCTGCCAAAATATTTGCAGCATCTAAATCCGATAAGCTTTGTGAGATCATTGGATCATTTGATGTGTTCAAAATAGAATTATTAGGGCTTTCGAAATCAACTGTGTATTCACCATCTTGGCCTTGATTTTCTGTCACTGTATGCACGGAGGTTGGGACCGCTGACCTGTGAATTTCAACAACAACTTCTAAGTTTTGCTGAACATTTTCTGGTTGAGCAATGGGCGTCACATCTGTGGGCAGTGATACAACTGGAATAGGGTTGTTTGGAACACTTTGTATGTTGGCCAAAACCCATTGAAGAGGGTGTTCATCAGTTTTGGATTGGCCATTATTGTTCCGGTCAAATGCATCGGAAGGGCTGAAAGCTTCTTTAGGAATTGCTAAAGGATTCCAGTGGTATATTCCTGTAGATTCAAACCCTGATACTATGTTTACCCTTGTGAGGGCCTTCTCATATGCCTGTCATATCAATTTCGGGGCTGATTCCTTGTTGACTATGTTGTTGGGGTCAGATGACATGTATTCGGTACATAAGTATCCATATTCCTTCATTAAAGGTCCAAACATTGTTCTGTCAAGAGGACACAAGAAGTGTGTTGTATGTGGTGGAAATGCAAGTACCTCTATCCTGTTTGCAAGGGCTGCTTCCAGAAGTCCCAATGTCTCATGTGAATGATGAGAATCTAAAACTAGAACCTGTGGTCGCTGGGGACCACAGTGTTTTAGAAACACGTTTTTAAACCAGTCCTCACCGAGCTCATCGTCCATCCATGCTTTTGCGTTTGACAGACAGACAGACAGACAGACAGACAGACAGACAGACAGACAGACAGACAGACAGACACACACACACACACCTTTAATAGCAATAGCTACTTTTTAATTATAATTATGTTAATATGCCTTTCAATTTATTACTTGATTACTACATTTAGAAATACAAAAGAACCTTCGTTATTTGCGATGTTCAGGGAAGTACATACATTTTCTGTAACTTTAAAATAGATGCATTTCGGTGAACTTCCAAGATTTGTTATTCTTTAAAAATAAAAGGAGATGTGTGTGGTTATTATTTTTCATGAAAACTATATATAAATATCACATTATATCTAATGACAAGTTTCTTGCCTCGTCAGCAGTAACTTAAAACCAGCTCAACACCAAATCTGCAAATATGTTTCAAAGCCGTCCTTCACTCTGATATCGGTGGATGTAGGAACGAATGCGTTGGTCATTTTTTTTTATAATTTTGTAATGGTCAATATATTATTAATTAAATTGTCACTAATCAAGAAATATTTATCGGCAAAAAACGACGGACATATTGAACAGCAAAATCTTCACATACATCAGTGTAAAAGAGAGGACAAAGAAAATACTGAGGGGACATTCAAACGCATGCAAAGGAAATAATTCACATTTTGATACAGAAGTTTTATTTTTACTTCAATTATCTTGCACAGAGAAAATGTTAATATTTGATAGGGGTACATAATATCAAAAGTCGTGTTGGTCATCAGTTATTTCATCTACACAATTTTGCATTCTGATGATATCGTTGCAAATTATTGCATTTTTTAAATGCATTGTTTTAAAAACAGATTTACACAATAACACTACACTGCGAATCTCAGAATCCTTGTCATATTCAGATTGTGACAATTCCGTTAAAACATATTCATGTAGACTACATTGTTTGCAAGTTTCACAATGAATGATAAGATCTTGGCCGAGTAGATATACTTTAGGGTGATAGAAAAACCATTCATTTTCTAGCATTGCTATAAGTTCTTTTCTAGTGAAAAATATTTTCATCTTGTTCACTGCAGAAAATGTGCCAATACTACGTAAATTCTGTAGCTTCAGAAAGGACATGGTAACTTAATGTTCTGTGTTTTTGGTAAAGGAAAATATTGCAGGTTAAATGTTGAATTCCAGGGAACACTATTTCCAACAATAATATGTCAAATTATGTGTAGTTTTATACTGAAAATGTTTTTTTCAGGAGTTTTTAGTTTATTATGTGTAAATTGTTTCTTACTGAAAATATAAGGGAGTGTTAAGTCCACAGAATTATTAGAACTAATTAGAAATTGTAGAAAATATGAAAGAGGGTGATCATTATGACTCAATTTCACCTAGAAATATTTTAAGAACTTTCAATTGTCATTGGATTCATTTCTGTACGAAAAAAGTGTGTCCGAATATCCCCTCTTTAATAGAAAATAGGGTTGGGGATGTTCGGACACATTTAAAAGGACAAAAGCACTGTGAAAAAGCTGTTAAAACCCGATGGAACAGGAAGAAACGGCAGAAGAAGAACATTAAAACCATAGAAAACTATTTTTGCAAAGGATACAGATAAAAAAACTCTGTAAAAAATCTCCTAAAGTAATTCACTGATCTAACGTTTTGCAGTTCCGGTTTTAATGTTTACAGTTAAATTTTGCCGCCGAAAAACTTTTTTCAAATATGAGCCAATGAAAAATCTTATTACAGAAGGGTATTCCCCAAGAGTTTGGAGTCAAGATAAGCCCATTTTAATTGGCTGTTCTTCAGATATGATCTCATGGGCTGCAAAATATGCCGAATCAGAACGGAGAACTGAAACAAAACTGTCCGAACTTCCCCCTCTGTCCGAACATCCCAGGTTGTACCCTACACAAAGATAGTTTATACTTTTTTCCCCACCTGAACTAGATGTAAAATTTACTTTCTTTTGTTTTAGCTAAACCAGGACAGGTTATAAAGGCTGATAGTAAGAGAAGCTGGTCTGTAACATTTACTATATATGGTCTCTCTCCAGAAGACATAAAGCATGCCAAGAGGGGATTGGATCGAGCAGTTAAAGAAAAATATAAATCAGATAAACACCATGATAGTAATATTTCAAAATTATCTGACGGCGAAGTAAGTAAATAATGGAAGATGTGGTTCTCCAATTTTTCATTTTTTCTCAGCAAGAAATATTTAATTCGTCTAAACCGTTTTAGTAAGTTCTGTTGATGAATTAACGGCTGGCACACAGATGTGTCTCCTCTATGTAACTATATCACTAGCTTAAAAAATCATTGACAATACCTACTCCAGAAATGGCACACATGACTTTTTTTTATGCCCCCTCAACTGAAAGTTGGGGCATATTGTTTTACCCCTGTCCGTCCATCCTTCTGTCCATCGGTCCGTCCTTCGGTCCATCTGTCTGTCCTACTGTCTGTCCGTCCCATTATGAGTATATAGTTATTCTGCATAAATCCTCCTACAGTTTGAACCCTAGGAAGTTTTCACCTTGCTATCTATTTGTATATATATTGGAGGTGTGGATGTGGTCAGGGTTTTGATTTTTATTAATATTTGCTCTTTTGAAAGATAGTTGAACTTTGTAATTTTTTGGAGTATTTACTTGCATAAGAGAAGCGTTTCAAGATAACTCCTCCTACAGTTTGAATGCTAGGAAAATTTTACTTTGCTGACTATTTGTATATATATTGAAAGTGTGCATGTGGTCAGGGTTTTGATTTTTATTGATATTTGCTCTTTTGGGAGATAGTTGAACTTTGTAATTTTTTGGAGTATTTACTTGCATAAGAGAAGCGTTTCAAGACAACTCCTACAGTTTAAATGCTAGGAAAATTTTACTTTGCTGACTATTTGTATATATGTTGAAGGTGTGCATGTGGTCAGGGTTTTGATTTTTATTGATATTTGCTCTTTTTGGAGATAGTTGAACTTTGTGTCATTTTTTGGGGTGTCTCCTAGACACAAGAATACCTCAAAGAAAGTTCTCAGTGACTTTTTTATAATACAGTTACTTCAGTGGAGTGTGGTGGGCATCACTTTGTCTAAGTTAGCTTTAAATCACAAGTGAAACAAAAATAACCTAGACAGATCATATCAATAGTTTTCATATGACCACAAACAAATTTTTTGGATCGTATAATTAATGGTATGAGGTCGTCGTCTGAGGCCAAAAAAGCACCAAAAACAAGCATTTTTCTAGTTCTAGACAATAACTTGTGTTTAAGTGTATGGATCTCTCTGAAATTGTACTACAAGGTTCCATACAACAAAGGAAAGGGTGGGATCGAGTGTGGGAGGATTAAAAAAGTATGGGGGTGGTTCCAACTTTTTATTTCAAAATGTTTTAAATTTCACAAATTTTTGAATAGTTTCATGAAGAAATCTTTACTTGCATAGTATTGTGCAATATATTTGAAAGAACTTGACATTTTTTTTTGTGTCATAAACCTATATTATGTCAAAATTTGATCACAATCCAAATTCAGACAGTATCAAGCTTGAATATTGTTTCCAAATTTGCCCCAATTGTTCGGGGTTCAACCTCTGCAGTCATAGAAGGCTGCGCTCAGTGATGCATTTTATTATCAAAGTGATACAAAAATCAAACCTTGTCAGTATGATACATAGCTACTCAAGGTGATGATGAGACACTTCTCCACAAAAGACCAAATATCTATGCAGAAATTAGCAACTATAGGTCATCATTCAGCCTTTAACAATGAGTAAAACCCATCTTGCATAGTCAGCTATAAATGGGCCTTAAATGACAAAAGTAAAACAATTCAAACTTGAAAACTAGCGGTCAAATTGATGTGTCTGCTCCAACAAATCTTAATATTTTTATGTAGGACTTGGAGGTACAATGGGGACGCTATAGTGTGACAAGTCATCTTCAAGTGTTATTCACAGATGCACAATTATTATGAAAAGTGAATCTTTATTTCCCAATGACAAAATGTCTAAAGGCGTACAAGTTTACCCCTATCCATCCGCCTGTCCAGATATTGATACATGGTTTGTCCAGCTATCTCCTCCTACAGGTTTTGAGCTACAGGTTTCAAATTTTGTAGGATGTTTCTTCCCATTATAGAGGTGTACATGTCAGACGGTTTTTGGGCTACAGCTTAGGTATTTTGTAGGCTGTTTTTATAAGACTGCAATTTTTTTCATTCATATAATGTATTCATGTCTTTGTCCAACATAGACAAGATAATGGAATTAATGCGCTACTGAACAATTTGATATAAGCAAAGGGAGCTTTGATAACTGTTGATTACAAGTTGAATTTACAACTTCAATTAAAGAGATAGAATCACCCATTATTGTTTTATGTAAAATTATTGATAATTTTAAAAATGCTTCTTCATTTTAGATTGGTCATCTGAAATCTATCGAAGGTAATTTTCCGATCAAGATGACAATAGACCAAGTGAGCTGTGAGATCATACTTGAAGGAATTCAAGATGAAGTATTAAATGCCAAGCAGGAGGTTTTTGATGCTCTGAGGAAGTTTGCGCACACTAGATTCTGTAAGGAGGAAGCTCTGATTATTAAAGAACAAGTTCAGTGGTATCTAAAGGTATGAAATAGAAATAGCAAGACCTAAAGAAAAAGTATAGTTCTTATGCCCCACCTACGATTTATGCCACACCTAAGATAGTAGAGAGGCATTCTGTTTTCTGGTCTGTGTGTCCATTTGTTCGTCTGTCTGTCCTGCTTCAGGTTAAAGATTTTGGTCAAGGTAGTTTTTGATGAGGTTGAAGTCCAAAAAACTTCTAAATGAATACACATGTTCCCTATAATATGATCTTTCTAATTTTCATGCCAAATAAGAGGTTAATCCCAATTTCAGGGTCCATTGAATATAGCAAATGATAGTGTGAGTGGCATCAGTGTACTATGGACACATTCATATTTTTTCATATTATTGGCTCAGTTTATATGTTTTAAATTCAGTGGAAAGTAATGATTTGATGCATTTTCAAAACAAGAACAGCCTTAAGTACTCTGATTGATGCTTAGAAAAGATTTGAGTCAGATATATATATATTCCATTACGCTAAATTATGTCTGAAAAAAACATATTTGAACAGGGGAGGGAGGATGGGGGCGCCAGTTTCTGTGCAATTGCTTATGAATCATTGAAGCATGGTTTTGAAATGAGGTCAATTTCAATATTGGTGATTTCCATATTTGCTGTCCAGGATTAGTTATTCTTGATAGAATGAAAAAGCGATATTTTATGTTGATTTTGTGCAAAATCTAATAAACCTTTCAACCAATGTTCTTAAAATTTTGATGTACTGTTACAGAATATTGTTAAGTTTGATATGATAATGAGGATTTATGATTTTGATGAAAACAGGTATGAATGTGGTAGGTATAAGAAGCCTAAAAATACTGAACAAAATATAGAAAACCGAGTTTGCTCTTAATTTGACAGCTCATTCCTGAATTGTTCTTTAGTAGACCTGTATTAATAAACGCGACTCAGAAAAATGGAATTGTATCAAATACTCTATTGATAGTTTAGTTTAGGTCATCAATTGGTTAATCAAATGAAAATTTCAAAGCTAGTATACACTAATCATATTTTATTTACATTTTGTGGGATTTTATTACTTCATA
The DNA here is from genome assembly GCA_037788925.1 of Mytilus galloprovincialis. Lineage (NCBI taxonomy): Eukaryota > Metazoa > Mollusca > Bivalvia > Mytilida > Mytilidae > Mytilus > Mytilus galloprovincialis. Next base: position 17,050,860 of record CM075335.1, on the reverse strand, counting down.
ACTCAAGTAGTGATACTATGTCATTTTATACTATAAAACTGTTTTAGGTCAGTTTCCAGCAGAGATGATTTTAATTGATAATTTCTTTCATGGTTGATATGTTATTCATTAAAGGATACTGATAGTGGCGTACCAAAGCTTATTGAATATCCAGAATTGATAAACATGTATCTAGAAACTGCTTACAAAGGAGATTCTAACCGAACAGAGGTTGAATTCAAAGACGATGAGGGAGAAGAATATGTTATTGTGCTGAAAGAAATGACAGAATACTTGAAAAAAGATAAAACAAATAAAGTAGATGTTTTGAGAAGGGAGAAAGTACAAGGTCTGTTTAACAAAAATCACATTTCAATTTTTCCTGGAAAAATGTAGAAACTACCTAATAAACTTTTTTTAAAAGATGTCAGCCACAATTTGCAATGTCTAAGGTGGTTTTCAAAATCAGCGTCAAACTGCCAAATAACTATTTTTAAAGAAGTCCCTTAGGAATGTATGTGCTTCCTTCTGTCTTGAAAGCAATTCCGTATGAATTCTCTTCAGACTGTTTCTCTAAATATTGTCTTGGAAAAGCACTGTCCTAAAGAACTTGAAGGATATTTTTGAAATTTATCATCTTTATCTTGGTTAGGTTAAAACTAAGCACTGATCAATACTTTTTGCTGAAGTTATGTGTCTTTGAAAGTTTTTTTAAAAGTTGCATTGTAACTGAATTAAAACTTTCTCATTCTTACATTTCTTGTTGGAATTTTAAATTTAAAGTAAAGGTTTATATCAGCTACATTTTGATTAGGATAAAAAAAATCAACTTCAATCAAGGAGTACATCTTGTGGGATATGTATAATACTTTCAAGTTCAATGCATTTCCGTAAAAAAAACTTTGGTTTTAGTGAATATCATTCGTGCATTTAGGGGTGTTGTCACTTCCTTTCCAATGTTGAGCGAGTGGTTGGAAAACTATAAAGCTATATTGCATGAATTATTTGGCGCAGGGATACAGGCGATTCCCTCCATCTGTTAAAAGACGTCATAAAGGCCTGCATAATTTTTTCTGGTGATGGACAAACTCGAAAGTGGTCTATTAGATGAAATTATGATGAGTACTAAATAGTCTTTTTTTGCATGTTGCTTTTTACATGAATTTAATCATTATGTCAATGATAACATTAATGTTGTTTTAATACCTATCTTCAGGAGATGGCGGTAATTTTGAGCCTCCACCAGAGTGGGATGAACATACTGGATCAGAAAATGTCAAGCTTGTAACACTTTTAAACACATCACCAGAATATAAACTTGTTGAACAAAAGTTTTTAACCTCTGTATTTAGTGGGAGACCAGAGTGGGTTAGCCAGTTCAATAAACAGTCATTCAAAGTAACAAAGGTAATAATAAGTTTTAACATTGTTTAAATGAGCCCAAATAAAATTTCATTTTCTGATTCATTACTCATCAAATTCCTGTTTACCAAATACTTTTCATTCACATTTACTTGGCAACTACAGTAGCCAAAGCTACCTGTTTTTTTACCTTTAGACTTATGATTATGAACTTTGGCATTAGTCTTGCCTAAAAGTCAATACTACTTCCTGAATCCATTATTTTATTCCCAAATGTAAGACTTACACTCGAATACAAACCAGAATGTCCTGAAATTTGTTATTATATTTTGTATGAATATGTTATTCCCTTTGATACATTTTCACATTCACCCCTCATGGACTTCGTGTTATTGATTAACATATTCCTACGCATTTAACGAAATTTGTTTAACATGCACACGTATAAAAATTGCAATTTGTATCCAACACAATCATTAGTTTGAACGTTGTTTCAATTTAGACTTGTTTATTTATTTCGTTTTGGCTTGTATTATATTTTCCCTCCGGTTTATATAATCCGTTCATCCTATTTCGACTCTTTTAAAATTCAAGAGTCAATCCTAAATTGAGGTAAATTATATGGCCTTCCAAATACTTTTTCGATCCCTATTATCACTGAAGAGACATTAATGGTTGAAATCTGATATGGTGTAAAAAAAATGTAAGCACCTCGTGTTTGTGGTTTACCATTTTTGTTTCATCTTTGCTGCAAGTTTATAGATTTATGCTTGGTATTAAATTAATATAAAGATCCATTTTGTTACATCTTTGTGATCAATTTATTTGGCTATCGTTGATGGCAGGGTTTAAGAACATCAGTTGTTTGACCTGTTAGTTAAATGCGTTTTGTTAAAATATACTTTTTCACTCTTTTGGTCTTTTTGGAAAATGTTGTTTGTGCTGTATTTAGACCCCTCTACAATGAAATTTGTTTTATCCACAGTTTCATCAAAGTTTATTAAGGAACAAATGTGAAACAACCATCAAATTTTTGAAAGAAAATTAGCAGTTAAAGTGTATTTTTGTTGGTTATATTTTATGGATTCATTATCAATGAAAAAATATGTGCACAGAGAGCTTACTTCAGTATATATGCATGCATTGGTTCAATAATTCTATGTAACTTTATCACGTTTTTAATCTATTGACAGATAGAGCGATTGCAAAATCTAAGTTTATACCATATGTATGCTGCGAAGAAAGCTCTAATGGATAAACAAAACCCTACTGGAACAAACAATGAGAAGGAATTGTGGCATGGAACACCAGACTCAGCTGTTGTCAGCATCAACTTCTATGGGTTTAACAGGAGTTATTGTCAGGACAACAGCAGTAAGTAAATTTTAGTCCCCTACCAACGAAGTCAAATGGGACTTTAGGTTTGCACTCTGTTTCATGTTTAAGAAAAAATAAAAATTAAACTGGATCTTACAGTTCACTTTTTTTCATTCCTCCATAAGGTTCCAAAATAAACTCAGTTGAGAAAGAAGTCAGAACTTCCCACAGGTAATAATTGAAGTAAGCAGTATTGATTGACATAGGCATTAGATGGACGATAGATACCTGGCAATAATTGGTGATTTAAACAGTGTAACTGAGTGGACCATATCAAGTGAAACTCAACTGTTTGTTAATTTTATCATCTACTGCTGGGAAGAAAACAAGTGCAGGGCAAAATCCAGTTAACTTTTGATTTTTTTCAAACTTGCAATATATTTAAATTTTATAATACGACCTCAATTTGTTTTACCGTCATATATTGGTATCTCGTTGTCCAAAGACAGTTGGTTTTCAGACAGTAACTTTAGTATTAGTTTATAGAAATCTATGAAATTTAAACACATGGTTAATAACCACAATAGGAAGGGTTGGATTGAATTTTGGGCTTATAGTCCTAACAGTTTAGGAATTTAGGGCCAAAAAGAGGCTCAAAAAGGCATTTTTCTAGTTTCCAGACAATAAATTGTGTTTCAGTGCATGGATCTCTCTGAAATTATACCAAAGGTTTCCATACCACAAAGGGATGGTTAGGATTGGCATAGGCATAGGTGTGTTATGGCTCAAACCATGCAGAACTTAGGGGCAAAAAGGGGTGAAAAGGGTTTCTTTTTTAATGGACAATTAAGACAATTTTAAAGCAGTCTAGGGGAGGTAATCCAAACATTTTATTATTTTTTGCCAAAAAAAAGTGGACGGAGAATACATTTTTTTGGTCAATTATAACAGCATAGTGTATTTCACAAAATCAAAAAAAAGGGGGAGGGGCAATTGGCAACAGCATAGTGTATTACACAAAAGCAAAATAATTAGTATAAATTCAAATCCTATAATCAATTCAAAGTTCTTTGACTACAGTTATTTTGTGTCAGAAACCCATTATGTATCAAATATTCAATTACAATCCAAATTCAAACCTGTATCAAGCGTGAATATTGTGTTCAATTTTGGCCCAATGGTTCAGGGTTGGACCTCTGTGGTCGTATCCAGCTGCGCTCTTTGAAGCAATTTATTTGTCTAGGGCATGCTATGCCTTAAAACTATTCCAGATGCACAGGTTTGTCTGTAAAAAGGTGAAAATGCAGCCATTTTGGGCAAAGTGTCCACATGAACCTTAAGTACCGAAATTAAAACATCTTAATAAACAGTGTTTAAAAATTATGCCAAACTTAATGATTCAAAGATTACTAAATGAAGTGAAATCCGTTACATCAGAAATGTTTTTCCAGTCTTAGTTATGAAGGGGAATTTGATTATGAGTGAAAAATGAGAAAACTTTTTTTTTTTTCAGAGGACGCATACTGGGGTGAGGGTGTTTATTTTGCAGCCGATGCATCATATTCAGCCAGAGGATGGTTATCAAAGCCATCTGCAAGTGGTGAACATAATATGTATATGTGTAAAGTGTTGACAGGTGTATCTTGTCCAGGACAAAGAGGAATGCGAGTTCTTCCTGTCAGAAAAGATGGGACAAATATGAACTATGACTCTGCTACAGATACCAACTATAATCCTACAGTAGAATATGTTATCTTTCACGATACACAAGCCTATCCTCAGTACTGCATTAAATTCAAGTATTAGTAATTCTATATGTAACCAGTGATTTTCAAATATATTAGGAAGACACACTTTTGCTTCAGTTAGAGTTTAATAAGTTGTGCAGTATTTTTAAGTTTCATTATTTTACATAGAATATTTTATCATTACTTTTCCAGAGAAAATGAACAGGAGTGGTTTGAAATTGTTCTTATATTTGTATACCATGCTGAGCACCTACGATCACTTCTAGTATTTACTAAGGTTTGTGTTGCTTATCCTTTTGTTTTCTATAATTTGTTTTGTGTACAGTTATCAAGATATTACACTTCAAAGAATTTCCTTTCTACAGCTACAAGCAATGAAGTCCACATCTAAGTGACCTAACTTTTCACTTTAAAATCGTTATAGAAATTATTACCTTGCTGCCCTAAAACGCCCCTCCAACTGTAACCTTATAGTGGAACTTGTATGCCTATTTTCATCCATCAAATTAATTACCAAAGAACATTGACATTAGTTTGATAAATGAATCTATATAAACATAAACTGGCTTAAGTGAAAGTTAATTGAAAGATTTTTACTTGTTTGCCTTTAAGAAAAATGAAAGAGCTTGTGATTGGAAAATTTCAATACTATGACATATAAATGTTTTAAATCCTAAGAAAGGTGCTTCATTACCTAATTTGTACTGTTATGCACCATTTACATAATTTAGAAAGATATTGTGATTCTGTTGACCATGTCGTGCTCGAGTATACTTACGGATTTGCAAATGTTTTGTCTCCATGCACTGACAATCGTAGACCATAAAGAATAGTATACTTTTTGTGACAACTTTTTTTTATATATATATGTATATATATATACTAGTAGAACTATTGACATCTTTACCACTATGTAAAAGAGCACCCAAGTTGATCATTGTGATTCTGTTACAATATACTTGCATGTAGTTGAATTGTTTGTTACTTATTTATATTTTTTGTTTTGTTTAATATATATATATATATAATTATTAGTTGATTTTCTTGACTTAGTCAAGCATTGATTGTGATGTTTTTGTTAAATTGTATGATACTTAGTATTGTTGTACATGCACCACTGGAGGGTGTATTTAAAAAAGCTTGGAATGTTGCAACACAGAAGTTTTTTTAGCCACAACCTTATTTCCTTCAGTTTGAATATTAAATATTCAAAGACACAAAGCCATGCCAAGGTCAGAACTACTAGACGATCTTGTTAAAGGATTGCTTGTACGCCTAGTGTGATTTGTTCCTATCTTCTACAAAAGTAATAAAATGTATGTGGTTGGATTTTTTCTACAAGATTTATGCGGGAAAACATTTATGTTATTCAATTCAATAGAAGTTTGTGCAAATACCACTGTTAAGAATTAAGATCTAATATTATATTATCTGCAAACCTTTTTAAAATGTTCTTTGGTGTTACTTGCCTTAATTTGAATATTCTGAGGGCAATGTTTTAATAACAGGAGGAGCACCTTAGAACACCCTTTGTTTCTTTGGCTTAAGTTGTCTTTAGTTTCTTATGTTGTGTTCTGCATCATGTTGTTTTTCTTTTTCTTTTGTTTTTCTTTTTTAATGTCATGGCATTGTCAGTTTGTGTTTTTGACATATGAGTTTATTATTTTGGTATCTTTCACCCCTCTTTTTACTGTGCCTAACCGATCACCTTTGGGGTATTATAATACCTACAGTGTTACCTGGATAAAAAATTGTCAACACAACTTGTCCATTTAAATTGTATGATAGGTATTGTGAGAGCTCATCAACAGGTGGTCATTTAACATCCCAGTGAAAAAAAATCACTAAAAGGTAAAATTTAAATGACTGATAGCTAGCTTGCTTTCCTCATGTATCATGACCAATGTCCTGAATAGACTATTCTATTTAGAGATGGGACATTTTAAGCCATTTCTTTTTGTGTCTCTATACAGTGAAGATGGAAATTCAAGCAGTGAATTTAGTTTATAAAAAATGGAGAAATATGTTTGCTTCATGGTGTTTTAATGTGGGATATATTTTAAGTTTCTGATTCCTGCATGATATGGAATTAAAGTGTTTGTGAAATGGATTTTTTTGGATAGCCCATCTAATTGTGAATTATTCTACAAGATGAATTATGTGTGGCTTGGTGTTTTCTAATGGGATATATTTTCATGTTATATTTAATATGATTCCTGAAATGGAATAGTAGTGATGCTAAGTTTCATTTAATATTCAGGATCTTCTTCAATTGGAATTACTGTGAAAAAATTATTTTCAATATATCAAAAAAAGTACAAATGGCTTAGTGAATAGAAGTTTCAGTGCTTTATTCTTCATTATGAAAGTGGGATTTACCAGCAACGATTTATTTGTGATTGTTAGCAAAACAAAAATTTTACAATAATTATCTTTATTAGTAAGAACAAATTGTGTATTTAATGTAAAATGTCCCAGACCTAAATAGAATAGTCCATTCAGGACATTGGACATGAGGAAAGCAAGCTAGCTATCAGTCATTTAAATTAACTCTGTCAATTTAAACAACCAGGTAAATCTACAGGTAGTTAAATGACCACCTGTTGATTATAGCTCTCACAATACCTATTGTATAATTTAAATGGACAAATTGTGTTGACAATTTTTTATCCAGGTAACACTGTAGGTATTATAATACCCCAAAGGTGATCGGTTAGGCACAGTAAAACTTTAAATTATATAAACCCATAGAAATAATCATCTATTGCAGAAAGTTCATTGCTTATTTTTTTAGAATATCCATCAAGCAATTTTCCCCTTAATTTTAAAAATGTTACTATTATGAATGGTTAAAGGGGATTTCCAAATAATTAAGGGAAAAAAAAAGACTGTGAATTGTACTATATTGAAACTGATTGTGAAATTGAATTCAATAATAATGTTTTTTTCTGTGTTAGCTTGTGTACATTATAATGACATTTTATACATGCTTAGGCACATCAAAGTTTTTTAAGTAAAAAAATAATAATGTATTAATATACATGAAGAGTATACCTATATGCAGAAACATTTGATCTTATCTATTTTATTGAATCATTCATCATGTATATATATTACGAAGCTGATTTTAACAATTATATACAATTTTAATATTTTTTTGTAAACATACGTTGTCCAATGTTGACTTATGAAGTGCATGAAATTACTAAGTTGATTATTACAGGAACTACCAACAAACACTTTTGCTTAACATTTGAAACTGTTGCTTAAACTCTGTCATTTAAGTATGGATATACCTTATTGAATGTTTTGTATGGAATAAATCATGGAAATGGATTTGGGTTGCTGTCTTAAAATTACTGTAAATTCAGAAATTATTGTGAGGTTTTTATTATTGCGAAAAAAGGCGCCAGGGTTAAAGTAGCAATAATTTTAACTCGCATTTTGAAATTTTTGTATGACCATGATGACCTAAACAGGATTTTTCTCAAGACCGCAAAAATTAAAATCACATTTAATCCAAAATGACAAAATCACAATAATAAATGCACGCAATAATTTCTGAATTTACAGTACATCTGTCCTACATCTTGGTTCATTCAAATATATCTGATTGAACCTTTGCATTATTTAAAATAAGCTGGCACTTAAAAGAGGGACGAAAGATACCAGAGGAACAGTCAAACTCATAAATCGAAAATAAACTGACTACGCCATGGCTAAAAATGAAAAATACAGACAAACAATAGTACACATGACACAACATATAAAACTAAAGAATAAGCAACACGAACCCCACAAAAAACTAGAGGTGATCTCAGATGCTACGGAAAGGTAAACAGATCCTGCTCCACATGTGGCACCCATCGTGTTGCTCATGTTATAAAAAATCCAGTAAATAGTTTAATTCGGTAGGTCACACTCATGAAAGGGAAGGAGATTGTAGTTTCGACGTAAGGAACATATCCGATATCATCTATGAAACCGCTATTCCATAACGGTCAACCAACTAGTGATGGCATCTGTAAAATTTATGAAGGGATGATTTCAACCACCATTTTGGAACCAATAAAGAATCCTACAGACGTATTCAATGCAACAAAGACAGCTATAAATTTTCTTTTTCTGTCAAACCATCAAAGACTGGAACAAATTACCCTCTGAAATCACTAAAAACAATACTACAGATGTGCTCCTTTATACTCATCCTCATATTAAATAAACAAATACTCTTGTTTTTATCTTATACAAAAATATAAAAATAACAAATGTATTATTTAAAACTAAATAAAAATTGTATATAACTTAAAAACAAAGAAAAATTGTAAAAATTGAAAATACGAAAATATATGACCAAAAACAACTTTGAACAAGAAATATTTTGCTAATCTATGTTGACAAAAAAAATATCCATATCAATTTATTTTGAAACATTTACTAGGCATGCGCCGGAAAGTTAACATCAGTACGTTGATGGTTTTCTAAAACAAAAGAAGAAGAAGATTCAGTTTATTAATTCTGATTTGTATCAACGACCTCACAGCCTTAATCCATATTATGATCCAAACGAAGCTTAATATGTAGAAGGAAATTTTGTTAGAATTTTGTTCTTGTTTTTCCGTATTTTATCTAAAAATAGACTTTGTTTTCTTCCAGTTAACATATGTATACAGTCTGCATTTAAGTTTTTAAAACATTAATTAGGTTCATAAACAATCCCGATTTTTACCAAACTTGATCAGAAGATTCTTACAATCAAAAGATAGTATAGATAGGAATATTTTTATTATTTTTTTCCTCATTTTTGTTGAGCCGGCAATTAACAGCAAAAGTAGGCGAGACACTGGGTTCTGCCGTTTCTGACCAAAGAATTGTGTGCTGTAACTAATGTTACATGTAAGCATTCCTAAACCCCAACCCCCCACCCCACCAAAAAAAAAGGACAGGTAAATGAACTTGATTTTATTGACATGCCTACAATAGTATAACAGGGATTATGCTATTGGGTTTGAGCCTTTATCCCTATCAGATTAAATTGTATATGAAAGGAGTATTTCATGTGTCTAATTCATGTTTACCAAAATTCCTTTATTTTAATTTATTAGATACTAGTAGTAGTTTGTTGCTATACAAATCCTTGCTTTGAATAAGCAATCAAGTATGTGCAATTATTGCCTAAATACAGAATCAAATGAGTTAAATGATTGATTCGCAAGCCATTATTTATGTTAATACATCAGCAATGCTGCTTACTTTATTTTGGCAAAATTGAACAAAACTGTCTGCTAATAGCAAATTATTAATTAAATATTATGTTATTATATAAATGTTTGAAAACAAAAAAAAAAAAAAACTTGTAGGTTTTTTGTAGCTTAAGTTTTTATGTTTGCCATGGGTTTATTCACCCTATTTTTGTGTGAATACATATATTTATATTAAAGGTAACTAGGTTTAATAAATCTATCCAAAAATTAATTTTAAGAAAATATATATTTCTTTTTATTCATGAATAAACATGGCAATATTTTTGAACAAGGATTATTTTAATCTGGAATAATTTTGATTTCTGGAAAATTGATTAGAAATGTATGATGAACAATAACCTAATTTTTGTAAGTTCATTTTGAAATATTAATGACAGTCAAATTAAAGTAAGTCAGTCACGCATGGTTAACCCTATTTGGTTGGGTTTCTGTTTAAAATGAATGGCTTGTTATGGAACATTAGATAGCTTTATTGTTACATTTGATTTTATTAAGAATGTCTGTTAATGAATGCTGATTGTAATAAAGAATTTTGATTAGGTGTATTTATGATATCTGTTATCTCACTGATTGTTGTATTAATAGTTTTTTTTGTTTGATAATGAAAATAATTTTTGTATTAAAAAACTACCGCCAGTAATCAGCTTGGAATGAGTAAAAAGAATGAATGTACAAATAATATGAATGTTTTAGTGCTGTTTTGTTTTTGTTCAAGCTGGATCTTGTTTCAATTCTTTATCATTATTTTGAAATTGTTAAAATGTATCAATTAAGAAGAATACTGAATACACATAACTTCAATGGTCTTCAGTTGTTTTATATTGAATAGAATGTGTTCCTGTATACTTCAGTGTGAATAAAAGGACATTAAAAAATATCTGGTAGCAGCAAAACATAGTAAATATTCTACAATACAACATAAATATTCAGTTAAATTCTCAACTTACTTTTAAAACATACTTTATTCCGATGATATACATAATACAGAAAGACCACAAAAATTATAAAAGAAATTAAGAGCAAAAATGTTCATGGACAAACATGATTAAAATGCTCTAGAAGGGTAAGCAGATCCTACTCCATTTGTGGTATTTGTCATATTACTTACATTCATACAAACCTGGTAGTATGTCTGAACATGGTATTTAAACATTTGAGCAGATGGATAGGATTGTTGTTACAACAAATGGAACCTGTCTTCGTCTGTGAAACTGGTATGTCATAGCATTAAAACAACTAGTAAAATTCTCAAAGGAAAGTTTTCAACTTTCTCCACTTGGAACTCTAACCATAATAATTCAGTACCTCCATGTGACCAACTCTCTCACTCCCATTCATGAAGCAGTTCTAGAACAGCTGAATATAACAATTGAATTGTTTAGGTTAATAAGAAGTTAGGTATCTTAGTTTACTTACTTCCTTGTAGGTAGCAAACCTCTATCAAGAAAATCATGATAGGAAATACAAGCTCTGAAATATGCTATCAATTTAAGAAATAGTTCATGGGGGCTTGAATATATCGTGATTTTACCACGAGTTGGCCCTTTTTATTTAAAAAGAGGTTTAATTTTAAGAATTTTAAGACTATAAGAATGATCACCCCAGAAATTTGACTATTTTTCGTGTTACGAACGAAATTTTCGGCCTTTAAGAATGCTTACCCTACAAATGCTTTACCTTCACGTTGTTGTACAATCCAATAGTTATTTGTTCCAGCAGAATCTAACTCCCTAGCCATACAAAACTGCCGCAGCAATGGGTTGGAAAATGGATGACACTAGTGCGTATTTAATCAAATTTGACTATTTTTCGTGTTTCGTGTTCGGCCTTTAAGAATGCTTACCCTACAAATGCTTTACCCCCGCTTTGTTGTACAATCCAATAGTTATTTGTTCCAGCAGAATCTAACTCCCTAGCCATACAAAACTGCCGCGGCAATGGGTTGGAAAGTGGATGACACTAGTGCGTATTTAATCAAATTTGACTATTTTTCGTGTTACGAACGATATTTTCGGCCTTTAAGAATGCTTACCCTACAAATGCTTTACCCTCACGTTGTTGTACAATCCAATAGTTATTTGTTCCAGCAGAATCTAACTCCCTAGCCATACAAAACTGCCGCGGCAATGGGTTGGAAAATGGATGACACTAGTGCGTATTTAATCAAATCGGACTATTTTTCGTGTTACGAACGAAATTTTCGGCCTTTGAGAATGCTTACCCTACAAATGCTTTACCATCACGTTGTTGTACAATCCAATAGTTATTTGTTCCAGCAGAATCTTAATTCCTAGCCATACAGAACTGCCGTTGCAATTGGTTGGAAAATGGATGACACTAGTGCGTATTTAATCAAATTTGACTATTTTTCGTGTTACGAACGAAATTTTCGGCCTTTAAGAATGCTTACTCTACAAATGCTTTACCCTCACGTTGTTGTACAATCCGATAGTTATTTGTTCCAGCAGAATCTTAATCCCTAGCCATACAGAACTGCCGCGGCAATGGGTTGGAAAATGGATGACACAAGTGCGTATTTAATCAAATTGGACTATTTTTCTTGTTACGAACGATATTTTCGGCTTTTAAGAATGCTTACCCTACAAATGCTTTACCCTCACGTTGTTGTACAATCCAATAGTTATTTGTTCCAGCAGAATCTTAATCCCTAGCCATACAGAACGCCGCGGCAATGGGTTGGAAAATGGATGACACTAGTGCGTATTTAATCAAATTTGACTATTTTTCGTGTTACGAACGAAATTTTCGGCCTTTAAGAATGCTTACCCTACAAATGCATTACCCTCACGTTGTTGTACAATCCAATAGTTATTTGTTCCAGCAGAGTCTTAATCCCTAGCCATACAGAACTGCCGCGGCAATGGGTTGGAAAATGGATGACACTAGTGCGTATTTAATCAAATTTGACTATTTTTCGTGTTACGAACGAAATTTTCGGCCTTTAAGAATGCTTACCCTACAAATGCTTTACCCTCACGTTGTTGTACAATCCAATAGTTATTTGTTCCAGCAAAATCTTAATCCCTAGCCATACAGAACTGCCGCGGCAATGGGTTGGAAAATGGATGACACTAGTGCGTATTTAATCAAATTTGACTATTTTTCGTGTTACGAACGAAATTTTCGGCCTTTAAGAATGCTTACCCTACAAATGCTTTACCCTCACGTTGTTGTACAATCCAATAGTTATTTGTTCCAGCAGAATCTTAATCCCTAGCCATACAGAACTGCCGCGGCAATGGGTTGGAAAATGGATGACACTAGTGCGTATTTAATCAAATTTGACTATTTTTCGTGTTACGAACGAAATTTTCGGCCTTTAAGAATGCTTACCCTACAAATGCTTTACCCTCACGTTGTTGTACAATCCAATAGTTATTTGTTCCAGCAGAATCTAACTCCCTAGCCATACAAAACTGCCGCGGCAATGGGTTGGAAAATGGATGACACTAGTGCGTATTTAATCAAATTTGACTATTTTTCGTGTTACGAACGAAATTTTCGGCCTTTAAGAATGCTTACCCTACAAATGCTTTACCCTCATGTTGTTGTACAATCCAATAGTTATTTGTTCCAGCAGAATCTTAATCCCTAGCCATACAGAACTGCCGCGGCAATGGGTTGGAAAATGGATGACACTAGTGCGTATTTAATCAAATTGGACTATTTTTCGTGTTACGAACGAAATTTTCGGCCTTTAAGAATGCTTACCCTACAAATGCTTTACCCTCAGGTTGTTGTACAATCCAATAGTTATTTGTTCCAGCAGAATCTTAATCCCTAGCCATACAGAACTGCCGCGGCAATGGGTTGGAAAATGGATGACACTAGTGCGTATTTAATCAAATTGGACTATTTTTCGTGTTACGAACGAACTTTTCGGCCTTTAAGAATGCTTACCCTACAAATGCTTTACCCTCACGTTGTTGTACAATCCAATAGTTATTTGTTCCAGCAGAATCTTAATCCCTAGCCATACAGAACTGCCGCGGCAATGGGTTGGAAAATGGATGACACTAGTGCGTATTTAATCAAATTTGACTATTTTTCGTGTTTCGAACGAAATTTTCGGCCTTTAAGAATGCTTACCCTACAAATGCTTTACCCTCACGTTGTTATACAATCCAATAGTTATTTGTTCCAGCAGAATCTTAATCCCTAGCCATACAGAACTGCCGCGGCAATGGGTTGGAAAGTGTATAACCCCAATGCGTTGGTTGATTGGTATCCCCAATGCGTATTTCATCGAATTTGGCTTTATCTATTATATTTCGTCCTTTAAGAATGCATATTTCAAAAATACTTTACCCTCGCGTTGTAGTGCTATCCAATAGGTATTTACTAGAGCAGACTCTATAATCCTTTACCATACATTACTGCCGCGGCAAAGTGTATTACCCCAATGTGTATCAAAGCTATTTGATCGTGCATTCAGACGTGCATTTAAAAACTACGATGTACTATTAGCAAAAGAGTTATTAAATTATAATCCTGGTACCTTTTACAACTATTTACTAGCCCTTTCAAGAATCCGAATGTTGTGGATGCTTTATCCTCTTTCCATGACAAATATGTCGTTGTTCCAGCAGATCAAGTCTCCAATAATATTGTCTTCATATGTAAAAAAAACATTATTTGCGATGTCTCCAAAGAGTTTGGAATAAATAGAACTACTTTTAATTCTACATATTCTTAAATAAAGGCAACAGTAGTATACCGCTGTTCAAAACTCGTAAATCTATGGAAAAAAAGAAAATCGGGGTATCTTAAACAACATTTACCAAGGAAGAAATTTTACAAAGTCACAAATCTGTCGTTTTTATACGACCGCAAAAATTGAAAAAATTTTTGGTCGTATATTGGTATCACGTTGGCGTCGTCGTCCGAATACTTTTAGTTTTCGCACTCTAACTTTAGTAAAAGTAAATAGAAATCTATGAAATTTTAACACAAGGTTTATGACCACAAAAGGAAGGTTGTGGTTGATTTTGGAAGTTTTGGTCCCAACATTTTAGGAATTAGGGGCCAAAAAGAGCCCAAATAAGCATTTTCTTAGTTTTCGCACTATAACTTTAGTTTAAGTAAATAGAAATCTATGAAATTTTGACACAAGGTTTATGACCACAAAAGAAAGTATGGGATTGATTTTGGGAGTTTTGGTTTTAACAGTTTAGGAATTAGAGGCCAACAAAGGGCCGAAATAAGCATTATTCTTGGTTTTCGCACATTAACTTTAGTATAAGTAAATAGAAATCAATGAAATTTAAACACAAGGTTTATGACCACAAAAGGAAGGTAGGGATTGTTTTGGGGAATTGAGGTCCCAACAGTTTAGGAATTAGGGGCCAAAAAGGGGCCCAAATAAGCATTATATTGGTTTTCGCACCATAACTTTAGTATAAGTGAATAGAAATCAATGAAATTTAAACACAAGGTTTATGACCATTAAGGGAAGGTTGGGTTTGATTTTGGGAGTTTTGGTCCCAACAGTTTAGAAATAAGGGGCCCAAAGGGTCCAAAATTGAACTTTGTTTGATTGCATCAAAAATTGAATAATTGGGGTTCTTTGATATGCTGAATCTAACTATGTATGTAGATTCTTAATTTTTGGTCCCGTTTTCAAATTGGTCTACATTAAGGTCCAAAGGGTCCAAAATTAAACTTAGTTTGATTTTAACAAAACTTGAATCCTTGGGGTTCCTTGATATGCTGAATCTAAAAATGTACTTAGATTTTTGATTATTGGCCCAGTTTTCAAGTTGGTCCAAATCGGGGTCCAAAATTAAACTTTGTTTGATTTCATCAAAAATTGAATAATTGGGTTTTTTTGATATACCAAATCTAACTGTGTATGTAGATTCTTAATTTTTGGTCCCGTTTTCAAATTGGTCTACATTAAAGTCCAAAGGGTCTAAAATTAAACTAAGTTTGATTTTAACAAAAATTGAATTCTTGAGCTTTTTTGATATGCTGAATCTAAACATGTACTAAGATTTTTGATTATGGGCCCAGTTTTCAAGTTGGTTCAAATCAGGATCCAAAATTATTATATTAAGTATTGTGCAATAGCAAGAAATTTTCAATTGCACAATATTCAGCAATAGCAAGAAATCTTCAATTGCACAGTTATGTGCAATAGCAAGAACTTTTCAATTGCACAGTATTGTGCAATAGCAAGAAATCTTCAATTGCACAGAATTGCGCAATAGCAAATATTTAAAATTGCACAGTATTGCGCAATAGCAAGAAATATCTAATTGCACAATATTGTGCAATAGCAAGAATTTTTCAATTGGAGTTATCTTTCTTTGTCCAGAATAGGTAGTTGAATCAACTTAAATCATTGTTTTATACAATATACAATGTATATATTCACTTTTACTACCAACTGATAAATTAAAACAATCTTTACCATTCAGTGATAACAAGTACTTTATTTTACATTTTAATATTTTTTGATGTATTTAAATGAGTAGTTATTGTTGCAAAGTCCATTAGAAATTTGAATTGAGATCAGTTTTGGAAAAAGGGAAAGGGGGATGAGGGAAAAAAATGGGGGGGGGGGGGGGGGGAGGTAAATTTTTCTCATTTCAGATTTCATAAATAAAAAGAAAATTTCTTCAAACATTTTTTTGAGAGGATTAATATTCAACAGCATAGTGAATTGCTCAAAGGCAAAAAAAATATTTTAAGTTCATTAGACCACATTCATTCTGTGTCAGAAACCTATGCTGTGTCAACTATTTCATCACAATCCAAATTTAGAGCTGAATCCAGCTTGAATGTTGTGTCCATATTTGCCCCAACCGTTCAGGGTTCAACCTCTGCGGTCGTATAAAGCTGCGCCCTGCGGAGCATCTGGTTTCTTTTGGTATCAACATCGAAGAAAACGAAGAAAATTTACAATCATTGTACAGGATACCAAAACTTCACAAACTCAATATAAAGAGCGATACATAGCTGGATCATCAAAATGTTCGACTAAATATCTTTCTAAAGTACTGACTATACTATTCTTTCTACAGTTAAAGATGGGCTTCAAAAATATTGTGATGAGATATATTCTACCAGTGGTGTTAACCAGATGTGGATTCTCAAAAATTCGAAAGATCTACTGCTTAATCTTCGACCACAATCTTTGCAATTTTGCAGCAACATAAAGACTTTTCTACGCTGTACATTACTATTCCCCATGCTCAGTTGAAAGATTGACTTCACAATCTCATTAAACAGAGCTTTTTCTATGAAAATGGGAATCGTAGATACGAATTTTCTTGTTTTGGGTTACAATCATTCATATTTTGTGAGGAACCACACTGAATCTACTAAAAAATATACTGAAGATGATATTATCCAAATGCTGGACTTTTTGATCGACAATATATTTGTTGAGTTTGGAGGATTTATATTTCAAACAACAGACAGTCGGTATTCCAATGGGTACTAATTGTGCAGCCCTACTGACCGATTTGTTTTTGTACTCGTATGAAGTAGAATTCATTTAAAACCTTCTAAAAGACAAAAAGAAAAAGCACCTTGCGAAATTCTTTAATTTTACTTTCCGATATATTGGTGATGTCCCATCATTGAATAACCCATATTTCAGCCAATATTTACAAGGACTGCTTCATACCTTGATCTTTTCCTCAATATTGACACAGATGGACGACTTCACACGAAAATCTATGATAAAAGGGACGATTTCAACTTCCCAATTATCAATTTTCCATTTCTCAGTAGTAACATACCCTCTGCCCCTTCGCATGGTGTTAATACATATCTCAATTGATACGTTATTCTCGTGCATGTTCACACTATACGGACTTCATATACAGGAGTATTCTCCTAACGCAGAAACAGCTCCAACAAAGTTATGATGAGGACAGATTAAAAATGACACTCTGTAAATTTTACGGACACCTTCACGAAATGGTTGATCCATACGATGTGTCTTTGTCCAAATTAACTAACTTTTTCTCAATCGATTTATGAATTTCGAACGGCGGTATACTACTGTTGCCTTTATTTATCAATTTTGACCTTTTGTAAGTGTTACGGACAAACTTTTTGGCCTTTAAAAATTTATATCCCAGAATTTTTTTATCCTCACGTTTTAAAGTACTACATGTACCAAATAGCTATTTATTTGAGCAGAATCTATAATATATAGCCATACAGAACTACCGAGACAATGGGTTGGTAAACTGGTGACCTCAATGCGTATTTTATCGAATTTGGCTTTATTTCCATGTTATGGAAGAAATTTTCGGCCTTTAAGAATGCTTACCCCATTAATGTGTTAAACCTGAAGGGCCTCATCTTATTGAACTATCCAATATGTATTCATTAGAACAGCGTATATAATCCCTTGTCATAAAGAACTACCGAGACAATGACTGGGTAAGTTGGTGTCCCCTATGCGTATTTATCAAACTTGACTCTTTTTCCGTGTTACGGACAAAATTTTCGGCCTTTAAGAATGTCTTAACCCAGAAATTGATTAACCTTCCGTTGTACTACTATCTAATAGCCTTTCATAGTGGCATCTTCTTTAATCCCTAGCCGTACAGATTTACCGGGAAATGAGTTGATTAAGTGGGTGTCCCCGGCTATGCGTATTTTATCGAATTTGGATGTATTTTCATGTTTCAGACGAATTTTTGTGCCTTTTAGAAAGCTAACCACAGAATTTCTTTACCCTCCCGTTAATGTTCTATCCAATAGCTGTTGATTAGAGCAGAATCTGTAAAATCTAGCCATACAGAACTGCCGAGGCAATGGGTCTGTAAGTTGGTTCCCCCCGTGAATGAGTTTTCTATCGAATCGACTTTATTTCAATGTTTCGGACGAAAATTTTAGGCATTTAAGTATGATCACCCCAGAAGTTTGAAAAATAAGTTGTATTGTCGATAAACCGGGAAAAAACATTTCAGTCGAATATAATATTAATATGAGTTTTGAAAATAGCAAAGGTGGGTTATATATTTGATTGGTGTCTTCCTCGTTTACCTATTCCTTGAATGCCAACAAAAATATTTCAATAGATGTTTATATAAGAACAATAGGTGTTTTTATAACTATTTAAATGATTTTATAAGTATTAAACTGTAAAACTTAATTAGAGAACTTGATAAAATTGCAACATTTTATCACTTTTTGATAAGAAAATATAGAAGATTTTGGGGTTAAAAGTATCATGAATGCTATAGAATTAAAGAAAATAAAAATATTTTTATTACTTTTATTAAAAAAAAAAATATTTTGGGAATGGAAATATTTCTTAACATAAGACATATTTAAAAAAAAATTAAAGAAATTCTAGTTAAATACAATTATTTCAAACTAAAACCAGATGCTCCGCAGGGCGCAGCTTTATACGACCGCAGAGGTTGTATCCTGAAAGGTTGGGGCAAGTATGGACACAACATTCAAGCTGGATTCAGCTCTAAATTTGGATTGTGATTAAATAGTTGACACAGCATAGGTTTTTGACACAGAATGAATGTGTTCTAATGAACTTAAAATTTTTTTTTGCCTTTAAGCAATTCACTATGCTGTTGAATATTAATCCTCTTAAAAAAATGGTTGAAGAAATTTTCTTTTTGTTTATGAAATCTGAAATGAGAAAAATTGCCCCCCCCCCCCCACCATTTTATTTCACACCCCCCTTTCCATTATTCCAAAACTGATCTCAATTCAAATTTCTAATGGAGTTTGCAACAATAACTACTCATTTAAATACATCATAAAATATTAAAATGTAAAAAAAAAGTGCTTGTAATTACTGGATGGTAAAGATTGTTTTAATTTATCAGTTGGTAGTAAAAGTGAATATACATTGTATATTGTATAAAACAATGATTTAAGTTGATTCAACTACTACTCTGGACAAAGAAAGATCACTCCAATTTTCAAAGAATATTTCATAAAAACTGTGCAATTGAAAATCTGAATACACGGTTAGATTCGGCATATTAAAGAACCCCAATAATTCTTTTTTTTATGAAATCAAACAAAGTTTAATTTTGGACCCTTTTGGCCCCTATTAGTTGGGACCAAAACTCTCAAAATCAATCCAAACCTTCCTTTTGTGGTCATAAACCTTGTGTTAAAATTTCATAGATTTCTATTAACTTATACTAATTTAAAAGTTATTGTGCAAAAACCAAGAAAAATGCTTATTTGTGACCTGTTTTGGCCCCTAATTCCTAAACTGTTGGGACCAAAACACCCAAAATCAATCCCAACCTTCCTTTTATGGTCATAAACCTTATGTTTAAATTTCATAGATTTCTATTTACTTTTACTAAAGTTAGAGTGCGAAAACTAAATGTCTTCGGACGACGACGACGACGACGGCAACGTGATACCAATATACGACCAAAACAATTTCAATTTTTGCGGTCGTATAAAAAGGATAATAGAGATTTATCTAAATCCATATCATATTGAATATTTTATTAGTAAATATAAACTTTATTAACTTTTTTGATTGAACAATTATTAATTAAATTTTACACTTGTAATAGACTGTTAAATGTAAATGGCTGACCAGTATAAAATATTCGGCAATATTCACATATGAAGATTGATAGTGTTTTTTTCAATCTGCTTATATGTTTACTTATGTTATATGTATTGTTTTCTGTGTTCTCTGTCTACAAACAAATAACATATTATTCAAAAAGTTCTTCTTTTTATGCTATGAAAAAAGTATGAGAATATACAAAGTTTGGAGAAATTCCATCAATTAAAATAGGAGAAAATTAAAGCACACAAAACTATAGAAATATTGAAAAAAGCATCAAAGTCAAAAGACTTAGTGATGCAACAATTTCAAAGTTTAGAGAAGATCATATTGGTTCAAGCAGTTACGGCAAAAAATAAATTTTCAACATTTTTACAAACATGAAATTCAATGTGCCTGGAATTTACCTTTCTGTTTAATTAGAATGATTGTTTTGAAAAGCATCTTTTGTTGTGATAACTTCTTGCACCTATTCCTCGAATGCCAACATAGTTTTACAGGTAAATTGTCGGTATATCAAAGGAAGATGGCATTCAAGGAAGGGCGTATGACATTTGCGCCGATTTTGAAAATTTTCATTCTTTCATTTGCGCCGATTTCATTTTTAGCTCACCTGGCCCAAAGGGTGAAATGTAGATTTTGGCTTATAATTCTGAAACCAAAGCATTTAGAGCAAATCGGACAAGGGGTTAAATTATTAATCAAGTCATTATCTATCTGTCCTGAAGTTAAAGATGAATTGGACAACTGGTTGTTGGGTTGCTGCCCCCCAATTGGTATTTTTTAAAGAAATTTTGCCTTTTTTGTTATTATTTTGAATATAAACTGTAAACAGCAATAATGTTCAGCAAAGTAAGATCTAAAAATAAGTCAACATGATCAAAATGGTCAGTTGACCCCTTAAGGAGTTATTGCCCTTTATAGTCAATTTTTACAATTTTCATTAATTTGGTAAATTTTTGTAAATTTTCACAAAATATTTTCCTCTGTATCTAAAAGGCCAAGTTTATTATAGATAGAGAAAATTGTAAGTATTAAGAATGTTCTGTAAATTAAGATCTACAAACACATCACCATCACCAAAACACAATTTTGTCATGAATCCATCTGTGTCCTTTGTTGGCTTTGTTTAATATGCACATAGACCAAGGTGAGCGACACAGACTCTTTAGAGCCTCTAGTTTCATTTGCGCCGATTTTATTTTTTCTCCTAATTGGATTTACATGTAAGTTTCAGGTAAGTTAAATACTTTTACATGGGCTGAGCACATCTAGTATAAAGACAAATTAAGCATCATTGGTAAATGGCTATCCCTTTTTTTCGGGTTACCATTCCTTCCCCCAAATGAAATCATTGACTGCTTCACGTTTGACAATATGTCTGACGCCAAATGTCTTACATTCTTAGCCTACAGACTAAGTACATATATATGCACACTGTAACGCTATCCACCTCATTTCTGAGCAGCTGGCCTGCACCCCAACTTATATGTTTTTAATAGATTTTATCAAGAAAATCCATGCCGTAACGTATGTTAAAATGCGAACTCGCATCAGTACGTAAGCCAGACAAAGGAAAGATGGCCCCCGTTAGCGACAATTATAGGAATATATTAGATGTGTTGCCTATACACACTCGACAAGAACAGATTTATGATTTGAATGTATTCCGTTTTAATGGATTTGAATCCTTCATTTTAGCATTTACAGACGGTGCTTTTATCTTAGGTTTTTACTTCTTGATTTTAAAGTATGTAAATATATAGCTTTTATATTGATTTATATTGCTCAATCCCTACTTCCACCTCCCCGTAGTGAGCAGAGGACAACATTTATATACATTTTATGATTGACAATTCATAACATTTGTACAACTGGCCGTTACGGAAGAGGTTGATAAATGGTAAATGAAAGAGGGACGAAAGATTCCAGAGTAACAGTCAAACTCATAAATCGACAATAAACTGACAACGACATGGCTAAAAATGAAAAGGACAAACAGACAAACAATAGTACACATACTGACACAACATAGAAAACTAAAGAATAAACAACTATAACATGATTGGGATAGAGAGTTGTCTCATTGGCACTCATAACGCATCTTCTTATATCTTTTCACCTGTAATTTACCTGTAAAAAAATCGGCGCAAATGAAAAATAAAATCGGCGCAAATGAAAGAAAAAAATCGGTGCAAATGAAATGCAAATCGGCGCAAATGCGCAACGCCGTCAAGGAATAAACCATTTGATCGACATCCTTGACTTAACAGATAATGATTTGTTTGAATAGTCATCATTATATTTTTGTAATATAAATTGTAAATGCTAAATACAAAACCGTAAATATGAGTTAGAAATCTACAAACTAAATATATAGGAATATTTTTTTTAGATAAGTGTCTGTGGAAAATATATATAAAAAACAGACACATATCCCTTTCATTCTCTTTTACCTCATAAGTCCCGTTATTTATTTACTATCGATTTGTGAGGGTCGTAATAGGGGTTCCTTCATGATCCTTCATGACGAATAACGGTAAAAATTCGCGCCAAATGACGTTTTAAAAAACGGTAATTTTTGGTGTATGACGATAACATGTGCACTTTCTTTTAGACAAAACAAACATCGACTGATTTTGACGAATCACGTTAATTTTTTTTCCAAAAATGATAGAAACGATAATTATTTGCGACCTCTAACGAATCAAGGTAACATTTTAACCAATTTGACGTTAAAAGGTAGCCGCAAATGGCAGTTTGACGCCTGACGTTTTTAAGGGCATTATATTACCCTCATTTATTATAGTCTTTTATAAAATACTGTAAAAATTTAGAAAAATTACCTACATTTTTGCTATATGACAGATCGTATCATGAATATTCATGCTGAAAATAAAATTTTCCCATAACGAAAGTAAAAAGTAAACTACGCATGCGTTTGAAAAGTTTGCGAAGTGTGGAAGGATATTTTTTTACCTGGTGCTGTTTAAGAACTTTTGTTTTAACTAGGTAAACTACGAATTGACTAGCCTATACCGTATCACCACTAAAATATTTGTAAACGAAAAAGGTATGACTAATAGATATTCAATATATAAGATAATGTAAAATATGTTTGTTCTTTTCATTCGTAACGCTAAATTTTCTACTTTCGTTTTCTCCTTGATCCTTTAAAGTAAATAAATAAAGGTTATTATACCGGCCACCTTTATTTGTGTTATTTTATGAAAGAAAACAACATAATTTGTAGATAGAAGATATTCGTTTTTATTTCAAATGATTAAGAATAACTGTTACTACTTTCATTTTCTGTTTCATCACAACCCAATTAAAATATTGAACCCGAAATCTCGAGGTCCTAAAATTTAAGGCAGCAACCATTTGATTTTCTGGGGGGGGGGGGGGGGGGGGGGGGGGGGGCTATGGTTTTTTTTGGAAAAAAAAGTTTGTTTCCAGTTTTTGGAGAAAAAAATAATTTGTTTTTGATTCTGAGAAAAAAAAATTGTTTGTTTCACCCTCAGCTGCCACTATATGTAATGCTAAAATTGAAAGAAAAAAATTGTTTTCGACTTGTCGCGAAAAAAATAGATTGTTTTTCGCCAAAGGCGAAAAAAAAAATTTGTCCAGAAAAAAAAACCATAGCCCCCCCCAGAAAATCAAATGGTTGCTGCCTAAGTGAGGCTAAATTTAAAGAAAAAAATTCAAATTCTGACATCACGAAATTCGAAAAAAAATCATTCCAAAATACTGAAAGGAGGAGTCATGAAATCCTGAGCTTAAAAGGGGGAAGAATACTTCAACCTGATGGTTTATTTCCATTCTTCATGATCGGAGCATTTTCGCTATCGAGGTCCGTTTTTCTACAGATTTTTTTTATATATTTACGTGTCTGTGATCATGGAAATTTATTTTCTGTGAATCGTGATTGACGTGATTGACAAAAACTCGTGATTTGACACCCCCCCCCCTAATCAGGCCCCTCACTTATTATTTGGGTTGCTGCTAGGGTTTTGTTACCCCACCCTTTTCACATAATTTAGATTTTGAAAATGGATACCTTTTCATATATTGCGTAGATAAAAATCTTGTAACCATTTCCCATATATTGTTTGGGTTTCGTGTTGTTTAATGAACATGTAAGGGGGTCTCATTGGGGGGTTCCCATCCCGGATCCCGCTTACTGTTTTGCCAGATTCCCGTATCCCGCTTACACTATGTACTTAAGCAATTCTCATTTTTTTGTCATTTCCTGGGTCAAGCAATACATTTTCCGTATTCAAGACACAATAATTTGACTTTCACATGTCACGCTTACAAAAAATCGACAATCCCACGTCACGCTTAGACCGCAATGAGACCCACATGTAAGAGCGCATGGAATTCAAAAGAGAAAACATTGGTTGATAAAAACACCAACAAAGATGACAGACGAAGAAGTCATGAGAACTTTATTGACCTTATCATATATGTCTGATAGTTTTCCTGACCTATTTACATATTTTCAAGCTTGAAAAGGTGACCTATTCCATCAGAGCTCCTATCATCTTGTATATAGGAACATCCACCCCTCCATCAATGTGAAATATGCTGAACTGCAATATTAGAAGTTTAGATGCATTCAATAATTTAAAAAAATAGTGTTGAGTGATAATAATGTGGGGTAATCCTGAAATAACTGGCGAAAAAAATGAAAAGATGAAAAGAGATATTTTCAGCCAGTTTCTTGCAAATGTTCCTTAGTTTATAGACTTTTCTGTATGTCCCCATAATCAAGGTGAATGCCAATAAATGTTTGTAAAATCATTCAATTATATATAGCTAATCAAAAGCTGTATAGGCACTATTTCTTGCCATTACAAATGCAGACAGAAAAAAAATGGTTTATTTAAATTATTTCTTGCATTTAGAGCAGTACATTTGGATTGCAAGAGAAAAAAAAGTAGGGGTCCATATACATTAATAAACAATAGTATTTCTAATGCCCCAACTTAATTTATAGCTTTTTATTCCACTGAATTATGCTCACAGTGTATTCTTAATGTCATGAATATAACTTTGTCTTACTGTGATTTAAGCTGTAGATCAAAATGCTATACAAACTACCTTCCCCCTTTTTTTACCAGGACCCCCTGTAAAGTTATACTATAGTTTCGTTTTTCCTTTGCAAATACTTTCAATCCATGGAATATACTTGATGATATTGTGGTGTTTAAGCAAATTTTTTATGCTTATCATTGCAATGTTGCATAAACAAATTAGATGTTACACAAGAATCATGTCTATGGTCATGACATAGGGGCTAATATTTTGAAGCTGAGTCATACATTTGTATGTATTCTATGTCTGTGGATATTTCTAGTGTCAGATGCAGTATACTTCAATAAGTTTAGTCCATGAATTTCTATAGTCATATGATTTTATATTGCATTTCAGATAAATGAGGAGACAATGAGATTTATCAGTTTAAACTAACTGAAATAATGAGTGGTGAATCTGATGAAGAGGAGTTTGAGGATGCCAGAAGTAGAAACTCTGAAAGCGATGAAAGTGATAACTCTCCTGATATATGGCATGGGCCTAACATGCCTCAAGATTCTACTCATTTAAGCCAGGACAATAATACTGAAAAAGACACAGAATTTGTAGCCTCTTTAAGCAGAGAACTACCAAAAGAGGAGAATAATCCACCCACAGTACCATCCAAAACTTTTAAACAGAAAAGAGATGCTTTTGAGAAACCAATGGAAATGGAAGAGAAAAGAAAGTCAGAAGGAGAGGAACAGAACCAGCCTTTGTTAAGAATCAAAACCACTGAAGAGGGAAACACTAGTGAGAATAGAATGTCTGTAAAAGACCGAGCCAGAATGTTTGAACAGCCAGGAGAACCATTCAGATCCAAATCTGTGGAATCTAATGTTGACGCTGCTCAGCTGGAAAACTCTTCTCATATATCAGAAACATATCCAGAGGCTGAGATTCACAGTAAAGGCAATGATGAGCAAAGACATCCTGAAGAAAGTAAAAGCATAGATAAACCATTAGGACAAACACTAGATTCAGAACAGCAGGATGAACAGCAGGATGAAGGTGTTGATAAAACAGGAGGACACAAAGAAGAACTAGAACATCCTGAAGCTGATAAGTTATCACCAGGGCAGCAGACTGACCTAAAGAGCCATATTATCTCTGAGATAGAAAGACCATCCCCATGGTCTAATCAAGATACAAGAACACAACAGGATCCCAGACCAAAGTCACATTTGGGATGGTGAGTATGTGACTGCTTAACTCTTAATTTATTTAGAGGACAGTTTTTTTAAAGGTGTGTATGTAGTTATTAGTCTGATTGTTATCACTGAGGAAATTAACTTTAACTCACTTCTCCTAGAAATATAGAACCTGAGGTTAAGGTACAAGTAATTGTTCTATAATTTTAAAAGCCAATACAGGTAGAGAAAAATCTTCCAGGGCAAAAATGATAAGAATGTCTAAATATATGAATATACCTAACTGTCTATTATAACCTAATTGTCAGACTAGTTGGCTAATATCTTTACAATTTAAATAGGTGTATATAAAAAGATTTTTTTGAAAGTTAAGGTCAGGAAGACAATGATATAAGATCTACAAACATAACTGAAATCTCTTTTATTGATTTCTCATGAGTATTTAAAATTTCAAACCTAGACATAGCAGTTCTACATTCTGCCGCCACCCAGCAAATTTTTCATTTTTCAGGTTTTATTGTTTTTATGCCCCCCCTACGATAGTAGAGGGGCATTATGTTTTCTGGTCTGTGCGTCCGTTCGTCTGTTCGTCCGTCCGTCCGTCTGTTCGTTCGTTCGTCTATTCGTTCGTCCGTCTGTCCCGCTTCAGGTTAAAGTTTTTGGTCAAGGTAGTTTTTGATTACGCTAAAGTCCAATCAACTTGAAACTTTATGCCCCACCTACGATAGTAGAGGGGCATTATGTTTTCTGGTCTGTGCGTCTGTTCATCTGTTCGTCCGTCCATCCGTCTGTTCGTTCGTCCGTCTGTTCGTTTGTCCGTCTGTCCCGCTTCAGGTTAAAGTTTTTGGTCAAGGTAGTTTTTGATGAAGCTAAAGTCTAATCAACTTGAAACTTAGTACACATGTTACTTATGATATAATCTTTCTAATTTTAAAGCCAAATTAAACTTTTGACCCCAATTTCACAGTCCACTGAACATAGAAAATGAAAGTGCGAGTTTCAGGTTAAAGTTTTTGGTCAAGGTAGTTTTTGATGAAGCTGAAGTCCGATCAACTTGAAACTTAGTACACATGTTACTTAGGATATGTTCTTTCTAATTTTAAAGCCTATTTTAAACTTTTGACCCCAATTTCACGGTCCACTGAACATAGAAAATGAAAGTGCGAGTTTCAGGTTAAAGTTTTTAGTCAAGATAGTTTTTGATGAAACTGAAGTCCAATCAACTTGAAACTTAGTACACATGTTCCCTATGGTATGATCTTTCTTATTTTATTGCTTTATTATATTTTTTACCAATTTTCACGTTCCATTGAACTTGGAAAATGATAGTGCGAGTGGCGCATCCGTGTACTTTGGACACATTCTTGTTCATTATGATTATGATGGAAATAAAACCTTCCATCCAGAATCAGTTGGTGTTTTCCTGGCCATTTTAACTTTTGCAAAGTTAGGTCTCTATTTGCATAAAAACAATAGCTAATTAATGCTTTCAGAGGCGGATTTAGGGGGGCATCCCCCTTTTTTTGGGAAAAAATTTGGTTGCTTATATAGGGAATCACTGATGGGTGACTGGAGTGGGCCCCCACTTATGAAAATTTCTGGATCTGCCACTGGCTTTCTGTGGCATTGGTAAATAAAGTAATAATTAAAAGAGTTAATGTAAAAAATAACATTTTGGTTGTATGCATTTTATCTTTTTAAGTTCATTTCCAATTTTTTACCATCACTTGGTGTCCGATGTTGTATGTCATCATTTTCCATCCTGTTAAAACAATTTCAAAAATCTTCTCCTCTGAAGCTGCTTAATCAATTCAAACCAAACCTTTAAGCTGATCATTAGATCAAGGTCAGCCTAATCTGGTTTTTAATTTTAGGTTATTGCCCCTAAATTGATGATTTAAGGGGAATTTTACAGTTTTCGACTATAATAGTTAATATTAATATAGATGAAGAAAAACCGTAAACAGCAAAATTTTCAGCAAAATAAAGTAAAATCTACAAAGAAGTTTTTAAGTGACCAAAATTATCAATTGACCCCTTAAGGAGTTATTGTCCTTTTTTCACAATTTGTTCATCAAGTTTGCTTACTATAAAAAATCTTATCCTTTGAAACTGCTGAAACAATTTCAGCCAAATTCAGGCTGAATCAGAATTGAGTATTTAGTATAAATTTGGTGCTTTAATTGCTTGTATCAAAGTCAAGAAACATAGCCACTGAGTAGGGGTAAAATGCGTTGTTTTGCTTTTAAAAATTGAAAGGCAAAAAAAAACTATGCTGGAAGACTTAGCAAAATATTACATGTGAGCGATTTAGGCTCTTGAGAGCCTCTTGTTTTTATATTATCAGCTAATTTTATATTTTTTGATAATAGGCCAGGCACTCCCCCACCAGAGGAAGGAATGTATAGCCCTGGCAGACAGTTCCCTCAATACCAAGGTGTTCCTAAAGATACAACAGGTCTCCCCCGTCCAGTTTATAATTCTACAAAAACAGGTCCAAGAGAATTGCAACCAATATCTCCTGAAAAGCCTCATGAATGGAATCAATATGCATATCATAAATATAAACATCAACCATTCCATGTTCCACCAGAGGTAGTTGATCCTGATATACCAGTATTAGGTCAAGGGCAAGGAAAGGTTAAACCAGAACCTAAGCATGGTTTACCATCTGATAAAACAGAAAATCTTGTCAGACAAGTTCCAACAGGAAAAGAAGAGAAAAAAGGAACTCCGCAAAAGACAGGAGAAGAAAAAAACGGTACACCAATAAAAGAGGATGGTATATCTGAAGATCTTAAAGGGAAACCAGCCCAAGGAAACGAAGGTCAAGGTAAATAAATCAATAAAAGATGCGCTCAAAAATAACATGTATGAAGAATTTTACAACTAGCAATAGTAGTCTCTCTTTTAAGGTGTTTGATCTTCCTTTATATCAGACTAAAAGTTATCTGGAAATGATAATATTAAATACAATGACATTTTTATTTGCTTATTTTGCCTTTTAAAATAGTTGTTAGACTTAGTTATAAAATATTCATAAGTTTTTAATATTCAGCAAAATATGTATTAAAACCTGTCTAATAAGTTTGAAAGAGATTTTTTTTTACTGAAAAAAACTGTTTTCAATGTACATTATAAATATTGATTATATCTGTTCAAAAGGAGGAGAGGTATACTGCTATCCCTATCTGATCCTATCTGCATCCATCTGTAGATCTATCTGTCATGTCTGTGAAATTTGTAATCAGACTTCAGGTCAGCATGCTATGACTTTGAGATAAAGTGCTGTTCCTTTGCTTTTGTGTGTTTTTTGCAGTGCATGTACTGATTTTGTGTCATGCATGGATGCCCTATATCCTTTGTTGTTCAATGAAATTGAGAATGGAAATGGGGAATGTGTCAAAGAGACAATAAACTGACCACAGATCAGACAACAGCCGAAGGCCACCAATAGGTCTTGAATGCAGCAAGAAACTCCCGCACCCGGAAGGGTCCTTCAGCCGTCCCCTAAACTGGCGGATCCAGAAATTTTCATAAGTGGGGGCCCACTGACTGACCTAAGAGGGGGCCTGCTCCAGTCAGGCTTCAGTGATTCCCTATATAAGCAACCAAATTTTTTCCAAGAAAGGGGGGGCCTGGGCCCCCTGCCCCCCGTAAATCCGCCTCTGCTAAACGAATATGTATAATAGTTCAGTGATAATGGATGTCACACTAAACTCCAAAATTAAACACAAGAAACTAAAATTTAAAATCATACAAGACTAACAAAGGTCACAGCTCCTGACTTGGGACAGGTTCAAAAATGAGGCAGAGTTAAACATGTTTTTTGAGAGATCTCAACCCTCCGTCTATACCTCTAGCAAATGTAGAAAAATCAAATGCACAGCAATACGCATAGTAAAACTCAGTTTAAGAGAAGTCAGAGTCTGTTGTCAGAATAGGTAACAAAAGAAACTAAACAAAATAGCAATAATAAATAATTAACAACATACTACTAGCATGAGAAGAACATAACCTGTGTCATGCCAACAACTGGTTTAGAATAAAGTATACCATGTGACACGGTTTAGATTCAAAATTAGTTCATCCTGTTTACTAAATACTTATAGATAACAATATTATCTTTTTTTTTTTTGTAGGAACAAAAGCAGCTGATAAAAAGCCTGGTCCTTCTCAACAGGTAAGTAGCAGTACTGGTAAGTTAAAAAAAAATAACTATCAAATTAATGACATAATTTTTATTCGGTACTCGCTTGACACTATTTTTTTATGCCCCACCTACAATAGTAGGGGGGCATTATGTTTTCTGGTCTGTGCGTCCGTCCATTCGTCCGTTCGTCTGTTGTACCGTCTGTCCGTCTGTTGTACCGTCTGTCCGTCTGTCTGTCCTGCTTCAGGTTAAAGTTTTGGACAAGGTAGTTTTTGATGAAGCTGAAGTCCAATCAACTTGAAACTTAGTACACACTAGAACACACCCGTGATATCGCGGGTCTGTGACTGAATTAAAGAATATAACTATACGTAAGCCTTATTTTAGTATTGGTATTGTCATCTGATAAAGTCATGCCGATTATAAGATGCACAGTTTTCTCTGCTTTCAACATCTTTCTGTTTGAACTCGTCGACCTGGAACTTATCAATTATTGGTACTATTATTTATTTGGAAAACAAAATGGCCAGGAAAGGAGTATTTTTTTAATCAACAGCATTGTCCTTTATGAGTTATAAATAAAGTTGAATTCTTGGATTTGCTGTTTGGCGCCATTCTGGCTAACAAATTGAAAACTGTACATGCTGTTCCTATACACCTTATTTTAAGTCCAGATTTTTATTATTCGTATTGTCATCTTAGAAAGTCATACTGATTAAAATACTACAATCGGGAACAATGTGACAATGATTGAATTTAGTTGTGTCAACCCTGTGATTACGACCCATGTATATAGCAAAATCTTAAATACAGCGTTTGGTGGTGCGCCTGTCAGATGCGGAATGTACAGATAAGTTAATAGGTAACAGGTGAATATACTTTTGGTATCGGTATCGGATTCGACCCGGAACTTCTTAAATATTGGCAATATTAATTATGTGGAAAACAAAAGGGTCTGGAGTGGTGTAATTTTTAATCAACAGCATTGTACTATTTTAGTTATATATAAAGTTGAATTCTTTGATACATCGTTTTTACGTGAGGACGGCTGACAAATTGGACATCGTAATTTTAGTATTATAGATGTTTCTTATGATATGATCTTTCTAATTTTAAAGCCAAATTAAACTTTTGACCCCAATTTCACAGTCCACTGAACATAGAAAATGAAAGTGCGAGTTTCAGGTTAAAGTTTTTGGTCAAGGTAGTTTTTGATGAAGTTGAAGTCCAATCAACTTGAAACTTAGTACACATGTTCCCTGTGATATGATCTTTCTTATTTTAATGCCTAATTATATTTTTGACCCATTTTCACGGCCCATTGAACATGGAAAATGATAGTGCGAGTGGGGCATCCTTGTACTTTGAACACTTCTTGTTTGCATTTTCATATGTCCTAGCTTCCATTTGGGTTCGTAAGTGCTCTTATTGATACAAGTTTTGCCAGATTTTTATGAAATTGATATCAGGTTTATATGAATGCTGATTAACTGTTTTGTAAGAGTTATGTCATTTCTAAAGAAAATTGCATATAAGCACTCCAAGGTTTGTGAATTCGAATCCTGCACCATGCAGGTACATTTGACTCCAATCTTCATAATCTTAATTGACTGGTATTGTCAGTTTTCCTACGAAAGGTCTGGGTTTTTTTTGGCACTGCAGCTTCCTCCACCAATAAATACTGACCACCACAAAGCAGCAAAATAGTGTTGAAAGTGTTAATAAACACCGATCAATCAATCAATCTATATGTTGTAGAAGCGAGAGAAGTGTTATATATGTGTGTCTGGTATTGACAAGGATACAAGTACTGAAACAATCATTAATTTGCTGGAAGGAAGAGCCAAACTTGGGATAATTACTGAACAGTCCGTGAGGGACAAGGACAATCATGCTGTTGTTGTATTTAAGGATAAGATAGGTAAGATATTATTCTTAGCTCATCTGGACATCAGGCTATCCTGAGGGACAAGGAAAATCATGCTGTTGTTGTATTTGAGGATAAGATAGGTAAGTTATTATTCTTAGCTCACCTGGACAGCAGGCTATTGTGAGGGACAAGGAAGTTCATGCTGTTATTGTATTTGAGAATAAGATAGAAAAGTTATTATTCTTAGCTCACCTGGCCAACAGGCTATTGTGAGGGACAAGGAAGTTCATGCTGTTATTGTATTTGAGAATAAGATAGAAAAGTTATTATTCTTAGCTCAACTGGACAACAGGCTATTGTGAGGGACAAGGAAGTTCATGCTGTTATTGTATTTGAGAATAAGATAGAAAAGTTATTATTCTTAGCTCACCTGGCCAACAGGCTATTGTGAGGGACAAGGAAGTTCATGCTGTTATTGTATTTGAGAATAAGATAGAAAAGTTATTATTCTTAGCTCACCTGGGCAACATGCTATCGTGAGGGACAAGGAAGATCCTACTGTTGTTGTAATTAAGGATTAGATAGGTAAGTTATTATTCTTAGCTCACCTGGAAAACCGGCTATTGTGAGGGACAAGGAAGATCATGCTGTTGTTGTATTTAAGGATAAGATAGATAAGTTATTATTTTTAGCTCACCTGGACAACAGGCTATTGTGAGGGACAAGGAAGATCATGCTGTTGTTGTATTTAAGGATAAGATAAATAAGTTATTATTCTTAGCTCACCTGGACAACAGGCTATTGTGAGGGACAAGGAAAATCATGACTTTCTTAGTGCTTAACAATGCAGTGGCGGATCCAGAACTTTTTATCCTCACTTTATTCCTGGGGCAGTATGATTTTTTAAGATTGACCTATAATTAATAATGTGTCCCCACAGAGGCAATGATTAAATAAATGGCTTAAAACAAAAATCTCAAATGTCAGTGCCTCAATTGCAATTACGCAGCAGCAACTAAAATGTGTTACAGGGTTATAAGCACCTCAGATCAACATTGTATGAATCTAGTGTATATAAACTTTTTTATTCCTGAGGTCATACTACTATTTTTATGCCCCCACCATATTGAGTTTTATCCTTGTTTTTTTCTGTAAGTATGTACGTCCCTTACTTGTACGTACGTCCATACATCCCAAAATTGATTTCTGTTCTCTTACTTTAGTTTGCCTGAACCAAATTTTATGAAACTTATACGCAACCACAAAACACAAGTCAAGTTTGAATTTTGTTGGCGTCACTTTTACCATTCCAGATGTAAAGGGGTGAAATTTTCAGTATACCCTATCAAGTATATATACCTTTATATATAAAACATAAACATAAAAATGGTCTTTAGATTTAGAAGTATAGATATATAAGAATGTGTCCCCAGTACACGCATACCCAATCTGCACTATCATTTTCTATGTTCAGTGGACCGTGAAAATGGAGTAAAAACTCTAATTTGGCATTAAAATTAGAAAGATTATATCACAGGGAACAACTATAATACTAAAATGACGAGGTCCAATTTATCAGCCGTCATGGGGTAAAAACGACAAATCAAAGAATTCAATTTTATATATATCCAATATAGGACAATGGTGTTGATTAAAAATTACAGCACTCTTCCACATAATTAATATTCACCTGTTACCTATTACCTTATCGGTACATTTCTCATCTGACGGGCGCACCACCAAACAGTGTATTTCGGATTTTGCCATGTACACGGGTCATAGTCACAGGGTTGACACTACTAAATTCAATCATTGTCAAATTGTTCCCTATTGTAGTATTTTAAGCAGTAAGACTTTCTAAGATGACAATATGAGTACTAAAAATCTGGACTTAAAATAAGGCGTATAGGTACAGTTTTTAATTTGTAAGCGGGCATGACATAAAACAGCGAATCAAAGAATTCAACTTTATTTATAACTAAATTAATAAATATTGGACAATGCTGTTGATTAAAAAATACTCCATTCCAGGACCTTTTGTTTTCAATTAATATTACCAATAATTGATAAGTTCCAGGTCGACGGGTTCAAACAGACAGATTTTGAAAGCAGAGAACACTGTGCATCTTATAATCGGCATGACTTTATCAGATGGCAATCCCAATACTAAAATAAGGCGTAGGCATAGTTATATACTTTAATTCAGTCACAGACCCGCGATATCACGGGTGTGTTCTAGTGTGTACTAAGTTTCAAATTGATTGGACTTCAACTTCATCAAAAGCTACCTTGACCAAAAACTTTAACCTGAATGGGACAGACGAACGGACGGAAGGACGGACGGACGAAGGGACGCACAGACCAGAAAACATAATGCCCATAAATTGGGCATAAAAAGTGATTTTTGGAAATTGCTGGCGAGACAATGGTTTAGTTTAAAAAATCAAAACAGTGATTTAAATACATATTTAAAATAATACACGTCAATAAACTATTTGAAATAATACACATATACAGTTGCAAACTTTCCAGAGGTGCTATCCAGCACTTTGATTATCAATGGGAGCTTAATTGTGTTTAGTTAAGGTGTGAGTTACATTAACACAACACTGAGTTTAGGTCAACGTGAACACCGCCTTATTCTTTTATTTCATCTACCAGATAAACTGCAATGTAACATATAATTGATTTATTTTCAGATATAGAAAAACTAAGCGAATCATGTAGAAGCAAAAAAAATACAAGTATTAATTTGGAATTTAAAGAAGTTGATCCACCAAAGTTAGTTATAGCCAGTTCCCAGGATGACAAATTTACAGAAGTTACTTTCAGGAATTACTTAGAGTCCAAAAGGAAATTTTCGGTTAGGAGAGTGCATACAACTGAAGAAGGATTTATTTTAGCAAAGTTTAAGGAGAATTCTGGTATGTGTCTGAAAAGCTTGTAAATTGAAGCATTTAAAAAAATCATTATTGATATCAATACAATATATTAGGAAAGATCATTTGATTTTTGATCCAACAAAGATATCTCTATATGTAGAGTAATTGTTATGATCTGTTAATACATGTAGAACTAATGCACTTGTCATATCCAAACCAGATGGCAACAACTTATGATAAGTAAATAGTATTTGGTATGCAGGTTTATAAGCATTGGTATTTCTTATTTCCATAGAGGTGAGGAATTTGGCCCTGCACGTTCAGTCATGGTTCATTGACTAAATGTTTTTCAAAGCTCATTTGTTTGAAAAAAATTACCAAACCAAATTGGGTCAAGTAGGATAAACGGTACTGTAGTTCCTTCGGAAGAACAGAGTAATAAATCGGTTTAACTTAAGAAGTAAATCGGTGTATATGAACATAAATTTACAGACTGACAGGTCGACAGGTTGACACTATATAGGTCGACAAGTTTAAAAGTTGACAGGTTGACAAGTGTTAAGGTTGACAGGTTGACAAGTGTTGAGGTTGACAGGTTGACAAGTGTTACGGTCGACAGGTTGACAGTTTGATAAGTGTTAAGGTCGACAGGTTGACAGGTTGACAAATTATAAGGTCGACAAGTTGACAGGTTGACAAATGTTAAGGTCGACAGGTTGACAGGTTGAAGGGTTTAATTTTACAATTAAACAAGTAAATGAAAGTACATCATCCATTAAATAAAATTAAATTAACTTCAGTTTTTAACCTTTTTTACAAGTATTGAGTTATAACTTTTATATCTTTTTTTCAATCAGTCATTTTGTCAACTTGTCAACCAGAACTTACTTGTTATTATATTAAATTATCAACTTATCAAACTGTCAACCTGTCGACTTGTCAACCTGTCAACCACTTATTTCAACCATAACATTTTTAAAATTGTCAACCTGTCGACTTGTCAACTTGTCAACCACTTATTCCAACCATAACGTTTTTAAAATTGTCAACCTGTCGACTTGTCAACCTGTAAATCACTCATTTATTTCAGTTTAATGTAAAATTTAAACAGTTTTAACTTTATTTCTCATGAATACATACACGTATGAATTTATTGCAAAAGCCGGAACTATAGTACCGTATATCCTACTTGAGCCACCAAATTTACCATTTACATTGTACATTGTATGTACTATCAAATTTATAAAAATGAGAGACATATCTCTGTGTCAAAAATGTTTATGTTTAATCTTATTAAGGTGGTATCTAACACTTCAGGGAGATAACTCTGTAAAATCAGCTAAACATTTTAATAACGTTGTTTTTTTAAGGAAATATTAAGCTTCTCAATGATCAAAATAAGTGTTTATTCAAACTGCTATCTATCCAATCATTTTTACCTTGAAAGGGATTGGTTCAAGTTTTCTGAAATTTTTTCATATTTTTTTCAAAAGGTCAACACGGTCAAAGTAAATATTTTGTCAAAATTTTATGAAAATTAAACCAGCAAAATTAATTTCAGCCAAGGTGTTGGGTACCAGCTTAATTTGTCACAAAATATGTGCACTTACACTGTCCAAATCTTATTGAGTAAGCCAGAACATTTTTTTAAAATTTTAATTCATGGTTTAAATCATGGTTTAAAAGAATTGCATTGCACAATAGCTGTGTTCTTCAGTTAGCTGAAAGTGGGGCAAAGTTTAATTTTGCATATATTGTATCATGGGATAAAATGTTGAAAAATCTTCGATTAACATTTAACTTGTTGGAAGAAGTCATTATTACCTGAAACTGTTGAAATTGACCATGGATGTTTAAAATCTATCATTGTTTTTTTTTCAGAAGTTGAACAAATTCTTAAGGATACAAATATTAAAATAGGAGGCTTTGAAGTTATTGTTTCACCAATGTATTATTGTGACCATGGGGTGTGCTTGGATCACAATTTGCATAGAGTTTCCATTCCTGCTCCTTTCAAACCTTCTGTTCCAGATAGTCATATCAAATCTTTCATCATAGAAATTACGTCGGTATGTGATGCTAAACTTAAAGCACATCATGGTCAATTGATACAAAAGGATGAAATCCATATTGAATGTACACTTGACCCTAAAAGCAAAGATACTAGAAAGAAAGTACAAACATGGGAAAAGGATATAAGAAAAGCATGGGAAGAATTTGTTAAAGATTGTGCTCACAAAAAGGAAATACAGATTAATGATGCAATAAAAGAATCATTACTTGAACATATAAACAAAACTAAAATTAGTCATACATCTGAAAAATTGAAAGTCTTGTTTCATGATGATTCACAACTGAAATTTGTTTTTGTTGGTGAATCCAAAATAGTTGAAAACTTCCATAACCAAGTTTCAGCCAAGAAGATAGAAATTCAAAAGAAGTTAGATAGAAAGAATAAAATCACAAGAAAAACAATGAAGAATATAAATCCATTACACCTTGCTTTATTGAAAGAAATTCATGTGCTTGATGATCTGAAGTCCTTGGCAGATGATTTTAGCCTTGAAGCAGACGACACTAGTGGACATGTCACTTTGATTGGTGTTCCTGATGATATTAGGTCTGCAGAGGTAAAAATTTATGAGGAAAAAAATGATTTTGAATTTTGGCAAATAGATGATCTTTCCATGAATAAATGTAAACTACTGGAGAAAGACGTTATTCTTCAGACAATTGTGGAGAACATTAGAGATAATCATCTCCATGTTGTAATTGAAGTTAAACCACCAGTAGTGAGAGTTTGCACAAATTGTCAGAATAGAAGAAAATTAGTTGAAAAGATAATCAAGGATGAAGTAGAAGAGGAAAAAATTGTATTAGATTCAACAAATCAGATTGTGCTCACAATTGATGAATGGACAGACAAAAAGGAGGAAATACAAAATATTTTCAGTGGGACTTGTATTATAGATGATAGTCAGGGTGACAGCATTGTTGTCACTGCTAGGAGTCTGCTTCTTGATGGTATAATGGAGGAATTAAACGATTTCATTGTCAGCTATTCCATATACAGTGATACTGTACGAATTCAAGATGATGGAGTCATGAAATACCTGGAAAAGCACTGCAGCAACTGGAAATCAAGTCTGGAATTCAATCAGAGTAAACATTCATTGAAGATGGAATTTAAAAGGAATATGGTATATCTATCTGGTACTAAAGATGGGATTTCTGAAGCAAAAGAAGAAATAAATGATAAAATTCGACGAATCGGTCAACCAGAAACTCACAGTATATCGAAACCAGGTATTGATTCATTATTTGATAACAAACGCAAGACTTCAAACATACTTGATCAAATTGAAGATGACACAGAGACTATTATATTGGTGGATGAAAACCTCAAGCGTGGAGCAAAACCAAAACAAGTTGATCAAGATAAACAGACAGATGAAGATTTTGTGATGGATTATGCAGCTCAAAATTTCCACAGACAAAGTACGTAGCATTTTTTTATTTGACAGTTTATGTAATTCCGTGGCAGAAGGGGCATTTAATTTGCTGAATTTGCTGTAAATTTACATGCTGGGGCATCTGTGTCCCATGGACACATTCTTCTTTTTTTATGTTTAATTTTATATCATCTGAAAAATTGGTTGACAAATGGAATATTAACATGTTCTATTCCCACTATAAGAAAGCTGTTTTTGTCATATGCTAACTAAGCAAAAACCTAAAAAAAAAGCTGTCCATTCCTTGGCAATGATGAAGCAGATCAATCAAGGTCTGTATGGCTGACTTTGCAATGCTTACATATTGTGGAAAAGCATATAATTATTTACAGGTAACTCATATCTTCTAGTAGTATCCAATCTATGTCTGTATTTTAATAGATACTGGAAGAAAAATGCATCAGAAACAGTTTCCATATAGAGAACATAAAGCCCCTAAGATAGGACCATATGTTTGCAGAAACAAAACTAAAATCACATTGGTGCTGAAACAGGGTCTAAGCACACAACAAGTAAGTAATTATATATACCCGTTATATATATATATATATATCTTAACACATGTGCAATCAGTCTGATATAATTTACTAAGTGATGTATGAACAATTTTGGGGGTAAATAGTTAATAATCACCTTGTCAATCTGTTCAGCTGTCTGTGTGTCCCACTTAAAGTTTGTGTCTGGCACATACCTTTTGTTGGACTGGGGTTATGTCTTATATCACAAGTCAGGCCACTCTAACCTGACTTTGATAACTATGATAGTAGAACCTTGTCTGATTTTTGTCCTGTAAAAATTTTTGTACTGTAGATCTTAGGTTTACCAGCTATAAAGTATCTTGGGATGGATTTGAGCCATGTACCAAAGTTAGGTTACTCTAACTTTAATTTTGAACCGTAATTCCTATGATAGTAAAACCTTGTCTGAGTTGTGTTTGGTGCATAACTTTTGTACTGGACTACTTGTATTGACAAAACTAAATTTGTATGCAGAAACCTCAAACTGACCTTGAATTAAACCTTTGACCCCTATGACGATAAAACGTTGTTTGATTTGTGTACAGTGCATTAGTTTTGTATTGTAACACTTAGTAACAGGCGAGACATATCTCTGTGTTTATTCCTTTAACACATTGTTTGAAATGCAAAGGAAAATAAAAAATCTCTATTTCAGGCTGATGTACTTGTCTGTTCCACCAATGCCACGTTAGACTTGATTGGAAAAGCAGGAAGTGACCTTGTCAAAGGTGCAGGTCAAGGTTTAGTCCAAGAAATCAAGAGTAAATATACAGGAGGTATTAAACATGGTGATATTGCTGTTCTTCAAGGTCATGGCCTGAATTGTCAACAAGTTTTTCTTGCTGCTTTACCATCTTGGAGAACTGGTGTTGAAAAGGTATGTAACTTGAATATATTTATATAGTTCTCTAATCTGCCTTAATTTGTACTTGTGTAATTTAAATGCTTTTATGAATATTTTTATAGTGATACTTGACAAAACGTTACAGTGAAACCATGATTTGAGGTAACATATATTTTCCATGAACTTTTTTAATGCACAAAGTTTAACATTCTGAAAATATGTTTCTTCCATAAATATTGTCTAATTTAGCCATACATGTTTATACATGTACCAGTATATATAAAATTTACCGGTTCTGAGCACCATTAAGAATGTTAAATATGACATACAACACTTTAGAGTACAGCACATTAAACCAAATGCAGAATATAATGAGGCCTGAGAAAAGAAACTGATGGAAACCATAAACTATGTTAGACTCCAGTGGAAGGTTGCATTAAAAATTTCAGTTTAATTTTAATTTGATAGGTAAAATGTATTCTTTTAAAACTGAAAAAGTAATTTCAGTACATCATTTCTTTTTAGACACTGCAGGATAGCTTGAATGCTTGTTTACAGAATGCCTCTGGTTACAAGTCAATAGTTTTACCTGCTATGGGAACTGGTGGTCTGAGTTATCCTCGTGATAAAGTAGCAGAATTGATGTATACAACCGTCTGTGAATTTGATAAGACAGGAAGTAATTTAAAGGATGTGAGATTTTTGTGTTTTGATGATGACACAATAAAGGTAAATGAATTGTCTCATAACTTTAATCAGTACCAGTATTTGAAGAATCATACAAAACAAAATTCATCTTTTATTTTATTAGTTTTTGTCGAGCCTGCAACTTTTGTTACAGAAAGCTCGACATAGGGATAGTGATCCGGCGGCGGCGGCAGCGGCGGCTGCGGCGGTGTTAGCTCACTTCTTATAAGCTATATATTTTAGAAGGTGGAAGACCTGGATGCTTCATATTTTGTATATAGATGCCTCATGTTACGAAGTTTCCGTCAGTCACATGTCCAATGTCCTTGACCTCATTTTCATGGTTCAGTGACCACTTGAAAAAAAAGTTCAGAATTTTTGTAACGTTGAATTCTCTCTTATTATAAGTAATAGGATAACTATATTTGGTATGTGCGTACCTTGCAAGGTCCTCATGCCCGTCAGACAGTTTTCACTTGACCTCGACCTCATTTCATGGATCAGTGAACAAGGTTAAGTTTTGGTGGTCAAGTCCATATCTCAGATACTATAAGCAATAGGGCTAGTATATTTGGTTTATGGAAGGACTGGAAGGTGTACATGTCCAACTGGCAGGTGTCATCTGACCTTGACCTCATTTTCATGGTTCAGTGGTTATAGTTAAGTTTTTGTGTTTTGGTCTGCTTTTCTCATACTTTATGCAATAGGTCTACTATATTTGTTGTATGGAATGATTGTAAGGTGTACATGTCTAGCGGGCAGATGTCATCTGACCTTGACCTCATTTTCATGGTTCAGTGGTCAAAGTTAAGTTTTTAATTTTTGATCTTTTTACCTAATATTATATGCCAAAGGTCAACTATATTTGGTGTATGGAAATATATTATGATCTATATGACAGTCCCGCAGGTTTAATTTGACCATGACCTCAATTGCACGGTTCATTGGACAGTGTTAAGTTTTTGTGTTTTGGTCTATTTTCCTTTAACTATAAGTAATAGGTCAACTATATTTGTTGTATGGAAGCATTGTTAGCTGTACATGTTTGCCTGGCATGGTTCATCTGACCTTGACCTCATTTTCATGGTTCATTGGTCTTTGTTTAACTATCTTGTTTAATGTTAAGTTTATGTGACAGTTGTAATAACGCTTTATACTTAGGACTATCAACATAATATCAATGATTAGTAAAGAAGGCGAGAAATTTCAGTGTGTGCACTCTTGTTTTTAAAGAGTTCTGAAATCAATTAAAGTCTTGTACACAAGTATCATTTCTATCACATACAGCTCATATATTACTTATAGTTTTGGCCTGAGATTGTTTAACTTCAAACATTATTATACTTTTATATAAATAGCGACTTATAAAAGCTGATATATTTGAGTTGTATACATTTGATATTTTCAGGCATTCCAAGTAGAGGAAGCCAGTAGACTATATTCACTGGGACATCATGGACAAGGTATCTAGGCTACACATTAAATTTATATTTTTAAAAAGAAATTAGGATAATCCTTTATTACATAATTAAGAATAAATGTAATTTTAGCCATGTGTATTTATATCACAGGGTTAGCTAGCCTTGAAACGACCCCTCACTCATACGCAGCCACAATGCCTTGCAGAGTTAGTGACCAAATGGCATTGTGACCACCTTTGTAAGCATGCAAGCACTTTTTTTCTTAAGTTCCTAATTCAATGGCTAGTACACGAGAAAAAAGAGAAAAACTAAGAGACATGATTGACAGTTTGAAGCCCAAAGCAACAAAACACAAGTAAGATGAAAGTGAAACACACAACAACAGTTGCAGACTCTTTTTAAGAAAATTAACTGAGGATAATATTAATAATGAAATTCATGCCTTAGAAAACAAAAACAAATGTTTTCTGTCTCTCGCTATGCCTGATAGGAAATGACTAGAAATCCATGATGTCATTTTATCTTTCCAAAACCACAAACAAGTCAGTGTGAAACAAGTACATTCTTTGTCTGGCAAACTACATTGGGCTTGTCAGATGGAAAAGGGGATTAAGACTTTTGTTAGGCGTTCATTTTATGAATTTGTTTAAAACTTTGTTTTTAAAAATTTTTTTATGCCAAGTCTGCCTAAAATTTTTTTTTCTTTGAAGCCCTTTTATTGTAATTGTTTTAAAGGACTTAAAGGACTGATTGTAAAATAGAAAATAACTCATTTTGTTATTAATTGTTTTTTCAATTGCAACATATCCACTGTACATGATTGTCTTGTTTTATATTATAGCAACTGGTCCTTACAATAAAAATAACATAACAGTTACTGTTGTTAAAGGTGAACTGGGAAAAATGACAGTATGTATATTTATCTTAAATAAAGAATTTAAAATATATTACCTCTGGAGAATTTAAAATATGTAACGACAAGAAGAATAACATCTAGAAGAAATTTGAAATATATTACCTTTAAAAAGTATTAAAATATATAACTAATAAATATAAATAATGAGGTCCAAAAATTGTTAGAATTATAATTAACACTTATGGGTCCAATATAGAATCTTGAGAACTGTTTGAAGATTGCTTTAAAAAGTTAAATTTATATTACCTTTTGTAAATGTTCCTTTTTAACCAAACATGTGTATCTGGCATATAAAATATCAAGCCTGTTATCTATGCTGTGTTTTATTGGATACTCTGCATTGTACTAGGCATTAATAATTATTCAGGAGTCTAAAATAAAAATGATAGAATTTGTTCATACCAAATGTAGTATTCAAAATGTAATAAAACTGATTGGTCACCACACATTTTCTCATGCTACAGGTTGTGACAAAATGACATTTTGTATGGATTACACAGGAAAAAACACCAATTTGGAATTAGAAACTAAACTAAATGATAGAATTGTAAAATAAATTACAAAAAGATAGCTTTCAGACAATGCTTTGAAAATATCAAAAGAAAAGATAGGGTCTTTTAAGATCTCAAGCTTGTATTTTTTTGTTCATTTTCTACCCTGATTGATCTTGCGTTTTCTGTTTTAGACTGATGTGTTAGTTGCTGCAGTACCAACACATTTAAATCTAGAAACATCAGGTGGAGCAGGCATGTCATTAATGAAACATGTCCCTAATATTCAAACAGAAATCAATAACAAATATTCAAATGGTATAAGAATGGGAGCATTTGCTGAAATTCCAATAACTAGTGGTGGAACTTGTAAAGCTGTATATTTAACTTCTATAGCATCATGGAATGTAGAAAAGTCCAAGAAAGATGAAGATATGGTAAATCTAACTTCTGTATTATGTCCAATTGACAAAAGAAATTTGAATCATATATTCATCATCTTCTCTGAAATTATCTAGCACATTCTAAATAAACTTTGTAGAGGGTAGTAAGGAAAGTCTTCTGCAAATGATCATCCTTTGATTTTGATTGGATAAAAATA
Source organism: Mytilus galloprovincialis (assembly GCA_037788925.1). Taxonomy (NCBI): domain Eukaryota; kingdom Metazoa; phylum Mollusca; class Bivalvia; order Mytilida; family Mytilidae; genus Mytilus; species Mytilus galloprovincialis. Next base: position 17,006,516 of record CM075335.1, on the reverse strand, counting down.
TGTTACCTATGAAAGAAGCAATATTTGATTTATGATTCAACAAATTTTGAAAATCTTTTAAGAATCTATAAGGTGAAATGTTTTGAATTTTGAAAAAGCATTAGCTACAATTTAGTCAACAATTTAAGTATTATTTGTTTTTGGGAAAACATTATTTAAAGCAGAATTTTGAAATTTTAATTTGCCGTTAGCATGCAGTTTGCATGGAAATATTTTGTAAATATTTTGTAAGCTCAAAAATATTGCTGATAAGTTATTGTCTTAGACGACCTTGTTTAGGTCCATTTGCATGCAACCTTTAATTTGAACCTATGTTGGAGATAGGTTGCAGAAGGAAAGATCTGTTGTTTGAAATGGTAAAGTATGCCAACATTTCCATGCAATAACTTATGAACCTTTCAAACAATGCTTATAAAACTTGAATTGTTTTTAGTTATGACAAAATGGAGGTCAAAAGGTATAATGTTGATTTTCACTTTTACAGTTGTGGAGTTATGGTTCTTGATAGATTTAAAAAGGGCATTTGATGTCTTTTTTGTGCTCCAACTAATGAAACATTCAACTAGTGGGTTTCAAATATGTACAACGATGCTTTTCAAATATAAATGTGTTGTAACTGACGACAAAATTGAGGTCCCATTTAATATTGATGATTTCCCTTTTACTGTTCTGGAATTATGGTTCTTGATAGATTCTGAAATGACACTTTATATTGTTTCCTTATAATAAGTTATGAACCCTTCCACTAATAGTTTTAAAACTTTGTTATGAGTAACTTATGACAGAATGCAGGTCAATTTAGTTCAAAATTGAGAATTTTTACTTTGCCCTGAGGAGTTATGGTCCCTGCCCTCAGGAGTTATGGTCTTTGATAGATTGGAAAATAGGCACAGAAGGGTCAAGTTAAACAAGCATAAAAACACCTTTTAAATACAGAAAAATGCAGTTTCTTGTCAATTTGACAGATTATTTTTTTTGTTACCTGATGGAATGGTCAGTTATGCTCCTTTTAATATGTGACATCATTTTTTTGTTTTTGGAGGTCATCCTGATGGTTAATTAGATGGTGTCTAGTATATGAAAGAGTGAAATACACACAAATTACTGATATTTTATTATGGTTTAATGCAATTTTCACTTTTATAATTATGCCCTGCAGTTTGTGGAAGGAAATAATGTTTTCTGGTCTGTCTATACTGTATCAGGTTAAGATGAGGGTTAAAATTTAAATTAAGGGTAATTTGTGGTCACATTTACTTGAAATTGAGTAAACATGTACGTTATGAGTCGATTTTTTTATAGTAAATATACTAAATAAGGGTTATGAATCTGATTTCACAGTTTACAGAACATAGTAAAGTAATAGGTAAAAGTTTTGGTTTAAGGTAGGTTAAATTTATAGTTTTAGTAATTCTTATATTCAGTGTCAAGCTTCTTGTGAGCATGCTTCACAGCTCACAGTATAATTTGCCTTCAGTTGCAATCACTATCAACAGCTGCATGTGGCTGCCTGAGTAAGCTTTAATACCAGCAAATGCATTTTTATCTGCTCTAAAAGATCTAGGACTCTCTAATTTGAATTCCTTGTTTACCTATACATGTCCCTCTGTGCACCTGCATTGTGTCACTACTCATCAGACAGTCCATGATAATTGTTTGCAGCATAATATAGTGCATGGAATATCAAATAATGGTCATTCAGAAAATTTGTAATTTAAGGTCCTAGGAATGATCTGAAATTAAAGATTAGAGAATATGGATTTACAATGATCTAATGAAGAAATTGTTTGAAAAAAAATCTTATTGAAAATCACACGACAAAATTGAGAAGTAATAAATAGGAAATTGACACTGCTAAGATTACGTCAATAAAAACAATCTTTGATAAGAAAAGTGAAGGATATTTTTTAATATACTTCTCTTCATAACCTGCTTATACCTGTATATAAAAATAAGAAGATGTGGTATGATTGACAATGAGACAAATCTCCCCTGGAGACTAAAGGACAAAGAAGATTATCAACTTTAACTAGATTTCAGCAAGCCTTATATCGCAATGTATGATCATTTAGATCTCTTATTGAAACACTTGCTATGAAATAATGTAAGTTATCACTTATTAATTCTTTGTCTCTTTATCCAGAATACTATTTACTTAGTCAAATGGATTCTAAGTATTGGTGTACATTGTATCAGAATAATTTGAAATGATCATTTAGCATAACAGCAGTGACTTTTAAGGTTAAATGCATGTTCTTGTCTTGATTTGTATGATTCTTAGATAGCAATTTAATATGAGGCAGGCATTACCTGTAAATGGGGACGAAGTCTGTATGAATTATTTTTTTGTAACTTAAATATTTGTTAAAAAAAAGAAACGGAAATACCGTAACGTTTCTGATTTTGGTTCTGTTGTTAGGGATTTTAGTTGTGACGTTACTTAAGTTATGACATCATATGCAATGTAAACAAAGAAACGCTATCATCAGGTAACGTTTTTTTCATATCAAAGAATTATTAAAAATGAAATTGGAATGGTGTTCCTTCCTATTCTATACTAGACTGACATATATATTTTACTCAAAGTATCATACAAACAAGACCGGGAAAGGAAGTACATTGTAGATTTCTGTGCAGATCCGGAAATTCAAAAACACGACAAAAAAAATTGAACGATTTTGAGTTCATTAGTACAATGAAAATATCGGGAAAATTTTCCCGATTTTTTTTTTTTTTTTTTTTTTATTGAATTTTCTACTGTTATTGGGGACTTTGTCCCCATAATATTCCAAATATGTGCTGAATTTTTGCAAGTAAATATGTTATCACTTGCATGACCTGCTTAAGTTTACTGTAGATTCATTATTTATGGCATGGTACCAATTTTTTCGTGATGTAGGTTACCACATATGTAAATGGTCAATGAGGAACAAATTTTCTATAGTCTTCAAAAGCAGACAAAACCATAAGATGAAATATCAACAAAAATACATTTTTACTTAATCCATGAAAATCATCAATATTCAATAAAAAAAAAAATGATTCCACAGTATGTAGTATAAACATCTAAAAGTAGAACTATTTGTATTATTGAAAGCTTTATATTTCATAAAGTAGAAGACATGGAAGCTTCATTCCTTGTATGCAGATGACTTATTTTACGAAGTTTCCTTCTGTCGTATGACCATTGTCTTCTACCTCATTTTCTTGGTTAGGGGTCATCCATAATTGTCAACCATTTTCCAAAGTGTACAAAACGTACACTTGGGGGGAGGGGGTTAAAAAATCAACATTTTTACCGTACGCTTTTTTTTTTTTTATATTTGCGGAATTTATTTTGTTTCCGTAGGGAAAGTCGATGTATAAAATCAAGAATTGGCTTGGGTGTGTTTCTCTTCTTGTTTCTACTTTATTATTTTCACTTGGTGATATTTATTTTGATATCATGTAATTCTCCTCAATCCGGATTGAACGATTAAAAGATCAAGTCATATGAACACTAAATCTTTCAAAAATGTGAACTAGTAAAATTAATTAAACAAAAAGTTTGCAAGCATTTCTCAGTACCCCCGATTGTCAATTTCACCTGATTTATTATAGATCGTTATCGTTTCACTATGTTTAATAAACAAAATCGACGGAAACACTAAATTCTTTGAATGTTTTGATTTTGACAAGACGCCATTTTGTGAAAAGATTTTAAACTGGTCCTTCGATTAATTTCCTTGTAATGCATTCCAAAATAGTAAACCAGTAAACTGGAAGTAAACTTATTTTTCTTAGTATAAGCCTCCTTTAATTAGGAACACCTCCATATGAAATCTAACCTTAATATCCAATATATGTACACGTTACAGTATATATACATAAACCATAATAGTGCCATGAATGGCATATTTACAGGGACCTTTTAAATAGAAATACAGGCGGGAAATTTAAAAACTTAAAATGTTTTAAACATTAATACACTTTTATTGATTGTTGTCTTGAGCTCTGATTCCAACAACAACTGTCAGTCCATACTTTACAAATGCAATATAACCATGCATTTCCCTTTCTTTGATTCTTAACAAAATTTATGTGCACTTTTGTTAATATTTTGCATGCTCTAGGTGCTCTTTTTCATTGGAGTTACCATTCCCACTGTGTGATAGGGGAAACACTATTCTTTGTACTCTTTGTAAAATATGATAAACAGGATCTTGTTTTTATTAAGAATGATTGATTCTTCTCTTGAAATCTGAAAATGGTTGATGTACACTTTTTGAGGGAGGGTGGGGGGTCTGAAAAAGTGTACGTTTTGTACACTTTGGAAAATGGTTGACAATTATGGATGACCCCTTAATAACTACTTGAAAAAAATTCTAGTTTTTTCTTGTTTGAAATACTTTGTTATTAATTATGAATAATAGGTTGAACATATTTGGTATTTAGAATCCTTACAAGGTTTCATTTGACCTCTACCTTATTTTATGGATCCGAGATCAAGGTTTAGTTTTTGTGGTCAATTTCGGTATCTCAAATACCATAAGTAATAGGTCAATTGTATATGGTGTATGGAATGATTGTTAGTTGTACATGTCTGACTGATAGGTTTCATCTGACCTTGTCCTAATTTATATGGTGCATTGGTCAATGTTCAGTTTCTGCCGACCGTGTGAGGGCTGTATAGCCAGTCAAGGTTGTTAATAACTTCCATTTGTAGTTCAATTTCTGTGGTTTAGTTTTTTCTCAGATACAACAATTTATACAGTCACTAATATACTGATTGTATTGAATGATTGATGGATGTACATGTCTGTCTAGCAGGTTTCATATGACCGTGACCTTTTTTCAAGGTTCATAAGTCAGCGTTTTGTTTTCAGAGTTAAGTGAGTTTATCGGATACTATAAGCAATATGTTAATTATATATAGTGTATAGCATGATTGCAAAGTGAAAGAGTTCATCTGACCTTGGCTTAATTTTCATGGTTGACTGATCAAAGTTTAATTGTCTTTGTTAAGTCTGTTAAATTCAGATGCTATAAAAAATAGATTAGCTTTATTTCTTGTATTGAATGAATTGTATGTAAGGGTTCATTTGACCTTTTCCTCATTTACATGGTTCATTGATAATTTTAATTTCATAAATATTATTTTTTTTTTAAATCTTGGACTGAAAATTCAACATCATCAGTTAAAAGCAGGCAAACATTTCAGTGTGTACACCCTAATTGTCTCATTTTGAATTTCCATATAGTAAAATGTTCAGTATACAAGACTCTCCTTTGTTTAAGAAAACAAATTGAACGATCCAGTTATATGAGTCTTTGATCCATTTTTTATTCCTTCATTCAAGATTTGAATTGTTGTCTGTGTTTATAAAGATTTTTCAATAGGAAATTAATCATAGGACTGTTGTTAAAATGTCCACTTTCTTTAACATTTTTTAAATAGAAATTAATTATAGTAATAAAAGAAATACCCATGCTTTACTGAATGCAAATTTCATTATTGCATGATCTACAAGTAAGTCTAAATGCATATGGCTTTGACATAAGAAATTCAGCTTATTTTATCATTTAATTATATTTTGACTTTTCAGTATATATGTAGAATTTGTTATGAATGTAAGAATGATTTATTTATTTTTTTTACAGCAAATTTGGAAGTTTGTTTACACATGCTTAGAGACAATGAGCAAGTCCAAATTACATTCTATTGCCATCCCGGCTATGGGTACTGGTATAATTGGATATCCTCCTTGGAGAGTTGCTGCCATGATGTACAATATTGTTGACAAATTCTCTGACAACAACAAAAGCAGTAAAATCAGGGAAGTGAAGCTAGTGGTTTATCCTTCTGACACTAAAACTGTGAAGGTAACATTAAAATGATTAAGCAAAGATTTATTTTTTATAATTCTGAAAACTCCCTGTTAATTATGTGAAATAACTGTGAAAAATACACTCAATCATGTTGAAATAGTTAAATTAAACAAATTATATAAAGTTATGTATTCTTAGTGTTTTTCAGCAAATGATTTAAAAAAAGGGAAATATGATTCTCTAGTGTTAGAAAAAAGAAGAGGTTATATTTTCTGATTTAGACAAGAATGAGAATGTGGATCTCCATTTCGTTTTTTGTAATGGACTCTGTACTCCTTCAAGAATGTTATTTGAGAATTCCAAGTAAATTCATAAGGAGATTTTTTTGGTGTATACTTTTGAAATTGCAAGTAAAAATTCTAGATTTTTTGTCTCACCTGCAATGAAAGTTGCCGAATTTAGTCACAGAAAGTGAGACATATAGGGATTGCTTTATCAGTGATAGAGTCAGCAATTGTCAAGTTTTCTGCTAAAGTTTAAATAACTATAAGTATATGCCATCTTTATGACAATCATTTTGATGTCCTGCCCACTAACTGGTCAAGTGACTTTTATTTAATTAGCAATGTTGCCATCCTTTAGATTGTCTTGTTCTGAAGTTTATTCAGACAGGCAAAAGAGAGGGACAAAAGATACCAGAGGGTCAGTCAAACTCATAGATTGAAAATAAACTGACAATGCCATGGCTAAAAATAAAAAGACAAACAGACAAGTAATAGTACAGAAGACACAACATAGAACACTTAAGACTAAGCAATAAACCTGAACCCCACCAAAAACTGGGGGTGATCTCAGGTGCTCCAGAAGGATAAGCAGATCCTGCTCCACATGCAAAACACATGTCTGTGTCAACAGTTTACCAATAACTATACAAACATTTGATTTTTTTCTAATAAATTATGAAATTTTGTGTTTTTTACTATGTTTGTATTTACAGTTATCTTTGAATTGTAATTGTTTCTAATCTTTTGAATAAAGGCATTTGAAACAGAAGAAGTGAAAAGAATTCCAAGACCTAGCTCAGGACCAAAGAGAACAGTTAATATCTATAGAACAGACACCAGAGGTGAGAAAACTAAAAAAACTCAAAAAATAATCTCAAAAAACATTTAGAAATACTTTTGTAAAGATTAATAATTGCAAGTTCAGTGAGATACAAAATAAATATTTCGAAGACTTATATCAGTGTAACATGAAGCATTGGAATACACACAAAGTTGAAACTGTAGTAGAAGATACATGGTATTTTGTCTTAATCATTCAGATAACAAATCATTGACTTTGATGAAATTTTCCTTAGTAATTATCTGAATGACACAAAGTGATCTGCAATCATATGGATTGGTTCTCTTGATTAAGTAGATTTTAACCAAAGGCAGATATACTGGTCTGTTTATTGTCCTACCTTGATGACATTATTTTTATATGCCCATGTAAATATGCTGTGCTTGGAATGAAGATACATTTTTAAATATGATTTTAAAATTTGTTTCCTGGTTCCAAAGTTTGATTTTTACCTGTGTCATCAACAGCAAAAGTATTGGTGTCAAACTTAAAGAAATTGACAACCCAAGAATTTAAATTACTTTGTTTGCATCAGTCTGCCTCACAAAAATGTGCAGGCTGAGCCTTTCAGGACAGGTAAAAGTATACATTTTTTTTCACTATACAAATAAGATGTGGTATGATTTTCATATTTGTGTGCACATTATCCCCACCTTTACCTAGGACACTGGTGTATCAGCAGAAGATATAAACAAACCATAAAAATCAGATATAAAAAAAGAAGGACTGAAGTCATCCTATAAAACGATATAAAGCACAAAATCAACTAACACCATATGATAAAGACATAAAGTACAGATTTGAGAGTACTCACAGTTAGTGGAAGCTATTTCATAGCTAATAACAGCTACTGAAATCAGGTATCTAAGCCAAGAACACTTTTTGTTAAAAATTCACAAATTTTGTATAATATTTTATGTTTCACATACAGCTAGATCCTGCATGTTTGTGTCTATCCTTTGCCAGTACTAGAAAACTGACATTTCAACAAAGGCCCAGCTTGCACATATATCTTTTTGTCTTGAATTAGACAACATTGATACACAGGTACACCTATAATATGCTATTCAAAAAAGTTGACTAAATAGCCTTCTAAATACATGTTTGAAAACCTTCTTATATAGCCTTTGAACTATACTATACATTTCTCCTAAGTTGTGCATTACTATTATTTCAGAATTTCTGATTGGAGATGATTTGAAATTCAGTGTAGAGCAGGGAAATATTCTTAAAAAGAAATGTGATGCTATTGTTAACAGTACCAATGTTGATTTGGATTTGTCGAAAGGTAAAGTGGTTAGCTGGCTTCTTAATTTATTTCTAGTCAGTAACGTATATATGTCACATTTAATGGTGTCTTGTAACTCAAAGATTATGATTTTCAGATATACACTATTTAAATAATTTCACATATACAATTGATCATACTAATGGCATAACAAACATAACAATCAAAATTTTCAACACATAAAGTTTCTTGTCCTTTTCAACTTTTGAGTGAATGTGAAGATCCCTTCGTAAGTACTTTTTCCCCTTATTATAGTCAAACACTGGTTGGATTTCTGACTATGCTTTAGAAAATGGTGCGGTTAGAATGGTTTTGTCTTGCCATTGAAGATTGTCAAAATATATCTATGATGATCAAATGGCTGTGGCTGTGGCATTGGCATTAATTCTTTGTATTTAACTTTATATTTCAAAATGTAGCAGAATTTAAATTTTAATGCTTCAAACCTAGCATACAGATACCTTATGTAATAAAGATCATATTTGACATATATTACCATTGTCCTTGCAACAACTGCAAAAGAACTGTTGCTTTATCATGTGTCAGAATTGTTCACTTATAATTGTGAGTAATATATAGGATAACATTTGGTATAAGGTATTTTTGCAAGGTCTTCATATCTGTTATAGACATGGTTCACCTGACCCATAATGGCCCCATTTCATAAATCAGTGATGAAAGTTAAGTTTTTGTGGTCAAGTCTATTTCTCAGTTACTATATAAGCAGTAGGGTAACTTAGATTGGTGTATGCAATGGTGTTTGACTGACAGTTTGGGATATGAAATGATTGAAAAGTGTACATGCTCATCTGATCTTGACCTCATTTCAAGGAGTCAAAAGTTCAGTTTTTGAGGCTAGGTTCATATGTCAGATACTATATAAAGCAAAAAATCAGCTATATTTGCATAGGAAAGAATGTAAAGTGTTCATATTCCTTGATAGGTTTCATATAACATTGACCTTTACATCATTTTTATGGTTATATGATACTAAAAGGATCTACATTTAAGTTAGAAGTTGGAACTAAAAAATATACATGTACTAATTGATATGACCTATTGAATCAGTAATAGTGATCATTAAACTGAATTATTCACAGGTGCAGTAGCCCAAGCGTTGAAAGCTCAGTGTGACAAGAAGAAACTTGATGAAGAATGCACAAAGAAAAGTAAGTTGGAAAATTAAAGACCTTATAAATTAAGGATGTTTGCTACTCTCATTCAAAATTACAAGCTTTTTAAAAGACTGTAAAAATTGATAGTATATAAATAAAGCAACTAAAAAAGCAGTAAAAAATACAGGGTCTGTGTGCTTGTTTTTCAAAAAAATCAAAAATGCTTTTTAAACAATATGAAATTTGAAAATTATGAAAAGAAAAGTAAGGATTAGCAGGCAAAATTTCTATTGGCACCACACAAATACAGCTAGAGGATTCCAAATATCTGACAGAGTCAAAAACAAGAGTAGCAGGAATTAAAGATCAATGAAGTTTTTTTTTTTAAATGAAATATTGAATTTACATATCATATTGAATACTGTAAGAGATAGAAAAAAAATGAAAACATCAAAATGATAAGCAAACAACACCTACACACTACATAGAGTATAAATTATTCAATGCAAAGGGTTTGAGATATTGCTGTTAGATGTGAGCTGTTGTCCTTAATTATATATAAAATTTGATTTTTTGTTCACTCATGTATTTTTTATAGGAGAAAATATGAAGAAACACAAGATTACATCAACAAGTGGCTGTGGGCTCCCAGTACAATTTATTTTTCATATAACATATCAGTCTACTTCTGCACAATGGAAGAAAATGATTGGAAAGGCAGTGAAGAAAGCTGAAGATAAGAAATTAAAGACTTTGTCACTTCCTGCTCTTGGCACAGGTAAAGTTGAAATAAATTATATATGTATAAATTATGTATGTATAAATCAACTTTTTGGCTAACCTGACCAAAAGTGCAAGGATGAAATATTGCCATCACTCAACATCTGTTGTCTTGCCTCATCCCTTGAATCTTACAAAAATGTTATCTTCTGAAACTATTGTGTCAATAAGAATCAAACATGGCAACAACCTTTCTTGTGGTATTCAGATTAAGTAAAATATATTCAATGAACCCACCAGTGTACCACTATGGAATAGAACATAGGGGTATTGAAAACCATTATAAATAGGGAAAAACTGAGTGGACATCAATGTTCATAAAATTATAGTATCATATCATACTTATACATGAAGATATGAAAGACCATTTAAGAATATTTAACTTTATAAGTAGATGCAATACCACAACAATATTTGTATGTGTTGTAATTGGAAGAAAATTTGATAGGAGTAAACTAATTCTGATACTTATGAGCTAAACAGATAGTCCTTTAGATTTTATTAAGTTTTTGACTGAGTCTACAGTATTAACCAGGAGGATGAGTGTTAACATATTGTCCACATCAATGTCTGTGGTGCCTAGCTCTGAATTTCAGCAGTACTTTAGGAGAGTGTCATCAGACTAGTCATACATTGGACTTAAATTAGAGATATTGAAATGTAGAAGTGTAATGTTTTTCTAGAAAACACTGTTTAACAAGTCAAAAATTGTTGATACTACAAGAAAATCTATTTATGATTTATGGGCTAGTTATAGTTCACATTTAGATTAATTTTCTACAAAAAACAGCGCTCATTACCAGAAATACTAAATGGTGGTATCATGTTATAATGATGAAAAAATACCATCAGAAAAAGTCAGTTTAACTACCATATGACATATTTTGCATATTAAATAAAAAATTCAGTGGTGTGTAAAAAGATCATTTGCAAAAATTAGATTGAAGGGGTACTTTGGTATCATTTGTTATTTTGACATACTGTTTTTATTCATATAAATAATTTGACTCTTTGTTTACATTCCATCAGGTGGCAATGCTACAGACCCTCAATTGATGGGTCAGACTATAGTAGAAGGTCTCAGGGAATATTTGGAAAACAATGATTTACAAACATTAACACATGTATATCTTGTAATATTTCAACCTGATATGGTGACATCAATGTTACAAGGTATAGGCCAAGCATCACAAACAGTTCCAGGTATGTTAAAGGTTATTCTTATGTATTTAAGTTTAAAAGACTAAAAAAATTATATCAGGAAAAGTATTATATTCTGTTGTTTCATATTGTATTTTTCCTGTAGTTTCATAAAATAAATGTAATTTCTGTGGTTAAAGAAGGACGTTTTTTTAAATTATTTTGTAGTTGTTTTCTGTAAAAACTCTGTTTTATGTCTTATGTTGATGGGCACAACACCCACTGGTCACCAATGGCAGACTTACTAAACATCTTATTTTTTCATTTCCATATGTTTTTTTTAAATTATTTTAACCACGATGAAAGCTTTTATCATCTATGCATTTGAAAATAACGTCTTTGTTCTGACAAATTACTAGCATCACAGATATATGTCATTAAATAAAACAGTCAGATAGGTGCGGGAATTTCTCGCTACATTAAAGACCTGTTGGTGACCTTCTGCTGTTGTTTTTTCTATGGTCGGGTTGTTGTCTCTTTGACACATTCCCCATTTCCATTCTCAATTTTATTTAGTTTATTTTTAATGCAAATTTCTATATAAAAGTAAACTGTATTAGAATTGATCTTCTTTTTATGAAAAATGATTGATTCTTGTTTTGAAATCAGAAAATGTATGATGTACACTTTTTGAGGGAGGCTTTTTTTGGGGGGGAGGGTATGAAAAGTGTATGGATGAACCCTTAATCAGTTTTATCTTTTTGTTAAGAGATGTAAGTTTTAGTTTAATGCAACAGAGAGGTCATGATTTATGTAAAGCACATAATTCTGACAGTTTAATCTATGACCTATATAAAAATTGATAAAAAAACAAAATAGAGTATTATCAGGGACACAAGTAAAAGACTGATAAAAGCTAATGATAGAAATATGTAAATTAGAAAAACCCACTTCTTTATTTATTTAAGCTGCTGGTCCAGTTGGTAAATTTGTTGTGATGCAAGATGACCCAAAAGGCACCGATACTGTAAGATTTTTCATCTATGGAGAAACGAATACTCATAGTGTCAAACAGAAGTTGATGAAAGCAATAGAATCAGAGTATGAAAAGAAAGAAATGCATGATTCTGTTATCAAAGAGTTAACAGCCAATGAGGTAGTTATGTAGTGATTAATATAAGTAAAAAATGTAATGTGTAATAAAATAATACAAGTTTGATAAAAGAGTTTGAAGCATGTTATGCTTAGTTGTAGGAAAAAATGTCTTCCAAACAGTCCTAATGACCCTTTCCTCTAGTTTCTGCATTCCAAAGGTGTCTGGTAATTTTCATGAATGTAAATAAAGATATATCTAAGAAAGGGAAACACATTATTTTGGAAAGTCATTTATATAGATTGAAAACAGTACATGCCCAAGCACAGCCTCTAACACTACTATTTGAGTTAAATCTGGTTAAAAGCCTAAATCCATTTTTAGACTTTTGTTTTGTATGCCATAGTATTTTAGTTTATAGCGTAGACATTGGTGAAGAACTTTATCAAAAACTAATTGACAAAATCCATTATGATAAGATCTGTTTGAATATTCTTGTTGTTATTGTACATGTGTTATTCTTGTATGGATTGGATGAGTTGTGACTTGCATGATCTCCATATTTGGAAACCATGTTGAAGGTCATAAGGATTTTTTTGCTTGTTTCTAAATAGTCCATGATGTCATCAGTATGTTCCAATATTTTGCAGCAGAAACATGTTTTTAAAGAGATGGGTCTATAATTTGCAGCTTTTTAACATTCGCTCTTTTTACACACACATTTTGTGCTATTTGCTTGTTTCCAGTCTTTTGGTCTTTAGCCAGGTTCTAATAAATTGATAAAAATGTGTGTTAAGATTGGTGCTGTCTGTGTTCTTAGTTCTTTAAACCCTACTACTGATTTTATTTATTTAGACCAGTGGCTTTGTGCGGATTTAAATTTAGGAGTTATTTTTGTAGACTTGTTGCCATCACTTAGGCCACACTTAAAAATATTTTGGTTTGCCCAAACCCTACTCAAACATCGAGACCGTAGGTAGGTAGGTAGGCATTTTGTTTTGGCAAAGAGAAATTTAAGTATTAGATGTTTATTAGTCTTCATGTCTATCTGAAGAAAAAAAATATATTTTCACATCTGACATTAAAATATAAGATTGTGATCATGAGTAGGCAGCTATTTTCTGGATAGGTAGGGTTAGGGCAAACAAACCTATTCTTTTTTATGGCCTTAATAAAATATAGTTTTTATATCTTTTTGTAGGAAGCAGCAATCCATAGTGTTAAGAAAGATCATCCTATTAAGATATTTATAAATAAAAAAACAAGTCAGCTAGTTTTAGAGGGACTTAAGTCTCACATAATAGATGCTTTAAATAAAATCTATCGTTGGCTGAGTAAATTTAGACATAGACGGTTTTGTGAAGAGGAAGCCAAAATTATGAATGAACAAGTTCAATGGTTTTTCAAAGTAAGTATAAACAATATTTGTAAAAAAAAAACATTTTTATGGCCCCGCAACGAAGTTGTCGGTGCCATATAGTTTTACCCTTGTCTGTTATTCCGTAATTCTGAAATTCCGTCATTCCGTCATTTCGCAACAAACCATTATACAGAGTTTTTTTCTAAACTCTTAGATATTGGGCTGATTCTTGGTATGTGAGTTAACCATGATGAGTTACAGATCAAGTTTAAGTTTGGTTCAGCTCTGCTAATTTTTGCCGAAATTACGGGCTTTGGACTTCGATAAACTGTTGAAAATCAGTTATATGAAGTTTTTTTCTAAACGCCTTCAGATATTGGGCTGGTTGTTGGTATGTGAGTTAACCATGATGAGTTACAGATCAAGTTTAAGTTTGGTTCAGCTCCACTAATTTTTGCCGAAATTATGGGGTTCGGACGATAAATTGTTGAAAATCACAGTTATACAGAGTTATTTTCTAAATGCCTTCAGATATTGGGCCGATTTGGTATGTGAGTTAACCATGATGAGTTACGGATCAAGTTTAAGTTTTGTTCAGTTCCGTTAATTTTTTCCTAAATTATGGGTTTACAACTTTGAAAATTGTTGAAAATCACAGTTATACGGACTTTATTTTTATACGCCTCCAGATTTTGAGCTGATGCTAATTGATATATGAGACTACCATCATGTTTGTGTCCACATGTGTTATTAAATTGCAGATTTTCAACTTTTTGAGACCGGTCATTTGTGTCGATTTGGCACATCTAGTTTTTTAAATATATTTGTAGGACTAAACACTCTAAAGCAGATTCCTAATCTATGGCAAATGTGATGTTGCAAACCTCAAAAAATCAAATATATGGCAGATTTTTGTTTTTTCTAAATCTATCACAAATCTTTAAATTGCGTTATTTTCTGGGAAAAGAGAAAGATATAACGTCACAATTGAATAATGCCATATACATCATCGCCGCTGCTATCAATGGGGGAACCCATAGATTTGAACACCATTCCAGATGAAGGTATTTCCCTCGACAATATTTGTTGCGGATGGTTTAAAGGAAGATGTGACCTATAATGCAGAAAATGGAAAAAATGTGCTGTACTGGTCCAAGCCCACGATTAAAAAGGGCACCGATGTTTTCAGTACCATATACTTTAGAAAAGGAGTTATAATAAATATTTTACTGTCTACTGCTGACAAAGTTGCTCCTTCTCTTTTTAAGATTTTTATTCCCCATTTATGGGCATTATGTTTTCTGGTCTGTGCGTCCTTTCGTCTATCTGTTCGTCTGTCCCACTTCAGGTTAAAGTTTTTGGTCGAGGTAGTTTTTGATGAAGTTGAAGTCCAATAAACTTGAAACTTAGAACACATGTTCCCTATGATCATGATGATATGATCTTTCTAATTTTAATGCCAAATATGAGTTTTTTTCCCATTTTTACGGTCCACTGACCATAGAAAATTATAGTGTCCTGCTTCAGGTTGAAGTTTTTGGTCGAGGTATTTTTGATGAAGTTGAAGTCCAATCAACTTGAAACTTATTACACATTCTCTCTATGATATGATCTTTCTAATGTTAATGCTAAATTAGAGATTTTTCCCCATTTTACAGTCCACTGAATATAGAAAATGATAGTGCAGATGGGGCATCCATGTACTTTGGAGTACTTGGGACACATTCTTGTTGTTGATTCCAAATCTATGGCAAATTTTGCTGTACATATGACCAATAACTTGTCTTAAACAAATGGAAATGTATGGTCGCATATATCTATAAACATTTGAGAAATAACTTTTCATTTAGATTAATTTTCTTGACTAAAATCGTCTCACTGAAGGTCATTTAATGAAAGAATTGAAGAGGATGATTGAAATAATATTTTGATGAATTTCTTTGTAGGATACAGACCCACAATCAGGAAAACAACTTCTTACAACATATCCTGATTTGATAAATATGCATCTTGAAAATGCACATCGTGGTACTTCTAAACGATCTGATGTTGACTTTGAAGCTTCTGGTGTTAAATATATAATTGATTTGAATACTATGAAGGAATATCCAGTAAATGATCCAACTGACACAGTAGAAGTTATCAGAAGAGAAAAATTGAAAGGTATTTGAACTACTAAGAGGTGCTGCCATGCTGTTTATGAAGATGTGTGTATACATCATAACATTTGTTCATGAATAGATAGATAAAAGAAGATGGTATGAACGCCAATGAGACAACTCTCCATCCAAGTGACAATTTATCAAAGTAAGCCATTATAGCTCAAATAACGGTTTTCAACATAGAGCCTTGACTCACACCAAACAGCAAGCTATAAAGGGCCCCAAAAATTACAAGTGTAAAACCATTCCAAGAGGAAACCAACTGTCTGATCTATATATAAAAAAACAAGAAATGAGAAACACTTATGAACCACATCATCAAAAGACAACTACTGAACATTAAATTTGGAATATGTTTTGAGAATATGCCAATGAGTCAGCAAGGAAAGAGAATAAAGGGTAAACTTAAAATATCATTTTTGTCTTCACCAAGGATAATTTAAGTACACATGGAACTTTGTTGAGCTATATATTCCCCCTATTTAGACATCAAAAACATATTTGGTTTCTGGACAATAACTTTAGTTTAAGTGTATGGAACATGAAATTTATTATTTATTTAAACAGTTAAAAACCTGAAAAAGAAGGTTGGGATTGTTTTTGGGGTGATAGTCCCAACTGTTTAGGAATTAGGATCCCAAAAGGTGCCCAAAATAAGCATTTTTTTCTAGTTTCAGGATAATTGTCAATATTTAAAAGCAAAATTTCAGTTCATATTTAATTCTTTGTATTTGTATTTAGTCTGAAACCAGATTTACTTAGTATAGAGCAACAGCACAGTGTAACAGTGTATTGCACAAAAGCAAGAAATTTTCAATTGAATATAAATTCAAATCATATAACCAATTTCAAGTTCTTTGACTACATTCATTCTGTGTCAGAAACCTACAATGCGTCAAATACTTATTACAATCCAAATTCAGATCTGTATCAAGCTTGAATATTGAGTCCACTTTAGCCCTAATTGTTCATAGTTGGACCTCTGTATATGTAGCAAGCTGTGATCGGCTAAGCACTTTATTTAATTTGAACTAATTCTATATTGCATAGCGATTATTTATTTCTTGAATCAGGTGCCGACATATTTAGTCTTCCTTCTGAGTGGGATGATAATAATGATCAGAATTTGAAGGTTATAACTCTGTTAAACAGCTCACAAGAATTCATGGATGCGGAAAAATTGTTTAAGACATCCGTATTCAATGGACAATACAAAAATCAGTTTAACGCTTCAACTTTCAAAGTAACAAAAGTAAGTTTATATATGTCATTAAAATCAAACCATGATATAAGCTTTCATACTAACCTAAAACCTTTCCTTGCTATGGAAAATTTCTTTTGAAAGATATATTTTTGCCATGTGCTCTTTCTATTTTGTTTTCAATTTACAGTAGTTTTGCTTATATAAGAAGACGATGTGGTATGATTGCCAATGAGACAACTTTCCACTATAGACCAAATGACACAGAAATTAGCAACTATAGGTCACCATACAGCTTTCAACAATGAGCAAAGCCATATATTCTGCATAGTTAGCAGAATAACAAATGTAAAACAATTGAAACCAGAAAACTAACGCTGCCTACTTTATGTACAAAATAATGAATGAAAAACAAATATGTAAGACAGCAACAAATAACAACCACAGCATAACAAGTTCCTGACTTGGGACAGGCACTCACCTAATAGGGTGGGGTTAACTTAGTTAGATGACGTCAATCCCTCCCTCACCTGGGACAGTGGTGCAACATCTCAACTTCACGCTCCTGACTTGGGACAGGCACTTACCTAATAGGGCGGGGTTAACTTAGTTAGATGGCTTCAATCCCTCCATCACCTGGGACAGTGGTGAAACATCTCAACTATAGCCTCCTGACTTGGGACAGGCACTTACCTAATAGGGCGGGGTTAACTTAGTTAGATGGCTTCAATCCCTCCATCACATGGGACAGTGGTGCAACATCTCAACTTCACGCTCCTGACTTGGGACAGGCACTTACCTAATAGGGCGGGGTTAACTTAGTTAGATGGCTTCAATCCCTCCATCACATGGGACAGTGGTGCAACATCTCAACTATAGCCTCCTGACTTGGGACAGGCACTTACCTAATAGGGCGGGGTTAACTTAGTTAGATGGCTTCAATCCCTCCATCACATGGGACAGTGGTGCAACATCTCAACTTCACGCTCCTGACTTGGGACAGGCACTTACCTAATAGGGCGGGGTTAACTTAGTTAGATGGCTTCAATCCCTCCATCACATGGGACAGTGGTGCAACATCTCAACTATAGCCTCCTGACTTGGGACAGGCACTTACCTAATAGGGCGGGGTTAACTTAGTTAGATGGCTTCAATCCCTCCATCACATGGGACAGTGGTGCAACATCTCAACTTCACACTCCTGACTTGGGACAGGCACTTACCTAATAGGGCGGGGTTAACTTAGTTAGATGGCTTCAATCCCTCCATCACCTGGGACAGTGGTGCAACATCTCAACTTCACGCTCCTGACTTGGGACAGGCACTTACCTAATAGGGCGGGGTTAACTTAGTTAGATGGCTTCAATCCCTCCATCACATGGGACAGTGGTGCAACATCTCAACTTCACGCTCCTGACTTGGGACAGGCACTTACCTAATAGGGCGGGGTTAACTTAGTTAGATGGCTTCAATCCCTCCATCACATGGGACAGTGGTGCAACATCTCAACTTCACGCTCCTGACTTGGGACAGGCACTTACCTAATAGGGCGGGGTTAACTTAGTTAGATGGCTTCAATCCCTCCATCACATGGGACAGTGGTGCAACATCTCAACTTCAGGCTCCTGACTTGGGACAGGCACATATAGAATGTGGTGAGTTAAATTACTGTAGTTTGAAGGGGCCAACCCTCCTTCATTTTAAGCTAACCTTGATAAAAGGGCTGATGTTTGCTATTTCATTATATGAATTACTGCAGTTGTTAAAAATTCCCACCAAAATATATAGTTCTTGGATATTAATAAAATATTAATCAAGAGTACATTCTAAATTAACTTCTGGAGTCAAATGTTTTGAACATTGGCAACTTATGACGGTATTGTATGCGTCAGTCTCTTTGCCTCACATAAAAAAGTGCAACCTTTGCTGACATGACAGTTTTCTCTAGTTGACTGTAGTATTGTATAACTTGTTTTTTTTTTATTTGAAATAAATTATATTTCAATTTAAATGCTGACGATTTAAGAAGTAAGTAAAAGAGTTGTTATTCAATTTCAGATTGAAAGAATTCAGAATATTTCATTGTACCAGATGTATGCAGCAAAAAGAAAGGCTATAAAAGATCAGAATCAACATTCAAATGTTGTGGTTGAACAACAACTCTGGCATGGAACTGGGAGTGATGCAGTACCAAGTATTATAATGTATGGTTATAACAGAAGTTATTGTGGTAAAAATGGTAAGTATAAAGATGTACCTTAAATTTACAGAAATTATTGCGAGTTTTTTTTTCTCACCAATTATCTGCATTGAACTTTCACAAATTTGGGGAAAACTTTCAAAAAATTGTCAAGGGACTACATATTGGAGTTATTGCACTCATATCTCTGAAACCAAAGCATTTAGAGTAAGTCTGCTGAATAAAATTGTTCATTAGGTCAAGATCTATCTGCCCTGTAATTTTCAGACCTAACAGGCAACTTGTTGTTGGGCTGCTGCCCCTGAATTGGTAATTTTAAGACGATTTTGCAGCTCTTGATTATTATCTTCAATATTAATAGATAGAGATAAACTGTAAATAGCAATAATGTACAGCAAAGTAGGAGCTACAAATAAGTCAACTTGACCAAAGTGGTCAATTGACCCCTTAAGGAGTTATTGTCCTTTATAGTCAATTTTCAAAAATTTTGTAAATTTTTGTAATTTTTTACGAAATATTTTTCCCTGTCACTTCTGGGCCAATTTCATTATTGAAAGAGATAATTGCAAGCAGCAAGATTGTTCAATAAAGTTAGACCTACAAACACATCACCAATACCAAAACCCAATTTTGTCATGAATCCATCTGTGTCCGTTGTTTAATATGCACATAGACCAAGTTGAGCAACACAGTCTCTTTAGAGCCTCTAGTTGTCTTTTATTTTGAAAACTTATAGATAGAAGCAAGATCTTCAAGCAAGTTTGGATTTTCGAAATTGTCAGTTTACCCCTTAGTAGAGTTATTGCCCTTCAATGACAATTTTTACCAGCCTTATATGATGTAATTGACAATAGAAAAATAGAAACTTTGAATAACATAACTGATTAGCAAGGCAAGATCCACTCTTCAAAGCAGTGATTGCCATTAAATGATGATTTTTTTTAACCCTTGTTTGTGTTTTGATCAGAAACTAAATAAAATAGAGAAAAAAATAAACAGCCAAATGGATTAGCAATACAAGATGCACAGACTTTTTTTTTTCATGCATTCTATTGTCAATGTTTACAATGTTAGAAAGAGTTCTTTGTTGATTATGCACATGGTAATTCAATGTTAAGCTCATTTGACCCTCTAGGCAGCTTAACCTATCCCATCACTTGGCATTTATGACTGGGAACTTTAATTGGTGATTAGAAAGGGTGAACATATACACATATGTATGCTGGAGCTCACAAACATCCTTGACTCAGCCTTATCCTGCATGTGCCTGTCACAAGTGTATGAGCCTGTAAATCAATGGGTTTTTGATGCTGAAGATCATATTTGGTTGGTTTTTTTTGGGTTTTTTTTTTTTATATAAATCAGGTTGTTAGTTTTATTGTTTTTTCATTTTGCTATTTCAGGGCCTTTTATAAGCTTGCTAATTTGAATTTGACAGGTTTATATATTATTGCTATTATTATTTGAAGGAACATGGTTTGGATATGGTGTATACTTTGCAAATGATGCATCTTACTCAGCAAGAAACTGGGTTTCTCCTGGTGGAGTTACAACTAGTGTTAGTCAGATTTTCCTGAGTAAAGTTTTAACTGGTAAATACTGTAAAGGAGATCCAAATATGCGTGTTTTACCACAGAGGCCTGATGGATCAATGTTAAACTTTGATTCTGGTGTTAATGATGTTAACAACCCACAGGAGTATGTTATATTCAATGACACACAAGCCTATCCAGAATACTGTATATCTTTTGTAAAATAACATACAAAAATATTCTCCAGGTTGTACCACGGGGGGTTAACTTCCTATTATTTGGTATATGGGGATGTGCCAAAAATATGGGTCATAATTTTGTGAGATTTTATATAAAAATGACCCTCCTTTTTAATGACAATCTATATTAAAATTCATTTACGTTTGATAACTGTATATTGATTTGGGATATGATCTACTGACATATCATATATAAATATGCTATTGACACCCACTTAAACATGCAGTTAATCCAACAATCCATGCGTATATATAACGATAAAATATATGTGCACCAAATGATGTCAATTCGTATATTTATGAATTATGAGTGATGATGAGTTAGTGCTAATATATAAGCATGGGTCATATTTTAAATATTGTATAGAAGTATATATTAGTATAGGTCATTCTTTCTTAAATATTTATATAACTATAGGTACTGAATTTCAGTGAATGTTATATTAAAATGGGTACGTTTTTTGAGGCAAAATGGCACACCCCTAACAAAAAAATATCGAAGTTACCCCCCCGTGGGTTGTACAATGTTGGAAGAAATAACATAATAGCAATGTATTGTGATATTGTTTTTTTTGCAGTCTACGACTAATTTTTGGGTTTTAAAATATATATAGGATTAGTTTTCTTTTATTTTATGTTAATACAGCATGCTTTTAATTGATCTGATGTTTAACAAAGATATGCTTTATTCAAGAATAATCATAGATTTTAGATGTATACATTATTTATTCTCATTTATCTGTGATAGAATGTGGTAAGTAATCTTTGAATCTCTGATAACAAATGATCTTTAATCTAACTTCACT
Organism: Mytilus galloprovincialis; assembly: GCA_037788925.1. Classification (NCBI taxonomy): domain Eukaryota; kingdom Metazoa; phylum Mollusca; class Bivalvia; order Mytilida; family Mytilidae; genus Mytilus; species Mytilus galloprovincialis. Next base: position 16,984,667 of record CM075335.1, on the reverse strand, counting down.
TAGTGAAATACTATAGTCCATATAACAAGCAAATGATTTTCCTCAAAGAGTGGATCTTTTTATGCCCTCCCCATAGCGGAGGGGTCATTAAGTTTAACCATTGTTCGTCCATACATACATCCAAAATTGGTATCTGTTCTTGAACTTTAGATTGCCTCAGCCAAATATTTTGAAACTTATACTCAATGCTTCTTACCACAAACTACAGACCAAATTTTGATTTTGGTGGCGTCTCTTAAACCATTCTAGAGTAATGCCCCTTTACAAATGGAAAATTGCTGATTTTTTTCTTTTTTGTTCCCTAACTTTAGTTTGCCTCAACCAAATGGTATGAAACTTATACACAATGCTTATTACCACCAAATACAGATCAAGTTTGAATTGTTGGGGTCTCATTTTTAGAGTTCTATAGTTATGACCCTTTACAAATGTTAAAATTGCTAAATTTTTCATTTCTGTTCTCTTTCTTCAGTTTGCCTAAACCAGATGCTATTAAACTGATACAAAATGCTTAATACAACAAAATACAGATCACATTTAAATTTTGGTGGTGTTGCTTAATTAAACCATTCTAGGGTTTTGCTCCTTTACAAATGATAAAATTGCTGAATTTTTCTGTCTGTTCCTTAACTTTAGTTTGCCTCCACCAAATGTTATGAAACTTATACACAATTGTTATTAATACAAAACTCAGATTAAATACAAATTTGAATAGTTTCACTTTTACTGTTCTTCAGTTATGTCCCTCTAAATCTTTATATGATATGCAAGTGGGGGCATCATCTATGTCCAATGAACACTTTCCCTTTTTATTTGCTATTATATTATGCTTTACTGGCTTATATCTAGTAAAAAGACATCCCAGTTCAGATCTCAATGCAAACAATCGTACATATTGCTGTAAAGATTTGTCTTTATGAATGTAGTGTCATACTTTAAAGATGGTCTCTCAGACCTACATATTTTGCTTAGCTGACTAATATTGTTTTTAAAGTGATACATAAGATCACTCACCTTTACTTGGAGCTTTATAAATATTAGTAAAACATGACCATGTATTCTCTTACTTAAATGTAATAATTTTATTGATAATTGAGAAATTGATTTTAGTCGCAATTATTATAAAATTTTGTTTAACTGATCTGGTGGAGCTTTCAGTTTAATTTGCACAAGGACAATCTATTTGAAATGTGTGTGATAAGGATGATTGTCATTATTATTATTGTTGATGATTTCTAATAACCTTTCAGTGTCAACAAACAAATAAACTGAGTGTATGGTTTGTATATGTATGATGAGTGAAAGCTAGTCACAATGATGACAATGTGTAATTTTAATTTCAATTGCATAATTTAAAAATGTCTGTGATAATTAAAAAAATCTGTGATAAAATATTAGTTTTAAATAGTACATTTTACATGTAAATACGTAAATCTAAGTTGAATATGTTTTTAACAAGGCACAGAAAAATAGATTGAAAAGATAATAGATCATAGCAGATAATAAGATGGTAAAATATAAAACAAACCCCCATTAAAGAAGAGTGTGACTATCTCACTCACCCTGTCCCTTTTTAGAAAAAACATAAATACAGAGCAATTAAAGAGAAAGGACAAGAAAAAAGGAAATACTAGTATATAAAAGTATGGTATGGAATGAAAGTTATTCTCCCTAGTTTGGTGTACATGTGTGATTTATTTGCACTAATATTACTTAATCCTATTGTTTCATTTAATATGCATTTAGTCAAATCATGAAGGAAGATCTTTAAAGCAAAATCATTGAGCTGTTTAAGAAAGGAAATGAAACCAGGTGAAGTTCTATTTTCAAATTATGACCCCCCTCCTTAATTTTTAATTTTTATTATATATAAATATTTTATTATTGACACTTAATTATTGCAAAGTGATGATTTTATGTATGAACTAGCAATTATTGATTAAATAATGATATTATTATATGTTTGATAACTTTCCTTATGCTTAGGGTCAGCTGGTAGATATTTGTTTGTGATATTATTTGTGAATGATTATGAATGATATGTATTATTGTTTTTGTTTTGCAATTGAAAATGCTGTTACTGGTTTTATATGTCTAACATAAACCACTGGTTTTATATGTCTAACATAAAACAATTGTATAATCTTTATATCCATCCAAATTTCTTATAAAGACAAGAGAATGCTTTAAATAAAATTCTAAAACTTGTATGGAATATTTGAATATAAAGGTAAAAAATAAGCACCCTTGTGATTATCTTGAATTTGCTTGAATCTATTTACTTGAAATGTTGAAGCTTTTGTTGAGATTGATTAAGCTCCTTGAATATTCTAAAAAGTTTGTTGTTACTACACACTTGTTTCAAAGTATTTATTTACGAGCTTTAATATATAAAATATCAATTGTTTAAGAGAACTATAGGACTTTAACCATCAAGTTAAAGATAATTTTGCTGACTTTAGTATTCTTAATGGATATGTTACGCTTTTGTTGCGATTGAGGAAAGTAAATTAACAGCAGGTCTCTTCTAGGTTTTGCTCAAACTTTTTTTTTATGCAAATGATTCTTTAAAATCATCCATGAAGTCTCTACAGTGTTTAAATGTGAATTTTCAGAATAGTAGTATATTTTATGTAAAGACACATCAGTTATCCTGGAATTATCAAGCTTTTTGGCATGTTATTATAAAGTTATGTTTCATGATCAGCAAGATAATGACATACCTGCCAACCCTTTGGTTTTGAGCGTTTTCCACAAAAAATTATACTACATTAACATGTATTGATTTGTTAGCTAAAATGTTGTTTCTGTGCCTCAGACAAAAATGTGCAATGGGCACCTTACTACTTTGTCAGTTTCCTTGATTTATTCTATGACCTAAGTTGTATCTATAACTAATAGGTTATTGACATTCCGAAACAAAAACTCTTTTTACCAAAAATCTTTTGAGGAAAAATACTAGTAAGTCACGAAAATTTCAGTATAAATTGATCTCAATTTTAATTGTAAGATTTTGTTTTGGAATAGAGCCCCTAGAGTATAATTTGAAATGATATGATAACTAAGACTCCCTAATTATATCATGTGTATTTATGTTGACATGCAAAATAGAATAACTAATTCGAAAAACATTATCTCTTATATCTTATGTTTACTTTTATGTTTTCCTGTTGAATTTAGATGTCTGTTTAGTGTCTTTTGTAATTGTTTGTTTGAAGCAATATGTTTACTTTTTATCACAATTTTTTTATTTTACCAAACAGTGGCAAAGTTGAACAATATAAGATGTGGGAAGTTTGTTAAGCCTTGTTTGTTTTTTTCAGATGAATAAAAATTTAAAACTCTTTTGTATTTATGATTTTTCATTAAGCAGTACAACTGATAAAAACATAAATTTCCAAGCCCCTTGTATCTTACGTCAGAAACAGTTTTTCTTCAAATCAAAATTTAGCAAAGTTATTTGGAGGCCTTGCAAATCGCTACAGAACAACCCACATAGTTTTTAGATCACACCAAGGATTTATATATTAAAATCCTTGATCACACAAAGTGCTTTCACTACATAACATTTCAGTTCATATGTATGTGTGCTGTATGATTAAAATTTTAAATTTCACACACAATGCAATAGATAAGCTAAGTGCAATACACCCTATAACTACAATGAGACAGAATGCTCAATCCAGTGATATACTTATAATTCTGTCAAAAGTTCGAATTCTAAACCAGTTTATTACAAAACTGCATAGAGTGCCAGCTAATCGTTGCTTTATTAGACGTAAAACTTTGTTTGAAGATCGGACGAAAATAGCCAGATGAGAGAAGATGCAACAATTTCTTTTGGTTGATTATTACTTCACTGCACACCCAAACGATTGATATGTGGAGGACAATTGGAAACTTATTTGAAAAATCATACTAAATACAACAAAGAGGAATGTGCCAAATAGAACATGTGGATGAAATCAGTCATTAAACTTAATTAACATCATTATATAAGTACAAAGGTAGAACAAAACCCATTCTAATAACAAGCTAGAAAACCGAGTTTGTCCGATAATTAAGGCGAAATGACAAAGCTTTAGGTACATTATAAATAAGGAGATACAATTAGCATGACATTTATGTAAATAACCTGATAAGCAACATCAAAAAAGGGATACAACCACTTCTAAAAATGACAGCTAGAAAGCATAAACTTTTCACAAAAAGTTAACAGGCGTATTCACTGAACAAAATTAAGATAATATAAGATCGAGCGAAAATAAAAGAAATGAGGATCATCAATGTAACCAGCAAAGGCGAAGAGAGATTGATAAAGAACGTAATGCTACCAAAGCAATAGGACCTAACAGAAGCCATCCCCATTTTATAAGAGAAGTGTCGACAAAGCTTGTAAACATCCTAGCTCACTTATATTAACAATCCATCAACTATGATATAATTTTTCGAAGACCTTTTGTTTGAACTCCTAGTAGAAAAACTGACAAAAACATGCAAGGGAATGTCATGTCAAAAGGCAGCACTTGTCTCAATGAATTATTTTTAAAGAAATTTGTCTATTTTTGTTTGGGCACAACATCTAATCACTTCATATTTGATTCTAAAGTTGAATCATAAAAAAACCAATTACCTATAATGCAGCTAGAGAAATCATTGTTGAGAGACTGAAGCTGGTAGTCTCAAGTTTATAATATTATTTACGGTCATACATGTACAGTGCAACTACAACCGCTAAGTTAAATGTTAGTAAAAGATGCATAAAGCCGGATGGGAATTTGAAAACATATTTGGTTAATAATGTTTATATGGAAGATGTTTAGAAATAAAATTTCAGTCTCTCACAAAAAAAAAACGGTTTTGATGTTATCTTATTTTACTCTTATCCTTTTGTTTTAGTATTTATTTGTTTTCTGTGGCAGTGGCGGATCCAGAGGGGGGGTTCCGGGGGTCCGCACCCCCCCTTTATTTTGGCCGATCAATGCATTTGAATCGGGACATATGTTTGCACCCCCCCCCCCCTGCACCCCCCCTTTGCCCTGGGCTAGCACCCCCCTTTCGAAAATTCCTGCATCCGCCACTGTGTGGTATCGATAAACAATTGTATTTTTATTTGTTTTCAATGCATTTATGGGAATGATGGATATATAAAGGTTGATGTAGTTTGCCAATGTTCAAATATCGTAAATCAATAAAAAAAAAAACTACATCTAGGTTTAACTCTCTTAGCCAAAATTGACCTTGGATTGATTTGGCAATACTATTTTTTTGTCAAATAGCTCTTCAGTTGTTTGGTTTCTTAATGTTGCTCTTCAAGGTATTAGCCTTTAAGCGTTCGGGAATGAAGTTTCATGCAGGATTGCGCTTCGGATCTATGCAACTATAAAGTATTGTGTTTATATTTTCAGACCAATGCAACAATTGTGAATAGGGCACAATCAGTTAATGGAAGACCGCGAAAAGAGCGTATTACATTTTCGCAAATTTAGCAAAAATCCAGTTTTACGTTTCCGCATTTTTGTGCATTATACCTTTCAGAAAAAAATAGATACTACATTTCCGCATTTTTACCTATATTTCACCTGTAAAAAATGGTAATAAAGATATATAAGACTTTATTTTATTATAGTATTTTTCTTGATTTATTATATTTTGTTATGATAATTTGATTCCTTCAACATTTATTTTATATATAGCTTTTAATTTTTGTGTGATTTGGTCTCTTGTGGAGAGTTGTCTCATTGACATCATAACAATTTGTTTTGATATCAACCCTGTCATATTCTTTACTGTACCTGTCCCAAGACAGGGACCTGTAGTTATGATTCATATGCCTCTACTCATATTTGATATTTTGTAAAACGTTTTGTTATGTATAATTTGCCATTGATGAAGGCCAGTAGGTTGCCTATGATTGCTTACATCTACTTCACACATATTTGAACTCCTGTGAAATATTTGTGACGGGGCGTAAAAAAATAGTAACAAGCAAACAAATAATCAATCAATTTACAATTCAAAACGAAAAATAGACATAAGCGACATATCAAGACGAATAATAATACCAGAATAACCCATTAGTATTTTTTAAAATTAGTGCTAAACGCCAAACACCATCGAAGAACAAAAACACGCCCCATGTTTACCTGGCAAACAGAAGAGGCATACATTAAAAATAAAAATGCGGAAACGTAAATGACCTTTATCAGAATCAATGTAAAAATAATGCAGAAAAGAGTACTACAAAAATGCGGAAAGGTAGTGCGAAATTGCGGAAACGTAAAACGCCGCGCGAAAACATGTCGCTATCAAGTAGAGACAATTACTTAATGTATCGTATGACTTATTAGTGATGGCGACCATAAAACCGATTTCGTGTGGATTGCAGTCGTTGTTCCTCATAACTCTGTTTGAGCAGGGTTTTTAGTAAGGATAAAACCCTTGATAGTTAAGCTGTATATTGTGAACATGCACCAGCGTAACATGTGAACTGAGATTTGTAAACACAGAAGATGGTGAAGATGCTAATAATAAAAGGCTATTATTATAAAAGGTCAAAGTTCAAAACTGAAATACCAGCCCTTTACATTATATATTCTTAATGGTGTTGTCAAGATCTGTCAAAACTCCGACCAAAGATTATAAGGGCCCCGTTGACTAGTTACCGGGCGCACTCGAGTGATCAGAATGTGTGTTTGTCCATCATCACTTATAATATGTCGTGCGATATTAGGAATTAATTGGATAATTAGGTAGTCATTTTGAGGCCCTATATAGTTCGGACTGAGCTTCTTGTTGAAGGCCGTAGTTTGACATTTGATCATTAAATGTTTATACATAGTGATTTAGATAGAGAGTTGTCTCATATGAACTAATACCACATCTCTCATTTGTATATAATATAATTTTCCAAATTGTTAGTTACTCTATGTCAAATATGAGTTACAAACTTATTTTTCGTGATAAAAAGAAAATGGCAAAAATTCGAGAAACTTCTTTTTGTGCCTGAATTTCAAAAACTTGTATATACATGAAGCCCAGGTGGTCGTGTGGTCTAGCGGGACGGCTACAGTGCAGGCAATTTGGTGTCACGATATCTCAGTAGCATGGGTTCGAATCCCGGCGAAGGAAGAACAAAAGATTTGCGAGGGAAGAACAAAAAATTTGCGAAAGCAAATTTACAGATCTAACATTGTTTGGTTGATGTTTAGACGAGTTGTATATATATATTTATATACAAGTCTAAATTGAAAACTACGTTCAAACTTATGATTGCGTTGGATAAAATATATATATATACAACTCGTCTAAACACCAACCCAACAATGTTAGGTCTGTAAATTTGCTTTCGCAAATTTTTTGTTCTTCCCTCGCCGAGATTCGAACCAATGCTACTGAGATATCGTGACACCAAATCGCCTGCACTGTAGCGTCCCGCTAGACCACACGACCACCTGTGCTTCTATATATCTGCGTAACTACAGGGCGAGAACAATTATAATAGATAAAATACTTAGGTTCTGTAATAGAGGTCATCCGGGATGACGGTTGAGGAAATTTTTACGGTCACTGAAAAATGAGGATATAATGGAAAAGGACCGAAATGTTGCCATGCAACATGCCAATTACGAACCCCTCAAAGAGTTACTACAAGGGGTCTTGTAGAGGGATAGCCAGATAAACAAAAACTAGACATGTCATCTGAATGGTCAAACTAGGTTCTAGCCAATTTAGAAGCCGGATGTTTTTTATGCTTAACCTTCACAAAATGTATCCATACATCATTTACACAAAAGACATATGTTAGAACATTAGAAATCCGTCCTTTTCTCCTTTGGAATTGACATAAAAAGGACGATGAAAATAATCGAAACCCAGATTATACATAAATCCTTTTAAAACGATATAATGCCCTGTAGAAAAGATGTTCGGTTAAACATCTTATTACATTCATTTTCTGTGAAACATGGCCTTCAGAAATATTTTGATGAGGTATATATATTCAACTAATGGTGTTTATCTACTTCTTAAACGACAATCATAATCATAACCTTTTTGCAATAGTGTAATGTCAAAACTGATCTTTCTTTTTGCTGTTTATCACTGTTCCCTACAATCCTGTTAAAAATCAACTTCTTTGTTAACAGATCCTTTCCTTGAATAATCAGAAACGAGGAGACAATTTCCTTGCTGAAGGTCATGCAAAATATTACTTTGTGCAGGACAACACTAACTTCTATAAATAGGCTTATATGATATCATAGTCTGAACTTTCTGATTGACAAAACTTTTTTTTCAACATACATGATTATTTTTCGTTTTAATTCTTTTGATCAAATAAAAATATTCATAAGAATGTTCGTATGTTGGATGATACGATGCTTTTTGTCCGCAATTTGCTTTTTGTCCGCTTTTGCTTTTTGTCCGATAATTTTGCTTTTTGTCCGACACTTTTGCTTTTTGTCCGTTGCTTTTTGTCCGTTTTGCTTTTTGTCCGATAATTTAGCTTTTTGTCCGTTTTGCTTTTTGTCCGCTGATTTTACTTTATGTCCGATATAAAAACGTGTATATTTTTGCAGGTTTTATTTTGAACTTCGAAAAATCATCATTAGGGTATCTTATTTAAAAAGAAATATGCCTGATTTATACCTCGCCTACCAACCAAGATGGCCAACATGACTGAAATAGAACATACGGGGTAAAATTACAGTTTTGTCTATTATTCTGAAAACCATTAAAAAGAGAGAAAATCTGACAGCAGGATGTTGAGCTCTACCAATTGTCAAAACTGTCAGATGACGTCCAAAATTGGTTTCCATTCTTTAACTATAGTTCGCCCCAAACCAATGTTATGGAACTTAAACGCAATGCTTATTACCACACATCCCAGATCAAGTTTGAATTTTGATGGCGTCGATTTTACTGCTCTAGAGTTTGGAAATGGAAAAACTGCTGAACTTTTTATATCCGTTCTTTAACTGCAGTTTGCCTTAAAAAAAATGGCATGGAACTTATATATACTTTACCTATAGTGTTTTATAACCTTCATTGGTGGTAGTTCATATATATTTCTGCTGTTATTTTTGGATATAAGTTATTGTCCTGAATAAACATCTTTATGCGTTTGTGCGTTTTTCCGTATGCGTTTCAATTTTATGATGAAAATTTCTTCTATTAACCAACTTGAAAGACAAAACTTTAAATTCGGCCGTTATAAATGTTTTCGCCAGAAATCCATGCTTAAACTAAATGAACTAGCCAAGGAATTAGTTTTTGTCCCGGCTGATATAGCTACTATTAATATCATTATTGTTTGACGTAAATTTTACATTGAGGTTCTGCAAAAGGAAATAACGAATTCACCAACATTCCAACTGACTTCATTTTCAGAAAACGACATCTGTAACAAACACAAACTTTTAGCTACATCTTTACAAGCAGAACCAAATACAATGAAAGTCCCAACTATGTACTGGTTTCCGAAGCTACACAAAACACATTACAAGTATATATTTATTTCATCTTCAAGCCATTGTTGCATTACTAAATTGTCTATTCTACTTACAGGTACACTTGGTACAATCAAAAACCTGATAATAAAGTGTTCAAATAAGGCCTTTGAAAATAGTGGAATTTAAAAAGTCAGAATGCCAATACATATGTTCAAACTCTTTTCGGTCATTTTTTAGTAGCAACAAACAAATGAACTATGTCAATTGGACATGCTTTGAAACTATATTTGCGCTTGAATTTTTACTTGATAACAATTTTGTTCGCTTTGGAGATTCCGTATATCGTCAAGTTATTGGAATTCCAATGGGGACTAACTGTGCACCACTTATTACAGACCTGTTTTTGTATTGTTATGAGTTACAAACTATGACTAAAACCATCAAAAATCCATCGAAACAACATTTGAAACAAAAAATTAACAATACTTTTAAATTTTTGGATGATATATTGGCTCTCAATAATGACGACTTCAGTATGTATACTAAAGAAATGTATCCTGTTGAACTTACTTTAAATATAGCTAATACTACATGTAACAATGACCACTGTCCTTTCCTCGATCTTGATATCTATATCATTAACGGGAAGCTTAATACAAAAATTTATGATAAAAGAGATGATTTTTCATTTCCTATTGTTAATTGTCGATTTTTAGATGGTGGCGTTCCCTTGTCACCATCTTATGGTGTTTATATATCTCAACTTGTACGATTCGCTCGTGTATGTAACAACGTATTAGATTTTAGCGAGAGAAATTTATGTATTACTGAAAAATTATTACACCAGGGTTTTCGATATCACAAACTAGTCAAAACATTTACTTAATTTATCATCGGTACAAGGAAATAATTCGTAAATATAACTCAACATGCAGATATCTTATACGTTCAGGTATTTCACATTCAATCTTTTATGGTAATATTATTTACAAAGCACAAAAATGTCAGTATTCACCTCAAAAGCTAACAAAACCTTTAAACAGACTTATTTTAAGAAGGGATATAGTTACGATACTGTTGTCAGATCATAAAAGATTGCATATTTTGGCTTTAATATTGATTCACTTATAGGGTCTTTGCAATTTTGCGCCTGTCCCAAGTCAGGAGCCCCTGGCCTTTGTTAGTCTAGTATCCTTTTTAATTTTAGTTTCTTTGTATAATTCAGAGTTTAATATGACGTCCATTATCACTGAACTAGTATGCATGTTTGTTTAGGGAGCTGAAGGACGCCTCCGGGTGCGGGAGTTTCTCGCTACATTGAAGACCCATTGGTGGCCTTCGGCTGTTGTCTGCTCTATGGTCGGGTTGTTGTCGCGTTGACTCATTCCCCATTTCCATTCTCAATTTTATTTATTATCTAATAGCAACAAATTTAATCATTATATTATTATCAAACATCACATAAAAATTGTGTATTTACAATAAGTAGTTTTTAAGTAAACAAGTTAGTCAAGTGGTTAAAACGAGTTAGTTAAGTCGTTAAAACAAGTAAGCTGTGTTGTTAGTTAAGTCGTTATAACAAGTAAGCTTACTCGTTATAACGACTTTAAAATAAAATTTCAATCAAACTAAAACTAAAAAATGCTAAATTACCTTAACATTAAAATATCAGGGGCAGCAACCCCAAAACGCGTTGTCTAATGTAACTGAAAAATCTCGGGCTATAGATTATGACTTGATGAATATTTTTATCCTAGAACTAAATGCTTTAGTTTCAGAGATATAAGCTGAAATCTACATTTTACCACAATGTTCTAATTTTAGACATGGCGGCCATCTTGATTTTTTGGGCGGGGTCATCGGATACCTTTTTGAAACTACATACCCTAAGGATGATTGTGGCCATATTTGCTTTAATTTTGCCATTAGTTTCAGATTTTCTGAAAGTTATCGACGACGACGGATGCCAAATGATGAAAAAAACTCACTTAACCCTCTGGTCCAGGTGAGCTAAAAAGGCAAAACGGACAAAAAGCAACGGACAAAAAGCAAAAGTGTCGGACAAAAAGCAAAATTATCGGACAAAAAGCAAAACGGACAAAAAGCAACGGACAAAAAGCAAAAGTGTCGGACAAAAAGCGAAATTATCGGACAAAAAGCGAAACGGACAAAAAGCAACGGACAAAAAGCAAAAGTGTCGGACAAAAAGCAAAATTATCGGACAAAAGGCAAAAGCGGACAAAAAGCAAATTGCGGACAAAAAGCACCGTATCAGTTGGATAACATTCTTATTGGGTTTCTCTAATTGGTCTTAGCTATTAAAATGAACTCTTTGGTATAGCAGTCAAAAAATGATACATTTTTAACTACATACCTCATTCGGATATTTCAAAAAGCGTTCAGACAAATTCAAACAGTGTGAAGACTGCTAAAAAGCAAAATAGCCAAAATACTGAACGAAAAGTCATTTATCAAATGCTAAAAGTGTGTTGATAGAGTTTAGAACAGTGTTAAGACTGGTAAGACTGTTTTGAGACATATTTAAGGTAGCACTACAGTCTAACAATGAAAGGTGAAATAAAAAATCTAAGACACGGTTTTGGAGATTGTATATGGTTCATTACTGGGATGAAAACAAATATTGACTACCATTTGACATGAATGTGCCATTTTCATCCAAGTTGGAAGACCACTTTTGTGGCAATTAATGAGCTATATTTTGAGATTAATGAAACCAAAAATAAATTTATTTATAAACTAAGAAAGAGTTATATTTCAGCTTTGAAATTAGTTAGAGATTTTAAAAATCCATTGAGTAGTTTTGGAGAAATTAATCTTTAAAGACTGTTGATTGGAGTAAAAAAATTCTGACTGTACTGCTACCTTAAACAATGTTCAGACTGCCAAGATAAAGAGACTAAAGACTAAATGGAGCATGCATGTGTTCATGGATCGCACAACTCTGGCACATATTTTAAATAACGGCCAATAAACCGTAAAAAGTTCAAAGGAATGACTTATTATTTTTCACTTGTAGCCTTTGTGTAAAAGCGTCATGTCACCAACCGCCTATCAGGGAAATATTATTAGAAACACAATTTTTTTGAGTATTTTGTCAACAGGAAGATGTAGGTAGTTATCAAAGGTACCAGGATTATAATTTAGGACGCCATAAGACTCATCAGTGACGCTCATATAACGAAATATGTATAAAGCCAAACAAGTACAAAGTTGAAGAGCATTGAGGATCCAAAATTTCAAAAGTAGTGCCAAATACGGCTAAGGTAATCTATTCCTGGGATAAGAAAATCCTTAAAGTTTTTCGAAAAATTCAAAGAAGGCATTGCTGGATTGTTGCTACATAACAATGGAAAGTTATTATTTTGAAGGTTGCAATAATTTCTTTTGTCACATGCACATATGTCGAAATTAAATATGTAAGTCAGTAAATGTAAAAGCAAACTTAACATTATCTGTGGAAATCTTTAATTCAAGGTTGACGGTTGCGTATCAGGTACGGTTGGTACGTAAAGCAACTGTTAGTGCTGTTTTGGAGGTATCATTTTAAGTATTCTTTTTCTTACATCTTATAAATTGCATGTATGTATATATCCATGATGTCAACAATCTAATGTGAGTGTTCCGGTAATATAAGTATTTGGACCTCATGGGATGACTATTACTAAACAGCAAAATGTCGACTTGGAAGATAACTTCCAAAAATGTCTTAATGAACTGTTAAACAAGACTAGTGTTCAACTGTTTTACTAACTGACAAAAAAATCGATATGATAAAGAGTCTAATAATTGATACTAGAGACGGACAGAAAACATATACTTGTACACCCAACTTTAATTAATTGAAAGACAATGGGTTTCAACTTGTAACTTGTGCTGTTTTGGGTAGCTTTTGAACTATAAAATTAATACATTCCATGTAACCGTCATTGTTATAGATAAGTTTATTGTATTATTGAATCGTTTCTAATGTATAAAATTGAGAATAGAAATGGAGAATGTGTCAAAGAGACAGCAACCGCCGACCATAGAACTGACAACATCAGAAGGTATCAACAGGTCTTCAATGCAGCGAGAAATTCCCGCACCCGGAGACGTCTTTCAGCTGGCCCCTAAACTAATATATATACTAGTTCAGTGATAATGAACGCCATACTAAACTCCAAACTGTACACTAGAAACTAACTAACAAAGGCCAGAGGCTTCTGTGGGACAGGCGCAAAAATGCGGCGGGGTTAAACATGTTTATGAGATCTCAACCCTCCCCCTATATCTCTGGCCAATGTAGAAAGTAAAAAGTAAAATCACAAAAAATACTGAACTGAAGTCCATAATCACATGGCAAAATCAAATAACAAAACGCATCATAAACGAATGGACAAGAACATATAATAAACGCATAACAATACGCACATTGAAATTCAATTCAAGAGAAGTATGAGTTTGATGTCAGAAGATGTAACCAAAGAAAACAAACAAAATGACAATAATACATAAATAACAACAAACTACTAGCAGTTAACTGACATGACAGCTCCAGACTTCAATTAAACTGATTGAAAGATTATGTCTTCATCATATATGAATGTCAGACACAATCCTACCCGTTAGGGGTTTAGTATCATACCATCATAACATATATGAGAAGATATACCTATATGGTTCCAAATTGGGTTTCCCCTTGGGCACTTATTTTTTCGCCACCTCTTTCGCCAAAACAATATATTTTTCGCCACTTTGTTACTTTTTTCGCCAAGTAACATAACTATATCTTTCGTTAATTTTTTTGTTCTATCCCATCCCACCCCTAAACCGTTAGTTTTCCCGTTTGAATGATCTTGAACTAGTTATTTCATCGACACTCATACCACATCTTCCTATATCCATCATATGGTCCGACCATACGCGTACAGTTTGACCATATGAAAATATACATATGGTCCGGAACATAAGCATAGGCAATTTGAATTTAGACGTACATACATATGTTGTATAAGATGAGGCGTATATACATCTTAGATATTTCATGATCTATTTGTCTTGTATCTTGTATTATTTATTTTATTGTTTAAGAAATGGAAACCGAAAATGACTAAGTGCTACAACTTTGAGGAGGAGTCTTATTATACAAATATAATAATTGGTCATACAGCAACTAATCACCATGATAACTTCCTTTCAATAAAAGAAAAGTGTCTAAATAGTGGAAAATATATGAATATTAATGAAGAAATTACAATGTTGTTCCTGGTGTCGTTCTTAGCACTGGACAATCTAGCTGGTGATAGCATATAATATACACATTTTGTATTTGTCTATCATTGTTCATATCATTTTATATCATATAAAGGATCATATTTAGGCTAATGAACTACATGTATTCATTTCGTTGTTGATTTTTATCTGAAATTTTATTCAAATTTTGTGTTTAATGGCAATAAAAATGGGATGAATTAAGTGTGTGTTTTTTTTTTATGTTTTTTTCATTTATAAGTTTCTATTATTAATCTCCGGAGTTCACCACAAGAAATATTATTAACTGTAAAATCAAAAGTAGCATGAAATGAAGTTGAAATGCATATGAGATCCCTGCATAATTTTCTAGACACCGTTTTGTTAAGGATCAAGTTATTTCTAAATGAACACTGGAAAATAGTTGTATAACGCTCTCCAAACAGAATATTTGCATTAAATTGAAAAAAGATTCATTTTGATATGTTTTTGATGACTTATTGGGAATATATGATATTGTCCTTCACTTATAAACTAGAAAAAAATAATTTTTTAAAGCCTAGAATACCTTCAATCTTCTGTAAAAAAAAAAAGCGGACCATTTGTCTAAAAACCCGAACGAATTCACAGTTGCTCTCGAAAAAACCTGGACAATAACAAACACTGATTTATTTATTAAAAACAAGGAAATTGAGCTTCTTTGTTGATCAAAACATATATAGTATTTAATATAAGATGGGTGGTAATGTTAAAAACAGTTATAATTACGAAATATCCGTTAATTGAACTTTATATCGCATGTTTTATCACTCGAAAAAGCCCGAACTACACTCGAAAAATTGACCAAATCACTCGAAAAACCACGATCCTAGCCGGACACTAGTCTATACCTATCGTGATCATGATAAAATCAAAAGAATTTAAATGCGTATAAAAAAAACCTTGATTAAACGATTTATTTGATAACGATTTCAACTCTTTGTTACCGTATCACCATGGTCTGATTAGTCAGAGGCTAAACGTCAGGTTCGGGTAAATCTGTTAACGGTATTTCTGTTATTTCATTGGTTATAAATACTATCTAATGGCTGCTTCGTGGCTGTTTCCGGAATGATTATGGGGGAAATGAAGGTCATTTTAACGTCTGATTGGCTATTAATGAGTGACATGCATTATATGTTCAACGCGTCCGTAAGTGGGGTCGGATTGAAATCATGATACTAGGTTATAGGTACATATTATGATAAAGTGTTCATTTGCTATAGTGATTAGTTATGATGATAACTCACCCCAAACTGTCAATTTGGTACAGATTATATAATCATGTGACAATGTGATGATTTAATCTTGAAATTATGTTGCTATTTTGGTAAGAAACTGTACATTTATGTATTATTGCTAGTCTCTAAAAATAGACCAGGCAGAAGCTAGCGAACAATAGCTAGCGAACAATAAGGCGATATATCGAGAAACCAAAAAACAGAATAAGACAACAACGGCCGTTAAATAAAAAAATATTCAAAAAGGCAGAAAATCAGTTAAAACATAGCAATTTTAACTCAATTTTGAAATGGTTTTTATCCAATCCATTAATTTAACAAGTCGCATAATTTTTTAGGCTAATATTCAGTACCACAATAACTCTGCATCTATCAACAGATTATTTGTAGGTGTAGGGCCACCAATGCACCAACTTCAATTAAGAACGTATGTAAAAGTAGTCCTACCCTGAAAAATATAGCACCTTTTATGTCATTGTTTAATCTAGAGCTCAAAATTTGAAAAAAATGTCAAAAAATTAGGGGGGGTCGGCCTATTCCAGGGCTTCTAGAGAAAAATAATGAGTGGTGTCACGGGGAATGACTATATAGGTCTTGTAGAGGAGAAACAGGCGCTTCTTTTGCGCTAGGTATCTAAGGGCGCTATGTTCAAAAATCTGAAACTAGAACTCAAAATTTGAAAAAAATGTCAAAAAATTAGGGGGGTCGGCCTATTCTAGGACTTCTACAGAAAAATAATGAGGGGTGTCACGGGGTATGACTATATAGGTCTTGTAGAGGAGAAACAGGCGCTTTTTTTACGCTAGGTATCGAAGGGCGCTATGTTCAAAAATCTGAAACTAGAGCTCAAAATTTGAAAAAAATGTCAAAAAATTAGGGGGGGTCGGCCTATTCCAGGGCTTCTAGAGAAAAATAATGAGGGGTGTCACGGGGAATGACTATATAGGTCTTGTAGAGGAGAAACAGGCGCTTCTTTTGCGCTAGGTATCTAAGGGCGCTATGTTCAAAAATCTGAAACTAGAACTCAAAATTTGAAAAAAATGTCAAAAAATTAGGGGGGTCGGCCTATTCTAGGACTTCTACAGAAAAATAATGAGGGGTGTCACGGGGTATGACTATATAGGTCTTGTAGAGGAGAAACAGGCGCTTTTTTTACGCTAGGTATCGAAGGGCGCTATGTTCAAAAATCTGAAACTAGAGCTCAAAATTTGAAAAAAATGTCAAAAAAATGGGGGTAGGGTCGGCCTATTCCAGGAGTTCTAGAGAAAAATAATGGGGGGTGTCGCGGGATATGACTATAAAGGTCTTGTAGAGGGGAAACAGGCGCTTCTTTTGCGCTAGGTATCGAAGGGCGCTATGTTCAAAAATCTGAAACTACAGCTCAAAATTTGAAAAAAATGTCAAAAAATGGGGATAGGGTCGGCCTATTCCAGGAGTTCTAGAGAAAAATAATGGGGGGTGTCACGGGATATGACTATAAAGGTCTTGTAGATGAGAAACAGGCGCTTCTTTTGCGCTAGGTATCTAAGGGCGCTATGTTCAAAAATCTGAAACTAGAGCTCAAAATTTGAAAAAAATGTCAAAAAAATGGGTGTAGGGTCGGCCTATTCCAAGAGTTCTAGAGAAAAATAATGGGGTGTGTCGCGGGATGTGACTATATAGGTCTTGTAGAGGAGAAACAGGTGTTTCTTTTGCGCTAGGTATCGAAGGGCGCTATGTTCAAAAATCTGAAACTAGAGCTCAAAATTTGAAAAAAATGTCAAAAAAATGGGGGTAGGGTCGGCCTATTCCAGGAGTTCTAGAGAAAAATAATGAGGGGTGTCACGGAATATGACTGTATAGGTCTTGTAGAGGAGATACAGGCGCTTCTTTTGCGCTCGGTATCGAAGGGCACTATGTTAAAAAATCTGAAACTAGCGCTCTAAATTTGAAAAAAATGTCAAAAAGTTAGGGGGGTCGGCCTATTCCAGGGCTTCTAGAGAAAAATAATGAGGGGTGTCACGGGGAATGACTATATAGGTCTTGTAGAGGAGAAACAGGCGCTTCTTTTGCGCTGGGTATCTAAGGGCGCTATGTTCAAAAATCTGAAACTAGCGCTCAAAATTTGAAAAAAATGTCAAAAAATTAGGGAGGTCAGCCTATTCCAGGGCTTCTAGAGAAAAATAATGAGGGTGTCATGGGGAATGACTATATAGGTCTTGTAGAGGAGAAACAGGCGCTTCTTTTGCGCTAGGTATCGAAGGGCGCTTTGTTCAAAAATCTGAAACTAGAGCTCAAAATTTGAAAAAAATGTCAAAAAATTAGGGGGGTCGGCCTATTCCAGGAGTTCTAGAGAAAAATAATGAGGGGTGTCACGGGGTATGACTATATAGG
Organism: Mytilus galloprovincialis; assembly: GCA_037788925.1. Taxonomy (NCBI): domain Eukaryota; kingdom Metazoa; phylum Mollusca; class Bivalvia; order Mytilida; family Mytilidae; genus Mytilus; species Mytilus galloprovincialis. Next base: position 16,966,312 of record CM075335.1, on the reverse strand, counting down.
TCTTGTAGAGGAGAAACAGGTGTTTCTTTTGCGCTAGGTATCGAAGGGCGCTATGTTCAAAAATCTGAAACTAGAGCTCAAAATTTGAAAAAAATGTCAAAAAAATGGGGGTAGGGTCGGCCTATTCCAGGAGTTCTAGAGAAAAATAATGGGGGGTGTCGCGAGATATGACTGTATAGGTCTTGTAGAGGGGAAACAGGCGCTTCTTTTACGCTAGGTATCGAAGGGCGCTATGTTCAAAAATCTGAAACTAGAGCTCAAAATTTGAAAAAAATGTCAAAAAATGGGGATAGGGTCGGCCTATTCCAGGAGTTCTAGAGAAAAATAATGGGGGGTGTCGCGGGATATGACTATAAAGGTCTTGTAGAGGGGAAACAGGCGCTTCTTTTGCGCTAGGTATCGAAGGGCGCTATGTTCAAAAATCTGAAACTACAGCTCAAAATTTGAAAAAAATGTCAAAAAAATGGGGATAGGGTCGGCCTATTCCAGGAGTTCTAGAGAAAAATAATGGGGGGTGTCACGGGATATGACTATAAAGGTCTTGTAGATGAGAAACAGGCGCTTCTTTTGCGCTAGGTATCTAAGGGCGCTATGTTCAAAAATCTGAAACTAGAGCTCAAAATTTGAAAAAAATGTCAAAAAAATGGGTGTAGGGTCGGCCTATTCCAAGAGTTCTAGAGAAAAATAATGGGGTGTGTCGCGGGATGTGACTATATAGGTCTTGTAGAGGAGAAACAGGTGTTTCTTTTGCGCTAGGTATCGAAGGGCGCTATGTTCAAAAATCTGAAACTAGAGCTCAAAATTTGAAAAAAATGTCAAAAAAATGGGGGTAGGGTCGGCCTATTCCAGGAGTTCTAGAGAAAAATAATGAGGGGTGTCACGGAATATGACTGTATAGGTCTTGTAGAGGAGATACAGGCGCTTCTTTTGCGCTCGGTATCGAAGGGCACTATGTTAAAAAATCTGAAACTAGCGCTCTAAATTTGAAAAAAATGTCAAAAAGTTAGGGGGGTCGGCCTATTCCAGGGCTTCTAGAGAAAAATAATGAGGGGTGTCACGGGGAATGACTATATAGGTCTTGTAGAGGAGAAACAGGCGCTTCTTTTGCGCTGGGTATCTAAGGGCGCTATGTTCAAAAATCTGAAACTAGCGCTCAAAATTTGAAAAAAATGTCAAAAAATTAGGGAGGTCAGCCTATTCCAGGGCTTCTAGAGAAAAATAATGAGGGTGTCATGGGGAATGACTATATAGGTCTTGTAGAGGAGAAACAGGCGCTTCTTTTGCGCTAGGTATCGAAGGGCGCTTTGTTCAAAAATCTGAAACTAGAGCTCAAAATTTGAAAAAAATGTCAAAAAATTAGGGGGGTCGGCCTATTCCAGGAGTTCTAGAGAAAAATAATGAGGGGTGTCACGGGGTATGACTATATAGGTCTTGTAGAGGAGAAACAGGTGTTTCTTTTGCGCTAGGTATCGAAGGGCGCTATGTTCAAAAATCTGAAACTAGAGCTCAAAATTTGAAAAAAATGTCAAAAAAATGGGGGTAGGGTCGGCCTATTCCAGGAGTTCTAGAGAAAAATAATGGGGGGTGTCGCGAGATATGACTGTATAGGTCTTGTAGAGGGGAAACAGGCGCTTCTTTTACGCTAGGTATCGAAGGGCGCTATGTTCAAAAATCTGAAACTAGAGCTCAAAATTTGAAAAAAATGTCAAAAAATGGGGATAGGGTCGGCCTATTCCAGGAGTTCTAGAGAAAAATAATGGGGGTGTCACGGGATATGACTATAACGGTCTTGTAGATGAGAAACAGGTGCTTCTTTTGCGCTAGGTATCTAAGGGCGCTATGTTAAAAAATCTGAAACTAGAGCTCAAAATTTGAAACATATGTCAAAAAATTAGGGGGGTCGGCCTATTCTAGGACTTCTAGAGAAAAATAATGAGGGGTGTCACGGGTTATGACTATATAGGTCTTGTAGAGGAGAAACAGGCGCTTCTTTTGCGTTAGGTATCGAAGGGCGCTTTGTTCAAAAATCTGAAACTAGAGCTCAAAATTTGAAAAAAATGTCAAAAAATTAGGGGGGTCGGCCTATTCCAAGACTTCTAGAGAAAAATAATGAGGGGTGTCACGGGGTATGACTATATAGGTCTTGTAGAGGAGAAACAGGCGCTTCTTTTGCGCTAGGTATCGAATGGCGCTATGTTCAAAAATCTGAAACTAGAGCTCAAAATTTGAAAAAAATGTCAAAAAATGGGGGTAGGGTCGGCCTATTCCAGGAGTTCTAGAGAAAAATAATGGGGTGTGTCGCGGGATATGACTATATAGGTCTTGTAGAGGAGAAACAGGTGTTTCTTTTGCGCTAGGTATCGAAGGGCGCTATGTTCAAAAATCTGAAACTAGAGCTCAAAACTTGAAAAAAATGTCAAAAAAATGGGGGTAGGGTTGGCCTATTCCAGGAGTTCTAGAGAAAAATAATGGGGGTGTCACGGAATATGACTATATAGGTCTTGTAGAGGAGATACAGGCGCTTCTTTTGCGCTCGGTATCGAAGGGCACTATGTTAAAAAATCTGAAACTAGCGCTCTAAATTTGAAAAAAATGTCAAAAAATTAGGGGGGTCGGCCTATTCCAGGGCTTCTAGAGAAAAATAATGAGGGGTGTCACGGGAAATGACTATATAGGTCTTGTAGTGGAGAAACAGGCGCTTCTTTTGCGCTAGGTATCTAAGGGCGCTATGTTCAAAAATCTGAAACTAGAGCTCAAAATTTGAAAAAAATGTCAAAAAAATAGGGGGGTCGGCCTATTCTAGGACTTCTAGAGAAAAATAATGAGTGGTGTCACGGGGAATGACTATATAGGTCTTGTAGAGGAGAAACAGGCGCTTCTTTTGCACTAGGTATCGAAGGGCGCTATGTTTAAAAATCTGAAACTAGAGCTCAAAATTCGAAAAAAATGTCAAAAAATTAGGGGGGTCGGCCTATTTTAGGACTTCTAGAGAAAAATAATGAGGGGTGTCACGGATTATGACTATATACGTCTTGTAGAAGAGAAACAGGCGCTTCTTTTGCACTAGGTATCGAAGGGTTCTATGTTCAAAAATCTGAAACTAGAGCTTAAAATTTGAAAAAAATGTCAAAAAATTAGGGGGGTCACCCAGCAGCAGCATAACAAAAAAAAAAACTCATCATAAATACCAGACGCGCGTTTCGTCTACAAAAGACTCATTAGTGACGCTCGAATCAAAATAATGGTTGAAAGGCCAAAATAAAGGACGAAGTTGAAGATCATTGAGAACATAACATTCCTAGCAGTTTTGCCAAATACAGGTAAGACAGTTTATTCCTGGTGTAGAAAAACCTTAGTTTTTTTCAAAAATTCAAAGCGGTGTTAATTTATAAGATTATATTAATGATAAGCCAAGTCAACACACAAGTGCCAACTACTGGGATGGTGATACCCTCGGGGAAATAAATCTTTACCAGCAGTGGCATCGACTCAGAGGTTGCATTTTAAGTTTTAACTCATCATAGATACCAGTATTTTAATTTTATATTTACGCTAGACGCGCGTTTCGTCTACAATATATCAGTGAATGTCCTGTGAAGGGAAAACAGGCGCATCGTTTGCGTAAGACTTCAAAAGGTGCTATGTTCAATTTTGTCGAAAGGAACTAAAAAAAAATAAAAACTCAACTGTTAGACAAGAACGCGAAAACCAAAAAAAAAACCCAACATATCAGAGTCAGTAAAAACTAATTTTCAAAATCTTGTCATATAAAGTCATAATTTCTCCATCCGAATAACATGATAAAAGAGTTTGTAAAATGTGTTATGTAAATACTGATAAAAAGAATGCTGATTACTGGCTGATTTTCTTTTTCAAGGGTATGTCGAAAAGAAAACGACGAAGATGAAAGAACTTTAGTGCGAATACCAGCTGGTATATAACCTAAAGTTCTATATACACTTACATACTTAACAGACAGTCTACTTTTTATTCTTTCAAAAGTTTTTTTCATATCAGAGGTTTTGTACCAGATAACCAAAATCAGCAAAGAATACTGCATTGTTAAAAAAGTATGATAGTAAAACTACATACAGACCAGTTAACTTTATCAATGAGAATACAAGCGCCACAACCTTAAAGACGGTATAAGTACCCTCGTGCACGTGCGGGTGTTGTCTGATAAAAATAGATGTACATGTATACAGATGGAAAAAAGTATTTTGTAAAATGTGCTATGTAAATACTGATAAAAAAAATGCTGATTACTGGCTGATTTTCTTTTTCAAGGGTATGTCGAAAAGAAAACGACGAAGATAAAAAAAACTTTAGTGCGATTGCCAACTAGTATATAACCAAATTGGAATTGAAATTAAAAAAACACTCTTTATTTTTTTATGATATAATTTGTTAAAATAGAACTAGTTAAACACTATTTAAATATCACCTGAGTTTGATCAATAATTATCGACTCGATAAGTTCTTATCTGCACATGCATCTACTGTACCCGTACACAGCAAAACATGTGTTTTTATCCTCATTGTTTTCAACACTTTAAATAACCAAGTTTATAAAGTTATGTGATTGACACCTTGAAATAGGTCCTCCACAACTCTTAACCGCAGCAAGATGGTAGATTATCAGCATGAGAGAGGCAGGAATGTCGCTGTGACAACTGTACGTATTGTCGGTCATCACTTTTCCACTATTAGTCGTTTAGAGAATAAAAATCAGGCAATACACGATATAAAAGACTATCCGAGACCAAAAAGACCCCCTATGCCACCTGCTAGGGAAAATCAAGCATGATGGAGCTTAGTCAGAAAGAAACCCATTGCATACAATACAATCCTGAAAAGAGAGGGGTGGGCATACAGGAGGCTTTTAACAATAATTGTTCGAGATTGAATCATCCCTTCTGGTTATTGTGCGATAAGACCATTTCAGGGACGTTTGCTTACGAACAGACACACAGTTATCCGTATCCAATGTAGTGCAGAGCTCGCCAAAATTGGAAATAAGCATCGTGGAGGAAGATCCATTGTTCAAATGGAATTCTGTTTATCTTCCTTGGTCCAATCATAGCCCGGATTTGAACCATATCAAGGATGTATGGGACACTATTGGGCGTAATTTGCACAAAAGGACACCCCAGTCCAAACACGTGATGAAATAAACAATGCCCTTCATCAGAAATGGTTGCTGCTACCTAAGCAACAAATTAGTCGATTTATGGCAGAAATCATAAGACGTTAAGTGGCGGTTGACCGTTTAAATGGAGACTGCGCACAAAGTGCTATTTCTTTGGCGTATAACGATTAACCATGATGTGAACAATCATCTTACGATTAATTTTGAAATGTCTGACATTGTTCGACTACAGTAAAAGTTGTAAAATGCAGTTTTTTGTACAAAAAAACACCTCATTTTGTTTTTAAAATTGTGGTTAGATAAATATTTTTTTTTTCAAACATTTTTTGTTCGTTGAAATGCCAATGTTTTCATAAACTATGTTTCAATATTATTTTACAAATATTTTATCATATTCCATCCAAAATAAAGGCTGATTATTCAAGTTTTAAAAAATCAATATTTTGCAATACTGTTTTCCATGTGTATATATAAAAAAAGAAACATTACTTTGCTTTTTAAGTAAAATATCTTTAATATATTAGTTTGTAATATTTTCACGATTAAAACTAATGACCTGAATAATCTATTCATGATCATTTAGTATTTTCTTTTAAATTCGAAGATAACTTTACGCCATTTTCCGATTTCAAACAAATACGCATTTTTTTCAACCATTTACCTTTATAGAGATGGAACTGAGTTGTCCTTTTGATCATTAAATGTATCGAGCACTATTCAATGTCTCTAGAATGACTTTGAAAGGCGCTAAAGACTCGTCTTAGAGATACTGGTACAACATTTTAACGTCCCCGAGGTTGCAACTCACGTGAAACGAAGTTATGTGAAGATTGGCAAATCCGCATTATTTATCTCCGTAATCGATTTGGAGAAACTCATGAAAGAAACAAAAATAGGCTATATGCGCAAACAGTTTGTAACCGACTTCATCTGGGCAGCCTAAGAGCTCGTCGTTCGTTGAAGTGATCTATCCTTACGCAGAATCGAAGGATGTCGCGAGTTGAATGGAGAGGGTACGGATTCGATGACATAGACTAACATGGAGACTAATCCTTTTTACCGCTGAATCGAAATTCAACTTGACATTTATCGATGGCAGAGACATGGTCTGCCGCAGGTACAAGGCATGCTTTTTGATGCATGCGTACAGGAAACAAATTGGCTTAAGGGTGGCGAATTAATGGTATGGGATGGATAACCTACCAGGAACGCCCCGATCTGACAATTAATGAAGGAAACCTAAATGCAAAAGGGTATAGGAACGAAATTCTGGCTCCACTAGTTCTCCCGTTTCTCCGAAGGCATCGTTAAACTACATTTTAAACAGAAAACGCCCGTTGTAAACACATTTTAATGAATTTTGGAGAATAACCGCATTCGAGTGTTGCCGTGGACAGTATTGTCTTCAGATTATCGCCAATGGGACATCTTTGGGACGAACTTGGACGACTCACCAAAAAGAGCCCAAATCCATCGGAAACGGTCATCCAACTTGAATAATACTTTTCAGGGAAAGTAACAACAGAAAGAGTCATTGATAAAAAGGACGATCAAGAATAGTTTCTTCAGATACTGGAACATGAATTACCACAATATCACCATCCTGAAACCTCTGAGGGCCATTTCGGATTCTGTAATGAAATGTTGGTTCATTCAAAAGCACGTATGAAACGGATATAAAATGGATGCAAATAAAATATGATGCAGCAATAAAAGAACGTGAAAATAAAATAATGAACAAGCTGGACAAGTATGACCACAAATTCAAACATGCAGAACCGTTGATTTGTTAACTTCACGAAAATAAAACGGCAGCTGAGATCCAGGTGATGAATGTTTGGTAAGCAAAACAAGAAGAACAAGAAAGAGAAATTGAATAGATTCACGGAGTGAGATGTGTTGAGACAAACTAGAGTAGATATTGAAACCTTAAAAATTGAGGGTAATACGTTGCATCATACTCATACCTCTCGTAAATACCACACACATGGCGTTTACTATGTGCCGCACTCAATGTAATGTCACGTCACTTTGACATCTTTCTATGATTAATACATCTCTCACATAGTTAAGAAGTCCTTTATTTCTATTTTAAGAAAGGAAAAGTAATACAAAGCTAAAAGCCATTTGTTCCGGAAATGAACGAGCACTTACAAGACTTTAGAAGAATTTTGGATACATAACTGGATAGTTTCGATATAAAAATTGAGAAATTTTAGATTCATACTCACAAAAAATGACATTTACATAGGTCATCATGATAAAATTGCAGAAGATTCCTCTTATAAAAAGGTGGTGGAAGAGATTTAGCAAACAAATCCGTAAATGTTCGTTAAGATTAAGAAATCCGTCAAATTATATTTTTTTTATTCAATCCTCACAATCATCTAGTTATAACTTACCCGTCAATACTATCGTTTTTTTAAGATAGCCATGTTACTGCCTCTAATGCACCAATACATATCATAATTTCAGCTACAGACAATGTGTACCCGCAAGTCACTCCTCTCAATAGCACTGGCACGCAAATTAAATTGATGCACGTCGACATCTCTTGTTTAATAGAATGCAGCATATATTCATAGTAGTTACTCTGATTTATCAGAGAAACCGCTGAATCATTGGTTACAAGTAGTAACCTTTACATTCTCATAACCTTTACAGTCTTGGAGAATCATCAAGAATATAGACCTTCTAGAGATGTTAGTTTAATCATAGTTATTTCGGAAACAAGGTATTATGAGTTAAATTACTAGTAATCATACCCCTTTCTACTTTTATTGTGCGAGTGCTGCTCTTTTTTTTAAGCTAACAAGTTGTCTTTTACGTGCAAGTGGTATGGCTCTCTTTTAACACGTGATCAGTCGCGTATCCTTCCGACAGACTATCGTTGTTCCAGAAGATAATACTCGCAAATGGTGTGAATGAAGAGCCGAAAATTTGGTCCCTGAAATTGTCTCCCAGAAACGGAGATGGAACCATGAACCTTTGTGTTTGAAAATAGAGGTTGTGACTCCATGTCTTATTGTTTGAACCAAGAAATAAATGACCGAGAATACCTTTCCATTCCTCCAAGAGATCATTTACATCACCCCAATTATACGATTATAGATGCGATACGCGGTATTCAGAAGTTCGGGAACCCTGTTTTTCCTCATTGTTAAAATTCTGGAATTGGCAATCACGCGGAACTGACCCTGCTGTATAATTAGTATGTCTGCATACAAGTTACACTTCACCTTATTATCTTTCATATTTCTTATAAGTTGCGGCCACATGTCCTAAGTCGGTCTCTGTTTGGTGGTGTTTTTGTTGGTTAAGAGATCATCTAAAGTACCAATCACGCAAGTGCGAATATATTTGGCTTTAAAGTATTAGTTCATCTTCCCCATCATGGTATGATCTCAGTGATCGAGAAAAACTCGAGTTTCCTCAAATCTTACGGGATCGATAGAGTAGACATCAACGCAGTGTATTATACATAGTACTTTGATCTCTTTGTTGTTGAATTCGGTAATCTTTTCCGTCCATAGTTTTATGAAAATGCTTGACTTGAATATGGAATGAAAAGCAACCTGGATCATCACAACTTCTTGGTCTTGGGCGGCACTTAGTCATATTGGCAAGTAAAACATAAATGATGCGAAGAATAAACGTGAATTCTTTATTCTGTTGAAACAGAACTGTAATCCAAGTTTCACTCAAACGAACAACGATCAAGCATCGTTTCTCGAATTTACGTCGAAATATTTTATCCGTTTAACAAACTTTTCTATAGAGACACCTAGACCGATTTGTACTTTTGTGAAGATGAGGTTTGTTAAACGGCTGACTAGATGAAGTCGGTTATATAGTGCATAGTTAACAACCTATGTTCTTTAACTCACATAGTTGTGAGTCGTTGTATTCTTATGTTGAGCATCGACTGCTTATTTGCAATAGGCGAGTGACTTATTTCAAAAAGACGCTTAGTTAACAACCCTAATGGACCCATCTTACGCACGACTGTATTATATATACACATGGAAAAAAGTATTGCAGCACCTTGATTTTTTAAAACTTGAAAAATCAGCCTCTTTTTTTGGATGAAATATAATAAAATATGTGTAAGATATTATTGAAACATAGTTTATGATAACATTGGCAACCACAATTTTAATAACAAAATGTAGTGTTTTTTGTACAAAAAATGCATTTTTCAACTTTTACTGTAGTCGAACTTTACAATGTCAGGTATTTCAAAATTAATCTTCAGATGACTGTTCGCATCATGGTTGGTCGTTATACGCCAAAGAATTAGTACTTTGTGCGCAGCCTCCAATCAAACGAATTACCGCATATATGCTCGATATGGTTCAAATCCGGGCTACGATCTGGCCAAGGAAGATGAACCGAATTCCATTTGAACATTGGATCTTCCTCCACGATGCTAATTTCCAATTTTGGCGAGCTCTGCACTACATTTGATACGGATAACTGTGTGTCTGTTCGTAAGCAAACGTCCCTGAAATGGTCTTATCGCACAATAACCAGTAGAGATGATTCAATCTCGAACAATTATTGTTAAAAGGCTCCTGTATGCCCACCTCTCTCTTTTCAGGATTGTATTGTATGCAATGGGTTTCTTTCTGACTAAGCTTCATCATGCTTGATTTTCCCTAGCAGGTGGCATAGGGGGTCTTTTTGATCTCGGATAGTCTTTTATATCGTGTATTGCATAATTTTTATTCTCTAAACGACTTATAGTGGAAAAGTGATGAACGACAATACGTGCAATTGTCACAGCGACATTCCTGCCTCTCTCATGCTGATAATCTGCCATCTTGCTGCTGTTATGAGTTGTGGAGGACCTATTTCAAGGTGTCAATCACATAACTTTATAAACTTGGTTATTTAAAGTGTTGAAAACAATGAGGATGAAACACATGTTTTGCTGTGTACGGGTACAGGAGCTGCATGTGCAGATAAGAACTTATCGAGTCGATAATTATTGATCAAACTCAGGTGATATTTAAATAGTGTTTAACTAGTTCTATTTTAACAAATTATATCATAAAAAAATAAAGAGTGTTTTTTAATTTCAATTCCAATTTGGTTATATACCAGCTGCCATTCGCACTAAAGTTCTTTTTATCTTCGTCGTTTTCTTTTCGACATACCCTTGAAAAAGAAAATCAGCCAGTAATCAGCATTTTTTTATCAGTATTTACATAACACATTTTACAAACTCTTTTATCATGTTATTCGGATGGGGAAATTATGACTTTATATGACAAGAAATTTCAAATTAGTCTTTGCTGACTATGATATGTTTTTTTTGGTTTTCGCGTTCTTGTCTGACAGTTGAGTTTTTCATTAAAAGTTTTTAGTTCCTTTCGACAAAATTGAACATAGCATTATTCTTACTAGATTTGTATAAACTTCAAGATTATAATTATTTTTTTTTAAAACCGGTTTTTTTCTAAAGTGAATATTGATCAATATTTTCGAAGGGTTAAATATTTCTCAGTGATGTCCTGCCATGGATTTGTTTAAATTTGTTCGTTAGCTTTTTGTTCATGAATTTTTGTCTCTAATATTTAATTAACTATGCATTTGTATTCAGATATTGCAGATCAAATATATTCGTTCATTGTGTAATCATACGTTTTTTGATTGAGTTAAGTCTACCAATTGATATTTTATCGTGTGTTTTTCTATGTTGTGATGTTATGCTATTGTTTCAGAAAAAGGGAGAAGGTTTGGATCCATTAAAACGTTTAATCCCGCTGCAAATGTTTGCACCTGTCCTAAGTCAGGAATCTGATGTACAGTAGTTGTCGTTTGTTTATGTAATATATACGTGTTTTTCGTTTCTCGTTTTGCTTATATAGATTAGACCGTTGGTTTTCCCGTTTGAATGGTTTTACACTAGTAATGTTGGGGCTCTTTATAGCTTGTTGTTCGGTGTGAGCCAAGGCTCCGTGTTGAAGGCCGTACTTTAACCTATAATGGTTTACTTTTTAAATTGTTATTTGGATGGAGAGTTGTCTCATTGGCACTCACACCACATCTTCCTCTTTCTATAGCACCCTTTAAAGTCTTACGCAAACGATGCGCCTGTTTTCCCTTCACAGGACATTCACTGATATATTGTAGACGAAATGCGCGTCTGGCGTAAATATAAAATTTAAATACTGGTATCTATGATGAGTTAAAACTTAAAATGCAACCACTGAGTCGACGCCATTGCTGGTAGAGATTTATTTCTCCGAGGGTATCACCAGCCCAGTAGTCAGCACTTGTGTTGACTTGGCTTATCATTGATATAATCTTATAAATTAACACCGTTTTGAATTTTTGAAAAAACTAAGGTTTTTCTACACCAGGAATAGACTGCCTTACCTGTATTTTGCAAAACTACTAGGAATATTATGTTCTCAATGTTCTTCAACTTCGTCCTTTATTTTGGCCTTTCAATCATTATTTTAATTCGAGCGTCACTATTGAGTCTTTGTAGATGAAACGCGCGTCTGGTATTTATGATGAGTTTTTTTTGTGTTATGCCGCTACTGGATGACCCCCCTAATTTTTTGCCTTTTTTTTAAATTTTGAGCTCTAGTTTCAGATTTTTGAATAAAGTGCCCTTCGATACCTAGCGGAAAAGAAGCGCCTGTTTCTCCTCTACAAGACCTATATAGTCATTCCCCGTGACACCCTCATTATTTTTCTCTAGAAGTCCTAGAATAGGCAGACCCCCCTAATTTTTTGACATTTTTTTCAAATTTTGAGCTCTAGTTTCAGATTTTTGAACAAAGCGCCCTTCGATACCTAGCGCAAAAGAAGCGCCTGTTTCTCTTCTACAAGACCTATATAGTCATTCTCCGTGACACCCCTCATTATTTTTCTGTAGAAGCCCTGGAATAGGCCGACCCCCCTAATTTTTTGACATTTTTTTCAAATTTTGAGCTCTAGTTTCAGATTTTTGAACATAGCGCCCTTCGATACCTAACGCAAAAGAAGCGCCTGTTTCTCCTCTACAAGACCTATATAGTCATTTCCCGTGACACCCCTCATTATTTTTCTCTAGAACTCCTGGAATAGGCCGACCCTACCCCCATTTTTTGGAGATTTTTTTCGAATTTTGAGCTCTAGTTTCAGATTTTTGAACATAGCGCCCTTCGATACCTAGCGCAAAAGAAGCGCCTGTTCCTCCTCTACAAGACCTATATAGTCATTCCCCGTGACACCCCTCATTATTTTTCTCTAGAAGCCCTGGAATAGGCCGACCCCCCTAATTTTTTGACATTTTTTTCAAATTTTGAGCTCTAGTTTCAGATTTTTGAACATAGCGCCCTTCGATACCTAGCGCAAAAAAAGCGCCTGTTTATCCTCTACAAGACCTATATAGTCATTCCCCGTGACACCCCTCATTATTTTTCTCTAGAACTCCTGGAATAGGCCGACCCTACCCCCATTTTTTGGAGATTTTTTTCGAATTTTGAGCTCTAGTTTCAGATTTTTGAACATAGCGCCCTTCGATACCTAGCGCAAAAGAAGCGCCTGTTTCTCCTCTACAAGACCTATATAGTCATACCCCGTGACACCCCTCATTATTTTTCTCTAGAAGTCCTGGAATAGGCCGACCCTACCCCCATTTTTTTTACATTTTTTTCGAATTTTGAGCTCTAGTTTTAGATTTTTGAACATAGCGCCCTTCGATACCTAGTGCAAAAGAAGCGCCTGTTTCTCCTCTACAAGACCTATATAGTCATTCCCCGTGACACCCCTCATTATTTTTCTCTAGAAGTCCTAGAATAGGCCGACCCCCCTATTTTTTTGACATTTTTTTCAAATTTTGAGCTCTAGTTTCAGATTTTTGAACATAGCGCCCTTCGATACCTAGCGCAAAAGAAGCGCCTGTTTATCCTCTACAAGACCTATATAGTCATTCCCCGTGACACCCCTCATTATTTTTCTCTAGAAGCCCTGGAATAGGCCGACCCCCCTAATTTTTTGACATTTTTTTCAAATTTTGAGCTCTAGTTTCAGATTTTTGAACATAGCGCCCTTCGATACCTAGCGCAAAAGAAGCGCCTGTTTCTCCTCTACAAGACCTATATAGTCATACCCCGTGACACCCCTCATTATTTTTTTCTAGAACTCCTGGACTAGGCCGACCCTACCCCCATTTTTTGGACATTTTTTTTCGAATTTTGAGCTCTAGTTTCAGATTTTTGAACATAGCGCCCTTCGATACCTAGTGCAAAAGAAGCGCCTGTTTCTCCTCTACAAGACCTATATAGTCATACCCCGTGACACCCCTCATTATTTTTCTCTAGAAGTCCTGGAATAGGCCGACCCTACCCCCATTTTTTTTACATTTTTTTCGAATTTTGAGCTCTAGTTTTAGATTTTTGAACATAGCGCCCTTCGATACCTAGCGCAAAAGAAGCGCCTGTTTCTCCTCTACAAGACCTATATAGTCATTCCCCGTGACACTCCTCATTATTTTTCTCTAGAAGTCCTAGAATAGGCCGACCCCCCTATTTTTTTGACATTTTTTTCAAATTTTGAGCTCTAGTTTCAGATTTTTGAACATAGCGCCCTTCGATACCTAGCGCAAAAGAAGCGCCTGTTTATCCTCTACAAGACCTATATAGTCATTCCCCGTGACACCCCTCATTATTTTTCTCTAGAAGCCCTGGAATAGGCCGACCCCCCTAATTTTTTGACATTTTTTTCAAATTTTGAGCTTTAGTTTCAGATTTTTGAACATAGCGCCCTTCGATACCTAGCGCAAAAGAAGCGCCTGTTTCTCCTCTACAAGACCTATATAGTCATAACCCGTGACACCCCTCATTATTTTTCTCTAGAACTCCTGGACTAGGCCGACCCTACCCCCATTTTTTGGACATTTTTTTTCGAATTTTGAGCTCTAGTTTCAGATTTTTGAACATAGCGCCCTTCGATACCTAGTGCAAAAGAAGCGCCTGTTTCTCCTCTACAAGACCTATATAGTCATACCCCGTGACACCCCTCATTATTTTTCTATAGAAGCCCTGGAATAGGCCGACCCCCCTAATTTTTTGACATTTTTTTCAAATTTTGAGCTCTAGTTTCAGATTTTTGAACATAGCGCCCTTCGATACCTAGCGCAAAAGAAGCGCCTGTTTCTCCTCTATAAGACCTATATAGTCATTCCCCGTGACACCCCTCATTATTTTTCTCTAGAAGTCCTAGAATAGGCCGACCCCCCTAATTTTTTGACATTTTTTTAAAATTTTGAGCTTCAGTTTCAGATTTTTGAACATAGCGCCCTTCGATACCTAGCGCAAAAGAAGCGCCTGTTTCTCCTCTACAAGACCTATATAGTCATTCCCCGTGACACCCCTCATTATTTTTCTCTAGAATCCCTGGAATAGGCCGACCCTCCTAATTTTTTGACATTTTTTTCAAATTTTGAGCTCTAGATTAAACAATGACATAAAAGGTGCTATATTTTACAGGGTAGGACTACTTTTACATACGTTCTAAATTGAAGAGGGTGCATAGATGGCCCTACACCTACAAATAATCCGTTGATAGATGCATAGTTATTGTGGTACTGAATATTAGCCTAAAAAGTTATGCGACTTATTAAATCAAAATTGAGTGTAAATTGCTATATTTTAACTGATTTTCTGCCTTTTTAAATATTTTTTTATTTAACGGCCGTTGTTGTCTTATTTTGTTTTTTGGTTTCTCGATATATCGCCTTATTGTTCGCTTGCTTATTGTTCGCTAGCTATTGTTCGCTAGCTTCTGCCTAAATAGTACAGTAATGTGTATTATTTACACTTTAAACTGCGTATTAAAACGGTTAAATGATTGAGATAATTTTGTGTTAGATTTCTTCGTATAAAGCTTAAATTTTAAATAGTTAATACACAAAACGTATGCTCTATGTATAAACATAATAACCATTTATTTTTCATTGCTTGGACATATTGATTAGAAAATATTAAAATCACGGAATTTACCGAAGATGTAATTTCGTTTCCAGCACTTTCATCGCTTCATTGATTTCTGGTGTAAATAAACAAACCCGACGAAATACAAAAATTACAAGGTGAGCAATATGGTTTCTTATGTGCAAAGAAGCCTACACCAAGCATCACGGTATTGTTATTGGCAAGGGTTTCAGTGCACTATAGGATACTATAGTGTCAGCTGTTGCAAATTATATAATTTAGCTTTTTACAATGCACAGCTCTATATTTGACAATGACCACCAAGGCAATCATTTTATACGATCCTTCGAACCCAAAAATCTTGCAACACAGTGAACTCCCAAAAAGATGTTTGCATGTGGGGTAGACAGTTTGATGATCTTTGATGTACTCGTACATGATGATTTATTCTTTGGAGTTGTCAGGAGGCTGATTTAGAAGGGGGCCAGGGGGCTTGCCATCCTTTTCTGGGAAATTTTGTGGGCCTGCACTGAATCCTCCACTGGTTGTTGGACCATAATAGTCCTAGTATTGACACAGTGGTGATCAGCAGTCATTATAAAAAAGAAGATGTGGTATGATTGCCAATGAGACAACTGTCTACAAGAGACCAAAATGACTCAGACATTAACAACTATAGGTCACCGTACAGCCTTCAACAATGATCAAAGCCTATACAACACAGTCAGCTATAAAAAGCCCTGATATGACATGTATAACAATTCAAACCAGAAAACCAAGGCCTTATTTATATACAAAAATGAAGGAAAAACAAATATGTAACACATAAACAAACGACAACCACTGAATTACAGGCTCCTAACTTGGGACAGAAACATACATAAATAATGTGGCGGGGTAAAACATGTTTATAGCGGGATTCCGATCCTCCCCCTAACCAGTGGTACATGTATAACAGTACAACATAAGAACAAACTATACAAATCAGTCAAAAAAGGCTTAACTCATCAGATTGCCCATTGATATATTAAAAGCACTGAAAACTTCATTTGATATGTCTGATTTCAATTTATTCACATCATCAGGTCTTACACTTAGTATATTTTTTCGTGATGAACATTACTATTTGGTTGATTATGTAGGAAATCACTGAAGCATGACCGGAGAAGTCGCCCCTCCCCCAGCCCCCCCCCCCCCCCTTATTGTCCCAGCTGACCTGAGAATTTGTCCCATTTTAACCATTAACGTCATACAACAATTACTTTTCCATTGTGGCATCATATATATCAAAATTTTACATGGAATATATGTGATGTACATGCATGTACAGTTTGTAATGGCAGACATATACATATTGTACCAATAAGGTGTATCCAAAGCAAAATAATTAATAATAAATCAACTCAATGGATAGAAGCATACTGGTAAGTCAATTTTTTTTTCACACAGCATCTGCATAGAGTGATGAGATATAAATCAGGAGATCAATCACTGGTTATAGAAGTCAAGAATTTTTATATTTTACTTATTTGGGTAGATACATGTACATGTAACACAACATTTATCTTGTCATAATACCTGTACGCTCAGTGTTCTTCATGAAAACTATCACACTGATTTTAAATCATTATAGGAAAGCACAGCGTATAAGCAAACATTTCAGGAGTCAAAGAGTCTATTATAGGCTGACTGCAATAGTCTGTATATTATCTGAAAAAGCTTAGTTCTTGTCAACTTTCTTATTATTTCAAACATTTAAATAGATGTCTCCCAAATTTGGTGTATTTCTATTAGCTTTTTTTAAAGTCATTTTCATTTATTTTTCAACCCGGCCCAGAAATATGTTTAATATAGCTGATTTAGAGAAAGGAGACCTGGGTCACCTCTAACAAAGGCTATATTTATTGTCACTGCAAACATTTTACCTGTTCAACACCAAATGCTGTCAAGTTTGGGGCCCCTGGTCATGGCTCTTTTTTTCATAATTCATCTTACATGTACATCCCCTTTGACTTTGTTTGCTTATTTGTTCTATGGTCTATCTATGCATATCTATCTATATACCACATTTTCATGGTCCCACAAAAATGTTTAAAATGTATACATTTGACTTTTTTCTAGCTTCTCTCATGTGATAGCCATACCTTTTTGGTCACTATTTATGTGTTGCGTTTAAATATGAATTGTAACACTTTACAGTGACTGAACAGGTAAAACAAATACTTCTCAAGAAACAGAAAAAAGAAGACTACTTGGAACAGCACCAGACTACATGTATGTACATGTATGAATAAAAACTCAGATCGGAATAGCATGGAGGATATGATATGTCCTTGTGAATAAGCAAGGAAAGCTTTTAATAAGGCCTAAAATAAAATGTTGTTTGTTTCCCCAATCCCGACCGACCCGGAAAAATCGCCGCGACCGGAATAATTTTATTGCCGATTTTGTGTAGAATTTTTTTTTATCAAAATTGATGTGGTGGTGCGGTGCTCCTATGAAATGGAAAAGTAAAAGACATAAGGAGACGCTGTTCTTCAAAGCGCCTTTGAAATTGGCATTGTTGAAAACACCTTGATGACGCGACTTGGCTTTCTTCTTCCACGTGGTCTCGGGTCTTTACGATATTCAGAACAATATTCTCTAGATTGTTCATACATTTACATGGACGCCGTTCTGTCAGTTTTTGTTGCCGTTTATTCGGCTGGAAACTTTTTGGAAAGATTTTCGAAGAAGGTAATATTTGAAGACATATGTGAGGACCTGATAGCCGATTTAAAATTGACTGAAGAGGAGGAGGAGGATGCTCTTGACAAAAAACACATCCGTGTATCCAAAAAAAGTGGTTCTACAGAAATATTTAGTCCACACTACGATGATGACATGAAACTTGCACTATACTTTAATAAAGACTTTTTGTTTATGTAATTTATACATGTTTCTCGTTTCTCGTTTTTTTTATATAGATTAGACCGTTGGTTTTCCCCTTTGAATGGTTTTACACTTGTAATTTTGGGGCCCTTTATACAAGCCTTTATAGCTTGTTTGGTGTGAGCCAAGGCTCCGTGTTGAAGGCCGTACCTTGACCTATAATTGTTTACCTTTATAAATTGTTATTTGGATAGAGAGTTGTCTCTTTGGCACTCATACCACATCTTTCTATACCTTTTTAAGTTTTTGAAATTTTGCATTGACATTAATATTGATGGAACCTCTACAGAAAAAGAAGCCTCCTCCTCAAATGTTGTCAACACTTTTGACAAAATGATGGGAGCCAGTCTAGCTGTCAACAAATTTTCTAAGGGAAAAGAAGAAGCTATTTACAACAGGTATGCATAATAAGTGACCGTCCCAACATCTATTTCTTGCAAGCAAAGGTAGACTTTTTTAGGATAAGGAGAGTCTCCTCACCTTTGTTTGCATTCTTTTTCTTGCAAATTTTCAAACCCTTTACCTAAATCCCTAATGATTTCCTTATGCCCTTACTTATTTAACCTGAGGCCTGAAAGCAATTGATTTAAATTAATCATTTGGTCCCTAATAAAAGCTGATCACTCCACACTAGTCTTGTTAAAGCAGACAGCCCATGCATACTTCTCTAAATAGTGGTAACTGTTCGAGAATCCAGAGCATTTGACAGACTGCTAACCAAGTATGACTACTGTTGTGGATCTGTTATCACACCTGAAGGTTTGCTTTTATAGTAATACCAAAAGATTTTCTTATCATTTTTAATATATAATAACATGGTCTTGCATAGCATGATTTTGTGACCCAACATTGAATGAAATTTCCACATTTAACAAACACTCTCAGTTGATTATATTTTATATGCATGTTCCATTGAGTTATTTAGTGTTTGATATGGGTTCAATTTTCAAATCCTTCTTTCAGTGGAAAATTGCATACTTCAATGAACGGTATAAACTTCATTCTACTAGTACAC
Organism: Mytilus galloprovincialis; assembly: GCA_037788925.1. Taxonomy (NCBI): domain Eukaryota; kingdom Metazoa; phylum Mollusca; class Bivalvia; order Mytilida; family Mytilidae; genus Mytilus; species Mytilus galloprovincialis. The sequence goes on along the minus strand of CM075335.1, from coordinate 16,947,285 downwards.
TCTCTGACGTTGAACTTGGACAGATTTCTGACAGATTATACTGATTAAGGTGGTACCCAACACTTTAACTAAAATTAATTTAGCTCGTTTAATTTTCTTAAAATTTTTACAAAGTATTTACTTCGACCCGTTGACAAAAATTTGAAAATTTGAAAAAATTTGAACCAACCGTTTTATCAGAAAAATTACACAGGTTATATAGCAGTTTGACAAACACTTATTTTGATCATTGAGAAGCTTAATATTCTCTTAACAACACAACGTAATTAAAACGTTTAGCTGATTTTACAGAGTTATCTCCCTGTAGTGTTAGGTACCACCTTAATATAATAAACAGAAGGCTCAGTATTTTAGACATTTTATTCATTGAAAATTCCATATATATATATATATATATATATATATATATATATATATATATATATATATATATATATATATATATATATATATATACAAAGTACTCTAGGATATTATTTTTTATTTATTAAAGATCTCTGTTGTTCTTTATTTCAGGTGATGCTGTTGAAGGCGTGGTGAATGTGCGCCTACAAATAGACTGTGATGTACACATGTGGAATTTCCGTATTATGACTGTACCGTGGCACAGCCCGATATATGTGCCTTCTGTGCAGCTGTGGGGCAACAAAGACTGTGTCATTATTGGAAAATTACCACCCAAAAGAAACCCAATTAAAAAAACTATTTCAAATTATACATAGAGTTTTATTTAATAAATCTGACATGAGGAAACTGATAGCTTAATACACCCTAGAATTTAAAATACAGCCCTATAATGATGGTTTGTAATTTCCTATTTACAAGTACCAAAAAAAAACAAATTTACCAAAAAAATAAAATAATTTACCTACCTACCCTCACCTGACTTGATAGGGTCGGGTTTGGGGAAACAAACAAAATTATTATTTATTTTTGACCCAATAGTGCCTATTTTTTAATTTACTAGATTTTTCATTCATTATCTGTGCAAATTTCAACATGATTTGTCATAAATCCTTATCTAACTTTACTCAAACTTTCAGTGGTGGATCCAGAAATTTTCATAAGCGGGAGCCCACTGACTGCCTAAGAAGGGGCCAACTCCAGTCATGCTTCAGTGATTCCCTATAAAAACAACAAAATTTTTCCTAAAAAAGGGGTGGCCCAGGCCCCCCGAAAAACCCTCTAACTCCACCTCTGACTTTAATTTAATATGACAAGTGTTTCATTCACCAAAATACTGGTGCGTTTCTGTGATAAATATCATGCACAATTTTATAAATGAGAGGGGAAAGAAGATCCACATGTGGTGTACCTGCACATGACAATTGCAAACTGCCCCATTTTTCTTATCACAACCAATCAACTGATCATGCTGATACTGACATTACCGAGAGTACACATCAAATGAAAAATCACAAATAACTGATACATATTATCAGATATTACAGAATTAAATATGTTTTAAATTTATTACAAAAAAATGTGTTCTCAATCTTGTAGATAGATATTACTGGATCTCATATACATGCAAGTACCAAAGACAACTGTCTATCCAAGTCACAATTTATAAAAGTAAACTATTAAAGGTTGTAGTTTGGTCTTCAACGCAAAGCTTGGTTCACACCAAACAGCAATTTTATATAGTCCATATCAATCATGACAATGGCGTTTGGGGTTAAACATGTTTTCGTAGGTAAATAATATTGCCATGGAACTTTTTTCATGAGAGTGTTATAGTCTATAGAGTATTACTTCCTGTTTGGTGAAATAGTGAAATAGAAGTCAATACGTTCTTGTTCAATCCTATGTCGCTTTGAAGGTGTCATGATTGTAATCCTCAGCTAAAGCAATGTGTTACTGTAATTTGAATTTCAAAATGACTGAGCGACGTTTTTCGAAGCACTGGTCAACTCCACCATAGCGAATCACATGACTTTGACAATCAGTAAATTCCAGCGAAAAATATCTCTATAAGTAAAGAATTGTCGGATAAAAATTAAATAATAGAGTACACAGGAAATGGCAAAGTTCACATAGTCGCGTATGATTAATCATTTAAAAAAAAAAACGAGCAAAAGGGGGGGGGGGATGGGGCGTACACACTTTACGTCCCCCTCTGGATCCGCCACTATCTTCTGTTGTTGTTCATTTTGTCAAGTAGTAATCCTCAAAAGTATGTGTAGGTTATATGCTATTTTTATCAAGTTGATTATAGACACAGAATACATTTTATTATAATATCATTCCCCATTTCCATTCTCAATTTTATTAAGGCTCCTTCCATTATAACACCGGTCCACCAATAATACAACAAAAATGACAAATTAGTAGAAAAAAAGCGCTGTTTTCATATTGCTTGAAGTGCAATATTCCAATAAAAATAAACTACTCACAAACCACTGATCTCAATATAATCAACTAAAATACGGCAAGCTTTTTAGAAAAGCTATTACTTGTTTATCATTATTAATCAGTCAGGATTCTACTTCGTCAATATTATCTCCCCATTACGCAAGTTCATTTTCACAATGCCATAGTAGGAATGACGCGCTGCCAATTTTGCTCTTGAAAACCGATAAATTTATACACAAAGCACCATTACGATCCTTATATGTCAGTTGTATTTTAAAAGACAAATGTATCTACAAGCTAATGAGCATCAGTTAATGATCTTGTCTGCATTGATTCAACTTAAAACTATTGTCTGATCGGTTGTCAGGTGGAATCAGCTGAAGGACGTCTCCGGGTGCGAGAATTTCTCGCTACATTGAAGACCTGTTGGTGACCCTCTGCTGTTGTTTTTTATTTGGTCGGGTTGTTGTCTCTTTGACACATTCCCCATTTCCATTCTCAATTTTATTAATAAGAATATATCATTTCTATCGATCATCCCGCTGGGAAGTCGTCAAGAACACGGTATTAAATTATTTAGGGGGTTCACTCGATAGACGCAAATTTTTATTAGTCTTCACTTCAAGGTTAATCGAACAAATTTATTTAATAATTGATTTTTACATTTTTTCCACTTTACACCGAGCTCATGAGGGTCTTATATCTGATTTTATTGCTGTGTCCACAATTGTTATTCTACGTATTTCACCTGTATTTCACCATGTTTATATCACATGATATTTCCGCGGGAAATTCTTCTATTGAGACCGTTGTGATAGGGGAAAATGCACCATCACTTTTCTTATAGATCTTTTTACATATTTTTACTATAGTTTTAATAGAAATGAGTTTTGATTTATTTTATAAATAAAAGAATTTCACTGTCGTCATGTCACCCAACTTTTATAAGTTAATTTTAAAAGATTATATAAAATACCAGAATTTGACAAAGAATTAAAATAGCTATTATTTGACATTTTTCTACAAAAGTTTACAAAAGCTATAAATTAGAGTCTAATATATTATCTATTAGCGATAGCAAATAATATGTAACCTTTAACAATATGTTGGATTAGCATGTCCGGATTGAGACCACGCTATCGTAGATTTGAGCTCTTAGGTGACATGGGGCCAGTGACAAGGTTTATGAGATATTTTACTTTGTGTACATATTTATTTTACCTTAATTTGGCCTCACCTGGGAATGAAACAAAACTTGTATTTTATGAAATTGTGGTCACTTGAACATTGACCAGCAATTAATAAAGATCTATTATTTTACAAAGAATTGGTTTTTCATTCCAGGTGAATAGCCTTGTCAGACGTCATAATTATTTGGACTAGTTCCACTCTTGATACGGTGCTTTTTGTCCGCGATTTGCTTTTTGTCCGCTTTTGCTTTTTGTCCGATTATTTTGCTTTTTGTCCGATACTTTTGCTTTTTGTCCGTTGCTTTTTGTCCGTTTTGCTTTTTGTCCGATAATTTTGCTTTTTGTCCGATACTTTTGCTTTTTGTCCGTTGCTTTTTGTCCGTTTTGCTTTTTGTCCGATAATTTTGCTTTTTGTCCGACACTTTTGCTTTTTGTCCGTTGCTTTTTGTCCGTTTTGCTTTTTAGCTCACCTGGACCATAGGACTAAGTGAGCTTTTCTCATTTTCTCATTATTCGTCGTCGTCATTAACTTTTACAAAAATCTTCTCTTCTGAAACTACTGGCAAAATTAAAGCAAACATGGCCAAAATCATCCTTAGGGTATTTAGTTTCAAAAAAGTATCCGATGACCCCGCCCAATAATTAAGATGGCCGCAATGTCTAAAAGAAGAGCATCGCATAAAATGTAGATTTTGGCTTATATATCTGAAACAAAACCATAGAGACAATCTAACAAGGGATAAGAACATTTCGCCTCATAAAATAATGTGGACCAGTCAGAACTTTTCATGTGGGACAATATGAGCTCTTAATTTAAAAAAAAGTGGGACAATCGGGAATAAGCCCTACAGACTTGAGCAATTCTAAAATAAACACTGTTGATGTATCTCTTTTAAATTTTCTATTAAAAAGTGTTTTACATTTACGAATGCACTATATTGTATCTGTATCTAAAATATTAAACGCATTTATTTCCTGATAGAAATTAAGTAAATGCCTAAGTAACCATTTTATTACTTTTCCCCCTCTTTATGAGTTTGTCAAACAAAAATAAACTACTTTGTTGAAAATGCTGTTGTGTTAACCAAAGTTTCCTTAATCTTATTACTTGAATAACCTCGAACTTCCTCGTCATTTGGATATAGTTGCTAAATAATTCCGAAATGTATGGATTAATACAGTTTATCTAAATAAATAGCTACACATGTATTACGTAAACTTTGTGATAGTGTTCCAAAAATGAAGTTTGTTTGTTTGTTATATTTGTAATATTTGTAATGTTTAAGAAAAATAAAGTTGTTGGAAATATGACGAAAATATTACCAGACTTAAAAAAGTTTTTTTTTAACTGAAATGTTGCAAAATATTTTGGAGCGACTGTCAATCGGCCATTCGCATATAAGTGCAAATGGTGACTATATATTATTAGCGGGAAGAAGAAACTGCGTTTAAGCAATAACATGTCGTAAATGTGTGCACTTCAACATGTAGCAAACGCCGACACCATTTAACATAATGATAAAACTATTCAAACGAGAAAACCATTGATTTACAAAACACTATACGACAAACAAATACAGAAACAAACAACAACTATTGAATTACAGATTGAAACTCCGTTCCTGACTTATTCGTATGATTATCATATATAATATTTAGCGCGGTTAAACATCAATTTAGAATTTCAATAACGGAACCATCACTCAAGGATTATTTGTTTTGATAAATTTCTAAACTATTCTTAAGTTTCGAGCATATAAAAAAGAAGATGTGGTATGATTGCCAATGAGACAACTATCCACAAAAGACCAAAATGACACAAACATTAACAACTATAGGTCACCGTACGACCTTCAACAATGAGCAAAGCCCATACCGCATAGTCAGCTATAAAGGCCCCGATAAGACAATGTAAAACAATTCAAACGAGAAAACTAACGGCCTTATTTAAGTTAAAAAATGAACGAAAAACAAATATGTAACACATAAACAAACGACAACCACTGAATTACAGGCTCTTGACTTGGGACAGGCACAGATTTAAATAATGTGCCGGAGTTAAACATATTAGCGGGATCCCAACCCTCCCCCTAACCTGGGACAGTGGTATAACAGTACAACATAAGAACGAACTATAAAAATCGTTGAAAAAGGCTTAACTCATCAGATAGACACAAATACAAGTGGACGTGGCCGGGTACTTATACATCCCGACACAAAAAGTCACAATGAACAGATCTGAGAGTACTCGCAGTTATCTGACAGCTATTTCAAAGCCACTAACAACTAATAAAAAGTCATGCCTCTGAGACTTAACGTTCGTTTAAGTCTTTGAATATCCCATGTATTCTACAAATTGGTGTACGTACACCATTGCTCACACGTTTGAGGATGACAGACTAACTTACGACCACAATGAATAAGAATTAGTCTATATAACAAGATCTAAAATATTTCTAGTGTAAAAGACTTTAACCTCGCCACATTATTTATGTATGTGCCTGTACCAAGTCAGGAGCCTGTATATTCAGTGGTTGTCGTTTGTTTATGTGTTACATATTTGTTTTTTCATTTATTTTTTTGACATAAATAAGGCCGTTAGTTTTCTCGTTTGAATTGTTTTACATTGTCTTATCGGGGCCTTTTATAGCTCACTATGCTGTATGGGCTTTCCTCATTGTTGAAGGCCGTACGGTGACCTAATGCTGTTAAGGGCATACGATACAGTTTTGATCCTGTATTTACAGTTTGATGAAAATTTCTATATAGGCTAGTTTTTGCCTGCTTAAATCAAATATGTAATAAAAAATATACCTTCATGTGCTACTTTTTGAGTTAAATGAGGTCGAAATTTTGTATATTTGCTCAAAATTCGGATTTGTGGCCGTATTTTCCCTTTCGAAAGAAAACCATTACTTTTTTGTTTTAAAAGATAAACACAAATTGTTTTTTGTTAGATAATTTGTAATTTTTGTATTTTATAAGTATTCTAAAAAATTATGCATTTTTTATTCAGAAATAACTCATATTTATCAAATGGTCATGAATTAAGAAAAAAATCGTATTTTTTTGCTGTATATTTATCAAAATTAAAAAAATTTCTCTATTTACAGTTTTATAAAATTTGGTTCACATAATCTCCCTGCAAAATGAAACAAAATGTTGTTTTAAAAAATAGGGTCCATGCACTCGTTTTCAAATTAAATCAGTTTGAATGATAAAAAAATAGTCGAAAAATGCATCTTTTCCCGATATGTCATAGTTTGACGTCGCGAAAATAACATTTTACGTTAGCAACGTCATTACCTCCCCTGTAACTGTATCGTATGCCCTTAATGTCTGTGTCATTTTGGTCTTTTGTGGATAGTTGTCTCATTTGCAATAATACCACGTCTTCATTTTTATAAGAATGCCAACTCCTCACACGTACAATTATTACTTCATTTTCTTTTTTTCACTCATCTAATTATTATGTCTATTTTAATTCAATATTGTATCCATATACATGTATATGAACGCTTACATATATATAATTATTGCGATATCATATATAAGAGAGAGTCAAAGTGTACCAAAGGATAATCACACTAAAAAGCGTTGAAACAAACCAACAAAGCCGCAGCTGAATGAAAAACAACAAGATACACAACAGTCCACAAAACAAATGGTCCGAGAACACAATTAATTCGAAGTGCATTTCTTTTAGAACATAAATGAAAATTAAAAAAATCCCACCTGCGCTTTCTCAATGAAACTTTTACAGTGTGTTGTACTAATTTTGGGACAAATTATATCAAAATTATAGAAAACTTCATCGCGTCTAACTCAAAATATGGACAATTTTGTGTTTAGGGTGTCTTGAAATCTTTTGACAGCTTCCGAAGTGCTAATTTTTAACCTTTTTCAGCTGGACCAAATCACTACTTTCCTGTAAAATTCTGGACCCAAATTTTTTTACAGTGTAATTTCACCCCCCCCCCCCCCCCCCCCTACTTACAATGTGAGGCATTAAACAAGGAGAAATAAATTTGGAAGGGGTATAAAAATTATTGGCAAGTAACCCACTGTTATCACTAGGGACTAATAACGAAAATCAAGGGACGACAATTGTGGTCTCGGACGAAATCATTGAAATTTAAAATCTGAGCAACAAGAACCAATGCAACTGTGATGATGTATGGTTAACTGGAAGAGTAAGATAATCCTGCTCCGTCCATTAAGTTTTAAAAAGTCATGTATTAAACTCAAACTCTCGAACACGTTGTCTTGGAAGATCTTTATTCCAAGGGGGTCCTTAATAGTTGCTTTTTGATAATCCTATAAGGAGTTTATAATTTAACTCCTTGCGAACACTTTCATAAGGAACGAAAATTCCCATCTGCATCTATTTGAAAAGATTGCAAATATTGTTTAAATTAAATAGGGTATCCCATTTCAAACCCAGCGTCTCGGAAAATCTCATTTTAAGGCACTAGACAATGATTAAATGTAGTAATTCGATAATAATACATGGATTTCTCGCGAAAACATCGTTAAGGCGAAATTTAAAGTTTGTCTTGGCTGATTGAAGAAATTTCACAATAAAAACTGAAACGCAAAAACGCAAAAACGCATAAAGATGTTTATTCAGGACAATAACTTATATAAAACAACAGCAGAAATACATATAATGTATCACCAATGGAGGTTGTAAAATACTGTAGGTGATACTTAAACGTAATGTTCTATTTATTTTTTTTTGTCGTTAAGGGGACTGGAGAGTATTAATCCATTATTTTTTAAATATACATGTAGGATTTTGCTTGTTTTTCTATAGATGAACTTTTATCATATACTTAATAGAAAAATCAAATAAAAACATGGGGTTATCGTTCACTTAAGCTCACAATCTGCCCTCGAAAGAAGCAACCATTTTTGTTAAGGTACTTTTTTTAAGTTGAACTAATAGGAGAAATAGAGAGATATATATATCGAAATAAAAAAAGAACTAAATTACAGAAATCGATTTAATTTTACAACTGTTTAGTTTACGTAAAGCATATTTGAAAAATATCTATAGGTCACCGATGAGTTGAAAAAGACATTTTAATTCTAATGCCAAAACAAAATGTCATTATTGCACTAAAGGGAGACAATTTGGAGCTTTTACAGTGATATAAACATTTGAAAAATAAATCTGAGGCCAAAATCATTCGATTTTTTGGGTTGATTTTTGAGCCAATTCATAAAGTTATAACTAATAGTGTAATAAATAAAATTTGTAATGAAAACAAAAATGATAAAATTTTTGCTGAAATTACCCTCGAGCCTCCGAAAGAGCAAGTATTGCACAAAAAAAAAAAGGAATCATCCTTTAACGGAAACAACTCTTGAAATCATCGGCTATTCGTCGATGACTAAAGGCTATTTATTTCTGAAATCTAAATTTTGTTTTGCTGTTCTGAGTGTTCAAGATGTTACATGCAGCTAAAATATTGGTAAAACATTTGAAAAAATACTGATCTGTATAAAATTTACACAAAAGTAAACGAATGAAAGCCACTGGAATGCAGTCCAGGACTCGGATAAATAAGCACATTTAAACAAGAGTGCACACACTGAAATGTCTCGCCTACTTTACTCATCATTAATATTATGTTGATAGCCCTAAGTATAAAGATTTATTACAACTGCCACATAAACTTAACATTAACCAAGATAGCTAAACAAAGACCAAATGAATTATGAAAATGAGGTAAAGGTCAGACGAACCATACCAGGCAGACATGAACAGCTAACAATTCTTCGATACAACAAATATACTTGACCTATTACTTATAGTTTAAGAAAAACAGACCAAAACACAAAAACTTAACACTGTGCAATGAACCGTGAAATTGAGGTCATGGTCAAATAAAACCTGGGAGACTTATATATAGATCATAAGATATTTTCATGCACCAAATATAGTGACCTTTGGCATATAATATTAGATAAAAAGACCAAAACTCAAAAACTGAACTTTGACCACTGAACCATGAAAATGAGGTCAAGGTCAGATGATATCTTCCCGCTAGACATGTACACCTTACAATCATTCCATACAACAAATATTGTAGACTCATTGCATAAAGTATGAGAAAAACAGACCAAGACAGAAAAATTTAACTATAACCACTGAACCGTGAAAATGAGGTCAAGGTCAGATGACACCTGCCAGTTGGACATGTACACCTTACAGTCCTTCCATACACCGAATATACTAGCCCTGTTGCTTATAGTATCTGAGATGTGGACTTGACCACCAAAACTTATTCTAACCTTTGTTCACTGATCCACGAAATGAAGTCGAGGTCAAGTGAAAACTGTCTGACAGACATGAGGGCCTTGCAAGGTCCGCACATACCAAATATAGTTATCCTATTACTTATAATAAGAGAGAATTCAACATTACAAAAATTCTGAACTTTTTTTTCAAGTGATCACTGAACCATGAAAATGAGGTCAAGGACATTGGACATGTGACTGACAGAAACTTCGTAACATGAGGCATCTATATACAGAGTATGAAGCATCCAATTCTTCCACCTTCTAAAATATTAAGCTTTTCAGAAGTTAACTTACGCCGCCGCCGCCGGATCACTATTCATATGTCGAGCTTTCTACAACAAAAGTTACAGGCTCGACTAAAATGACAGGTTATATGAACTGAGTGGCAATAAAAGCACAAGTCTAACACTTGCTTTTTAAAAAATTAAAATCTTTATTTAAAATGGTCATCTTTAAACAAACAAAAATTGAATATGAAAATTTACAATTCCAACAATAGATCGATATTAAACAGAAATGTTTCATTATCATTTTTCGGCTACAATTGGTATATGAACCATCCAAATGTCAAAATATCAACATAGAGTATTTACAAAGAATGTTTCTGTTATGTTGTGCAACTAAATCTCTACAGCAAATGGTAGTGACAACACTAGATGTTAATTAGGATCCAGCGAAAAGCCAGGCTTTTGTCCACGAAGGTAGCAAATTGTCGGTGTGACTATCGCTGACGGCTTTTGGTAACACACGATATGGTTGTTGGTCATGTTGTTATCACCAAGGGAAGGTCATCGTGCTCTTAATTTCCACACAAACTGATATAGCTCCAAAGGTTTAACAATGAACACCAATGGACACTCATGTCAATTGGAAGGCCACGCGGAATCAATATCGGAGATGTTAAAGACAAATGCATCGGTCATGCTGGGGTTTTGTTGCTTAATGTCTAAATGGACATGGCCTATAATTAAAAGATCCTTTTGCGGAATTTGTGGATTATTTGGTCAACTGTATACAGTCTACGAGCAATTGCATCCTGGGAAAAGCCTCATTAGATAAACCCCAATTTGTTTGTAATTGGTTGTCAGAAAGACCTGGCATATAGTCTTATATTTATTGAACTTACTTACTTACAATAAGGGATAAGCCAGCGAGTAAGTCAGCAAAGGGTTAGGGAAGTACCTTGGTATATAAAAAAGTGGAAATAAACAATTGCCGGCTGGCCAAGAGATTCTCCACGTGGGGTATGATGCCAGAGGTAGAAGTAGGCATTGCCTTAAAAAAGGCACAGATCACTTAGGCCCAAGACCCGTACGAGTTTGACAACAATGAATTAAAAGGGTAAGGTGGTACCTCTGTTTGCAACGAAGTCGAAATACACTTTAATAATTTCCGGCTGGCCAAACTAAAAGATTCTCCACGTAGGCCATTTTACCAGAGATAGAGGAGGGCATTGCCATACAAATTTCTTATAGCACTTATGCCCTAGATTCGTACGAGTTTGACAATAATGAATCAAAAGGGGGAGATGGTACCTCTGTTTACAACAAAGTCGAAATAAAGTATTGCCGGCTGGCCAAACTAAGAGGTTCTCCATGTAGGCCATTTTACCAGAGATAGATATGGTAATTGCCTTTAAAATGGCATATAACACTAATTCCAAAGACCTGTACGATTTTGCCTGCAAGGGGTTAAAAATAAAAGGTGTTACCTTTGTTTACAACGAAGTCGAAATAAACCTCTACCTCTGGTATAATGATCCACGTAGAGAATCCCGTAGTTTGGCCTACCGGCTACAGTTATTTTGACTTTAATGTGAACAGAGGTACCACCTCCTCATTTTAGCTCTTTACTGACAAACTCGTACGGGTATATGCCATATAAGTGCTATAGGCTATTTTAAAGGCAATGACCACCTATACCTCTGGTAGCATGGCCAATGTGGTGAATCTCGTAGTTTGAACAGCCGGCAATATTTCATAACGACTTTGCGATATACTAGAATACCCTCCTTTCCTTTTGCTGACATAAGTGCTATAAACCATTTTAAAGGCAAGGCCCACCTCTACCTCTGGTATCATGATAAACGTGGATCATCTTTTATTTTTGGCCATCCGGCAATAGTTTATTTCGACTTTGTTATATACCAGGGTACCCTCCTTACCCTTTGCTGACAAACTCGTACAGATCAATGGAATAAGAAGTATGGGCCATTTTAGATGCAATGTCCACCACTACCTTTGTTATAATGGCCTATGTGGAGAATTTCTTTGTTTGGCCAGCCGGCAATAATTCATTTCGACTTCGTTGTAAACATAGATACCACCTCCCCCTTTTAACACTTTGCTGAAGCACTGGTACGGGTCTACGGCATAAGTGGCCATTTTTGAGGCTATGGCCACTTCTACCTCTGGTATCATGGCCCATGTAGAGAATCTCTTCGTTTAGCCAGCCAGCAATAGTTTATTTCGACTTTGTGATATACTTAGGTACCCCCCTTACCCTTTGCTGATTAACTTACACGGGTCTGGGACATACGTGTTATGGCTATGTTAGAGGTAATGCCTACCTCATCCTCTGATATAATACCCCGCGTATAGAATCTCTTAGTTAGGCCAGTCGGCTTAATTTATATTTTCGTTGTAAAAAGAGGCATCGCATCCCCCCTTTAACCTTTTGCTGACAAACTCGTACAGGTCTAGGGCGTTAGTTTTATCAGCCATTTAAAAGGCAATGCACACATTTAACCTAGGATTAATGGCCAACTTGGAGAATCTCGTACTTAAGCAAGCCGGCAATAATTTATTTCGACTTCTTTGTAAACAGAGGTTCCAACTCCCTTTAAAACCCTTTGATGATACCGCGTACTTCTCTAGGGAATAAGTGATTTAGGCCATTTTAGAGGCAATGACAACCTCTACCTCTGGTATCATGGCCCACGCGGAGAATCTCTTAGCCATCCAGCAATAGTTTAGTTCGACTTTATTATATACTAGGGTAACAACCTTACACTTTGCTGACTAACTCGTACGGGTCTAGGTCATACGTGCTCATGGTCATTTTATAGAGGCAATCCCTTCCTCTACCTCTCATATTATGGCCCGCGTGGATAATTTCTTAGTTTATCCAGCGGGCAACAGTTTATTTCAACTTCGTTATATACCGGGCTAATTCATCCCCCTTTTAACTCATTGTTGACAAACTCGTTCGGGTCTATAGCATAAGTGCTATGAGCCATTTTTAAGAGAATGACTACTCCAACATCTAGTATAAGGGCGCACCTAAAAATGTCTTAGTTTGGGCAGCCGTCACTATTTTTGGTGGACTGTGTGATATACTAGAGTATTCCCCTTACCCTCTTCTGACCAACTCGTACGGGTCGAGGACATAAGTGCCATGGCCCATGGACCATTTAAGAGGCACTGCCTACCTATACCTCTGGTATAATGGCCAACGTGGAGAATCTCTTAGTTTGAAGAGCTGGCAATAATGAGGTTTATTTTTACTTCGTGATATACCGGCGAAACTCATGTCCCTTTTAATTCGTTGCTGATAAACTCGTGTAGATCCAGGACATAAGTGCTATAAGCCATTTATAAGGGTTTGACTACCTCTTCTTCTGGTATAATGGGCTACCTGGAGTATGTTTTAGTTTAGCCAGCTTTCAATAGTTGTTTTTTAGACTTAGGGATATACAAGAGTATTCCCCTTGCCCTCTGTTGACCAACACCTACGGGTCTAGGATATTAGTGCTTCGAGCCATTTTAGAGGTAATGCGATATATTGTAAAAGACATGAAATTTCATGTACAAATCATTTATAATGTGAGTATGGTCTGTATTTAACTCCTAAAAGGACATGGTATTTTGAAGTTCAAAATGAAACCTGCCAAAAATATACACATTTTATATCGGACATAAAGCAAAATTATCGGACAAAAAGCAAAACGGACAAAAAGCAACGGACAAAAAGCAAAAGTTTCGGACAAAAAGCAAAATAATCGGACAAAAGGCAAAACGGACAAAAAGCAACGGACAAAAAGCAAAAGTTTCGGACAAAAAGCAAAATAATCGGACAAAAGGCAAAACGGACAAAAAGCAACGGACAAAAAGCAAAAGTTTCGGACAAAAAGCAAAATTATCGGACAAAAAGCAAAAGCGGACAAAAAGCGAATTGCGGACAAAAAGCACCGTATCACACTCTACTATTGTTTTTGGAAAAAAAGAGTTCTTCCGAATGTCTGTTTTACAGTCTATTAATTTGTACGGTCTGCTATTTCTGGTTTCTTGTCTTTCCACGATGTTTGAATATTGAAAGTCACTAAAGTTTTTTGCTTTGACTTGGCGTTAATTTCTTGTCTTTTGTAGGTAATTTGCTGGATCAATAGCCGGCACCAATCCCTCAACCACTTTGTAGAACATAGTCAGCCTCTGATGTTTCCTTCGCTCGCTCTTGTAGAGGTGGTAGTTTAAGCTTAGAAAGCATATTTGTGACGCACCCGGTGTCTCTGGATTTATAGTCATGCAGGATGAAACGTGCTCCTCTTTTCTGTATGCTTTCTATTTTTTCTATTTCCCTGATGGTGAATGGGTCCCAGATGACAGCACCGTATTCTAGTACGGATCTTTACCATGGCTAAGTAGGCAAGTTTTTTGCACTCTTGGGGGCACTGGCGCAAGTTTCTTCTCAGGAACCCTAGTGTGCAGCTTGCCTTGCTTGTTGTTTTCCCTATGTGGCTGGTCCATTTAACCCTTTAACCCCCAATCCCGCCTGTAGGCGTGATGGCGACAACCATTCTTTGATGGCCCGTATGACCCTCCATACTTTTTTTGAACTGCCCCAGCTGAACTGTCATGATAGCAGGGACTTCAACCAAGCAGTTCATGGTCCATCAACTCTTCTCAGATGTCTGTTCATGAAAATATGGCACTTTGAAAGCCGTTTAAGAGTTCAAAATCGGAAAAACATGAAAAGTAGCCAAAATCAGGTGGGGGTGGGCATCTTTTGATGGCCACTACGTAACTGGAAGTGACTGTTGGTAAAAACTATTATCATATATGCATGCATAGGTGGTATAGGAACACAACGAGGTATAATATGGCCAATAGGAATCTAGTCTGTAAAATCTAGGTCACCGTTTTGTCAAAAATCCATAAAAACGGACATTTAGGGAGACCTGACTTGACAATAATAATTCCCAAGCAAGACACTGAAGTCCAATATACTCCCAGCTAGCATGAATGGACTACTGTAACTATAGGATAATACTTGAATGACAAAAAAACACAGTCGTGTCAGTGTTCACCTCTCAAGGTCGTTTTGAAATCGGAAAATAGACGGAAAATTACCATTTTTCACTGGAGGTGGGTTCAAACCCACGAGAAAATAATCCACCTCCCACCCCACCCCCCACTCATGCCATCCGCCCCCAAATCCCAATAAGTGGTTTAATAGATGAGCATCAGTTACAGCATCAGGAGTTTGCTCATTTGCATATAATTTGCATATGTTTGCAAATTTTCGAAAATGCCTGATTTTCCAAAAATGTCTTGGGGGCGAATGAGTTAAGGGAGCTACCATTTGATTTTTATGGGGGGGGGGGGGGGGGGGGGGGCTAGGAAGAAATTTGAAAAAAATAGGCAGGACAGGAATTTTGAGTAAAAAAAAAAGGCAGGATGAGACACTTGAAAAAAAAAAAAGTCAGGATGACAATTAAGGTAAAAAAAAGTCAGGATAAACTAAAAAAAAAAAGGCAGGACCAAATAGAGTGAAAAATAAAAAGGCAGGACAGAGATTACAACTAAAAAAAAATGAAGGACAAAATTTTTCATCCTAGCCCCCCCCATAAAAATCAAATGGTAGCTCCCTAAAGTCATCAGATATGTTAAAACCTAGGTAAGGATTTGTTTGTACTTGTTCTAGTATGTGGTTGTCTAGTTGGTAGAAGTGTGATGATTTTTGTTTAAAGCTCAATTTATAGCATTTTTTTGCGTTGAATTTCATTCCCCAATTAAGTGCCCATACTTCAAGAGCTTTTAGGGGTCATCCATAATTGTCAACCATTTTCCAAAGTGTACAAAACGTACACTTGGGGGGAGGGGGTTAAAAAATCAACATTTTTACCATACGCTTTTTTTTTGATTTCCAGAATTTATTTCGTTTCCGTAGGGAAGGTCGATGTATAAAATCGAGAATTTTCTTGGGTGTTTCTCTTATTTATTCTTTATTATTTTTACTTGATGATATTTATTTCGATATCATAATTCTCTTCAATCGGGATTGAACGATTAAAAGATCAAATCAAATGAAAACTAAATCTTTCAAAAATCATGAAAATGTAAACTTGTAAAATTTTTAAAACAAAATTTTTCAAGCATTTCTCAGCCACGGTACCCCCGATTGTCAATTTCACCTGCTTTATTATAAATCGTTATCGTTTCACTCTGTTTTATAAACAAAACTGAAGGAAACACTAAATTCTTTGAATGTATTAATTTTGACAAGACGCAAATTTGTGAAAAGATTTTAAACTGGTCCGTCAATTAATTTCCTTGTAATGTATTCCAAAACAGTAAACCAATAAAACGGAAGTAAACTTATTTTTCTTAGTATAAGCCTCCTTTAATTAGGAGCACCTCCATATGAAGTTTAACATTAACCTTAAAAATTATCCAATATATGTACACGTTACAGTATATATACATAAACAATAATAGTGCCATGAATGGCATATTTACAGGGACCTTTTAAATAGAAATACAGGCGGGAAATTTAAAAACTTAAAATGTTTAAAACATTACACTTTTATTGATTGCTGTCTTGAGCTCTGATTACATCAACAACTGTCAGTCCATACTTTACCAATGCAATATAACCATTCATTTCCCTTTCTTTGATTCTTAGCATAGTTTATGTGCCTTTTTGTTAATCTTTTGCATGCTCTAGGTGCCCTTTTTCATTGGAGTGATAGGGGAAACACTAATCTTTGAACTCTTTATTCTAACAAAACACAAGCATCACAGATAGATGTCATCAAATAAAATAGTCAGATATGTTTTAGTTTATTTTCAATGCAAATTTCTATATTAAAACAAGAGTGCACACGCTGAAATGTCTCGCCTTCTATACTAATCATTGATATTATGTTGATAGTCCTTAGTATAAAGCTAAGCTTTATAACAACTGTCACATAAACTTAACATTAACCAAGATAACTAAACATAGACCAATGAACCTTGAAAATGAGGTCAAGGTCAGATGAACCATGCCAGTCAGATATGTACAGCTTACAATGCTTCTATACAACATATATAGTTGACCTATTACTTATAGTTTAAGAAAAATAGACCAAAACACAAAAACTTAACACTGTGCAATGAACCGTGAAAATGAGGACACGGTCAAATAAAACCTGTGCGACTGACATAAAGATTATAAAATATTTCCATACACCAAATATAGTTGACCTATGGCATATAGTATTAGATAAAAAGACCAAAACTCAAAAACTAAACTTTGACCACTGAACCATGAAAATTAGGTCAAGGTCACATGACATCTGCCCGCTAGACATGTACACCTTACAATCATTCTATACAACAAATATAGTAGACCTATTGCATATAGTATGAGAAAAATAGACCAAAACACAAAAATTTAACTTTGACCACTGAACCATGAAAATTAGGTCAAGGTCACATGACATCTGCCCGCTAGACATGTACACCTTACAATCGTTCCATACAACAAATATAGTAGACCTATTGCATATAGTATGAGAAAAACAGACCAAAACACAAAAATTTAACTATAACCACTGAACCATGAAAATGAGGTCAAGGTCAGATGACACCTGCCAGTTAGACATGTACACCTTACAGTCCTTCCATACACTGAATATACTAGCCCTATTGCTTATAGTATCTGAGATATGGACTTGACCACCAAAACTTAACCTTGTTCACTGATCCATGAAATGAGGTCGAGGTCAAGTGAAAACTGTCTGACAGACATGAGGACCTTGCAAGGTACGCACATACCAAATATAGTTATCCTATTACTTATAATAAGAGAGAATTCAACATTACAAAAAATTTGAACCTTTTCTTCAAGTGGTCACTGAACCATGGAAATGAGGTCAAGGACATTGGACATGTGACTGACGGAAACTTCGTAACATGAGGCATCTATATACAAAGTATGAAGCATCCAGGTCTTCCACCTTCTAAAATATAAAGCTTTTAAGAAGTTAGCTAACGCCGCCGCCGCCGGATTACTATCCCTATGTCGAGCTTTCTGCAACAAAAGTTGCAGGCTCGACAAAAACTAAAATATAATAAACAGGATCTTCTTTTTATTAAGAATGATTGATTCCTCTCTTGAAATCTGAAAATGGTTGATGTACACTTTTTGAGGGTGGGTGGTTGACAATTATGGATGACCCCTTAGATCTTCTTGGAGAGTTTGGTGATCTTTTGTGTTGTTAATCTCTCGATAGAGTAGGCAGTCATCTGCAAATAAACGAACTTGAGATTTTACGCTTTCCGGGAGGTCGTTGATGTGGCATAGGAAAAGCAGTTAAAATTATTGAGAATGTGTATTTTATTAACTATAAAGGCTAAAAGGTAACAACCAGAGTTGTGTATATTGTTTTAGTAATTTAGACAGTTTAAGTATGCATTTGAATCATGTATAAATGTTTGTTTTAAAGTCAGAACTAGAAATGAAAATAAAGTGCATTTCTCTCCTTGTTTCCATATGCAATTTATGGTCCAGATTCCATTGTTGTTTATAATGATAATGTTTTTATATTCTTGTGTTTAACGTAATAATGTTCTGTTTACGCATCATTAATTTAACCTTGTTTTAAAGTGAATAATTTGGTTACCATAGCAACACTTTATTAAAATTCAAAAAAAGACCCTTGTATGAGGCGCCGTTTTACTATTTATTCCTTATTTTCTGATATCAAAAAATATTTCTTGATATCAAAAAATATTTCTTGATATCAAAAAATTGAAAAAATATTTTCTGATATCAGAAATTCAATTTTTTGATATCAAGAAATCCATTTTTTGATATCAGGAATTCGATTTCTTGATATCAAAAAATAATCTTTATTTCTTGATATCAATAATTCGATTTTTTGATATCAGAAAATCATTTTTTGATATCAAAATATCCATTTTATGATATCAAGAAATAGATTTTCTGATATCAAATAATACTGACGATTATTTGATATCAAGAAATACATTTCCTGATATCAGAAAATGATTTTTTGATATCAAAAATTTGAATTCCTGATATCAAGAAATGATTTTTTGATATCAGAAAATAAGAAAAATATCAATGATTGCCCCCTGTGTGTCAATAAAAGCTTCCGAGCTCACCCATGAGCTCTAACATTTGGTACAGTGTTTCGGTCTTGTTTAAGGAAAGAATATCACAGAGTTTGGCTTCATTAGTTATAAGAAGTTTTGTATGTTTGTGTATCTCACATATTAATTATTTTAGGGTTTGTAGTCAACAATTGAATTTCTTCATTGCAAGGTTTCTTTTATAAGCAATTATTTAGTTTCCTCTGAAACATATTTCTTCAACTAGGTTTTTGTGAATTTAAGTATTTGGTAATATCGTTTTTTAGGTCTGTTTAGATAAAAATCAGGAGATGTGGTAGTATTGCCATTGAGACAACTATCCACAAAAGCCGGTTCAAATGAAGTTGATATAAGAAATTATAGGCAATCGTTCCGCCTTCAATAATGAGAAAACCCAATACCGTAAAGTCGGCTATAAAATGTCCCGGCATAAAAAATATGAAAAGATTTATTTAGAAAGCTAACGGCCTAATTTATAACAAAAAAAATATTACGAAAAATAAATATGACAGACACGAACCAACGACAATTATACATCCTTACAGGCTTCTTACGTAGGACAGACACTTAACGAATGTGGCGGCCTGGGACACTGGTGTTTTGTCACAACATACTGTAAGAACAAACAATATATGTTTTAATTGGTATTAATATAGATTTTGTTATCAGTAAATTCAAAGCAAACTGAATATTATTGTCTTTTTGTATATTGGATATAGAAGTATCCGGCCACGTCCACTCTGTGTAGTATTTGTATTTGTATTCATCTGATGAGTTAAGCCTTTTTCAACTGATTTTTATAGTTCGTTCTTATGTTGTACTGTTACACCCCTGTCCTAGGTTAGGGGAGGGTTGGGATTCCGCTGACATATTTAACACCACCACCATTCTGTATGTATGTGTCTGTCCCAAGCCAGGCGCTTGTAATTCGGTGGTTGTCGTTTGTGTATGTGTAACATATTTTTTTTCGTTCATTTTTGGTACATAAATTCGGCCGTTAGTTTTCTCGTTTAAATTGTTTTACATTGTCATCTCGGGCTCTTTGTAGCTGTCTATGCAGAATGGGCTTTGCTCATTGTTGAAGGCTGTACATTGACCTATAGTTGTTAATTGTTGTGTGATTTGATCTCTTGTGGAGAGTTGTCTCATCGGCATTCATACCACATCTTCTTTTTTATATATAAAAATCAGTTGAAATGGTCTTTATTCATCAGATCGATACAAAGAACAAAAACAGCTAACAAAAACACACACCGGACGTGGAAGTATAACAATACCAAGAAGAAAATGGTATTAAAATCTTGAACACATCAATATATGTTTTCGATAAGTCAAGTTTTGTTAAACATTTTCCAGTATTTAGTTAATTCTTAGGTGGACTAATTCCTTCGATTGGGATTGTTCGAAAGTAAATATTGTGTTATGTTTTATAATAATTTCTAAAATCTTCAATATATTGTCTTGTTTGTGCATCGGATTCGAATTTTGTACTTAGTTTCAAATATTGTAAATTTTTCTAGAGACTTTAAAGTCTAATTCATGTTTATAAAACTTGAAATGTATAAGCATTTTGTTTTTGTAACAATGGACCCTTTGCCATAAATAAAATGCCAAATATCGCGTAGCGGTACATTCCACATAATAATTGGTATATCCGGAAACATTATTTCACATTTTTCCTGATGTTTGGGCTCATGGATGAGTTTGAATGTTTTTATTGACGCACAGGGAGCCTTCATATATTCATTTATTTCTTATTTTCTGATATCAGAAAATGATTTTTTGATAACAGGAATTCGATTTTCTGATATCACAAAATCATTTTTTGATATCAGAAAATCTATTTCTTGATATCAAAAAATAATTTTTATTTTCTGATATCAAAAATTCGAATTTCTGATATCAAAAAATAGATTTCCTGATATCAAGAAATGAATTTTTGATATCAGGAATTCGAATTTTTGATATCAGAAAATATGCTTTATTTCTTGATATCAAGAAATCGAATTCCTGATATCAAAAAATAGAATTTTTGATATCAGAAAATCATTTTTTGATATCAGAAAATAAGTAATAAATAGTAAAACGGCGCCTCATACCCTTGTCTCATGTTGACATTCTTTGGCATCAGCACATTGATTTAATTGAGCTAGTTAGCTCCCCCATTTTATCTTTATTGTTTTATAATGCGAATATATATTTTCCATCGTTATATTATTCTGCATTCAATTTAAATGATTATTGTTTATTTCAATTATATATGTATGAACTTATTATGTATTGTTTATCATGTATACACTTGAACATTGACCAGCAATTAATAAAGATCTATTATTTTACAAAGAATTGGTTTTTCATTCCAGCAATTATAGCCAAATACCAACAAACCAACAAAAACGAACTATTCCACGTTCACACCGTACGAAAGGATGTAAGTTTGGATTAATGCATATGTATTGTGAAATATATTGTTCTATGGTAACAAGCTTAGAACTTATAGACTTTTTAAAAGCAGATTTTGCTTAGAAAATTACCTTTCGCAGGAAAATTTTAGATATAGACATTACTTAACGAAATTCCGTATCAGTGCTCACGATTTAGAGATTGAGAGGGGAAGGTACAAAAATCTGACAGTTTCAGAACGTATCTGTAAATTGTGTGGTACTGAGGTTGAGGATGAAATTCATTTTCTTCTTCAGTGCACAAACTTTTAAATATTCGTTTCAAATTTTTAAATGAAATAAAACAACGGTTTAAAAATTTAAGAGGTTTAGATATTAAATCACAATTTATTTGGCTAATGTCCTCTAAGATATTTTCATACTCCAGAAACTCGGAGAATTATTGAAAAATTTATCCTCATATGGGAAAGTTTTCTTAAATGATATATAGATATAGTAATGCCCAGTGACCCCCCTTTTTTAACCTAGTTATATTATTAACACTGTGCTTGTTGTATTCTTCTACTTGTCTTAACAAATTTTTTTTTTATAACATTGTGTCTTAATCATATTGGATCACTTGTAATCATTTGTATGTAATTAATGTTGATTGTTCTGCTCCTTGTGGGCGCTTTGATTAGCAATAAAATATATTTGAATCTACGTGTATATATTTTTGATAAATTGATGATCACATTTTCTACAACATAGTTAGATGTCAGATTTGTACACATTTAGTCCCAAATTAGTCTCTACTGTAGTCTATTATTTAAAACTGAAGCCAGTGAATTGGTAAAGGGATACATGTCATACATGTGCTGCATAAACCCATCACATTTCAGGACATTTCAACCAACAAAAAACTATTGAATATTTTATCAGCTGACATATCTATTTTTATTTCATGTAATGTCAGTCATACCAACTGATAGTCCAAATAATTTTGACATCTTAAAAGGCTATTATATTTTTTTTTCTTTGACGCCTTACTTCAACAGGAAGAAATAGCCTTCCAAGACGTCATAATTATTTGGACTAACAAACTGACAAAATCAGCGGATACCGTGTATTCGTGAATTCTACATTGTTACATCTTTCACCTGCTATGAACGATTCTCTATAACATTGTATTTTAGGGGTTGTTTACATTTTCTGTTGTATGATAAATGTATGTTGGACGATTCAATAAAACATTGCATTTTAGGGGTTGTTTACATTTTGAGTTGTATGATAAACGTATGTTTGTATGTGTTTCTTAATGAACACAGCTCAATTTTATGATACTTTAATTATATCCCAATTGACTCATGGCATTTACGTGGGAATTCCGCAAATACCATACTGCCATATCGAATTTACCAATAACAAAACAAATATATACATGTACATGTATAGTCACAGAAGTTTGAAATTCTAGAAATGACGGTGTAAAGATATGACAAACTCGACTATCACCAGTATTAGGCCAAAAAAAATATATGTCTGTCTACGGTTACCCGACCCACCCTATTTTGAGTGCTGACCCTAAGTTATTCTATCCGTCATAAAGCGAAAAATAAACTGGACTCGTGTCAAAAGTAAAGATAGTGTCGCCTTATTTCAATAAGTCCCCTGACTTAAAACAGACATATAATTTTTGTTGCCTTCATCTTTATTTCATTTCATTCGACATCGTAATTGATTTGACGGCATGATAGCGCTATCAAATTTTAGAATAAATAAAATTGAGAATGGAAATGGGGAATGTGTCAAAGAGACAACAAACCGACCATAGAAAAAAACAACAGCAGAAGGTCACCAATAGGTCTTCAATGTAGCGAGAAATTCCCGAGTTTCTTTCCGCATTTTTGGATTGTAAATAACAGAGAACCCAAGGACAAATTTGTTATTATAAAGGTAGCACCATTTGATCTTGTTTGTTTGATTAGTAATGTTTTTAAATTGGTATTTTTAAGGGAGATAACTATAAAATAGCGCATTTTCTGAAAGAATCTACATAAACTTTTGCTATTTTATATTTGAACACGGTGACCCTTTCTTGTCTATTAATATTTTCAAAGCATTTTCTTTTCTAAAAGCTATCTCCTATCATTTGTTTACAATTTTATCATTAAGTTTAGCTTCTGATCACATAATGCTGTTTTTTTCCTATATAATCCATACAAAATGTGTCATTTTGTCACAACCTGTATCTTGAGAAAATGTTCGTTTACCTATCATACTTATTATGTTTTTGAACATTTCACAATATTACTAAGTTTTGGCAAAATCATTTTTAATCTATACTCCCAAACCACCTTAAAGACGATTTTCACCACCTAGTTTGCGTTTTGTCATATATCAAAGAAAATTATAACAGATAAAGATACACCTTAAATCACAAAAATGATCAGCAAGTCAAGATCTACTAACAAGTCAAATTTTGCTGACATACATGTAGTTAAGTAGTAGACTGTGACTCTGTATAGGCGTTATTGCCCTTAAATAAGGACTTCTTTTATCCTCTTATGTGTTTTGAGCAAAGATAGAAGGAAAACAAACAGTACATCACTGAGCAAAACAAGGTTAACAAAATTATGTATAGTTGGTTAAAAATAACTTTTAATGTTAATGTCGACAGACTAACAGTGGGCCAACGTTGGCAAATTGTCGGCCCGTTGGTCGACCGTTGGTGTTGGCTGCACAACATTGGCCCAACGTTGGCAAATTGTCGGTCCGTTGGTCGCAAGTTTATGTTGTCTGCACAACATTAGCCCAACGTTGGCAAATTGTCGGTACGTTGGTCGCACGTTGGTGTTGGCTGAACAGCATTGGCCCAACGTTGGTCTGTTGTTGTAAATTTATATTATTATCTCATGTTGGTTATAAATAATCGGGCAAATGTTGGCATTATGTTAGTAGCAACATATAGGGCCGATATGAAATTTTGTTAATAAAAATTGATTATGAAATATTTTACGCTTTATTTCTCTTGGGAGGCGGATAATTTCGATTGCTGCAGGCTTTATGAAAAGTTAATGTTATACCGAAAGTGTTTATCAACTGAAATTACATTTACAACTCTATGTTGGGCCAATGCTGGCCTAACGTTGATCATATATTATAATATATATAAGCCAGGTAAAATTTATACTGGATTATCATTACTGTAATAAAAAAATGTATATCGTAAACATGGATTGCCTGGTTAAAAATTTTAATTTATTGCAATCATTATTTATATTAACTTT
Organism: Mytilus galloprovincialis; assembly: GCA_037788925.1. Taxonomy (NCBI): domain Eukaryota; kingdom Metazoa; phylum Mollusca; class Bivalvia; order Mytilida; family Mytilidae; genus Mytilus; species Mytilus galloprovincialis. Next base: position 16,922,380 of record CM075335.1, on the reverse strand, counting down.
TTTCATTAAACTTTGAAACATAATAATTAAGCAATTATATGCAGAGTGATATTTGATACAGTCTGTTTATCAAGCACATTCTGATAAGGTTGACCATATGTTCGACAAATTTCAAAGATAGTTGCTATGGTAATTAAGTTTATAAGAAATCTGAATGTAATGGGATGGTCACTTTTGTGATTATTTCCTGTTGTGTATTTGGAAGAAAGCAGTAAAACGAAGAAAACAAAAAGAGAAAATCATGTCATCTGAGATTCAAAGAGAAAGAAAGTATACATGTAAGTTGTAACTTTAAAAAATCTGATATATATATACGATTAAGAATGATTTTTTATCTGAGGGATGTTGTTAAAAATTAAAACATATATTATTTCTATCATTTTATAATGTTGATCTTGAAATTTATACGTTTCGGGCGAAATATTTTCTAGATTTTAAATAATTTCAATCCTATTAATCATCATGAAATATTTGCCATTGAACATTAGTATCTTCAAACAAATTGTAAATTACCATGCAATATTTTAATAGTTTTTTTTCTAAAATCTATAACGATAACATGTATGACCATAGCTGAAGTTTCCGTAATGTTTCAGAAATGTGGTATAACAATTTTCTACATCATTGAAATATAAATGAATTTGCTAGTTTTATTGTATTTCTAAATCGCTTCTACTTCATTGAAATATAAACGAATTTGTTAGTTTTATTGTATTTCTAAATCGCATGCAAACAAATACGTCGATATATTTGTGAAACCTGTTCATATACACACTTGCATGTGTAACAGTGTTTTAGATATAAAATAGAGTATTTATTTCTTAATCTTATTTTAAAATCTTATCTAAATTCATTGCAAGAATATGTTGTAATTTGTATATAATTATACGGACTCGGCTGAATTTAGTTTTTTGTCCTCGGTAAACATGGTAAAACATTTGCAAAACAAAACCGATCTTTGAATAGTGTGTAGGAGTAAATATCAGTCACAAAAAGCTGACGCTTGAAAAATAAAAAAAGGGGGAGCGGGGGGCCGGGGGCGTTAAAAAAAGACTATACCACACAGACGGATATTTATAACAGAAAAATACTATAAACTATTGTCTTTTTAATATACAATTTTACATTCTAATATAAATTTATAGGTCAGGTATTTGAGTACTACAGAAGACAAAGTAAATCAGAGTGCATAAGGAAAAAAAGAGAACTATAGGAATAATAAGAATTATGGACATTATCCTGGCTAGAAAATGCATGGGAATGGAGATGGGAAAAATGCATTCTACCATTTGATAGCCCAGAATGAATAACTTTAAGAAAGTAAGTTAACATAATAGCCATCCTGTATGCTACATCGGATTCGAATTTCACAGATATATATGCATAACATGTTCAATAATACCGTTAATGTCAGAGTATTTAGATTTGATTTTTTTTTCAACTATTTTTATTTATTAATTTAGAACATTTTTTGACAAAGTTTCCTGTAACCATTTCTACACACAATTGTCCTGCTTAATCTCCCTAGCTTGGTGAAGTCTAACCATTATGATAAAGCATGCAATATGCTTTTTGCCTTGGCTTGTATCATGTGTATATAAAAGGCTAGGGAAAATATTAAAAAAAGAGTATTTTTTTCTAACTATTGTACAAAAATGTAGTGTGCCAGGACACCAGAAACAAAGTATTTTTTTTTTTTTTTTTTTTTTTTTTTTTTTAAGGAGGATTTGATATATTCTAAATATACATACATTGAGTACTCATTTATTCATTACTTTATTACAGAGTCAGTGAAATAACTTTTATGAAGATATGCTAAACTGGATAAAGGATTTAACATAAGACGGAACCAGAAATAGTGACAAAATAAAGTGTAGCAAAAAACAAAAGGAAAACTCTTGTGAATAAAAACCATGTTGGAATACAGAACCAGAAAAATAGCTGTATGAATTGAATTATCAATGCCTTCATACAGAGCTTGGATATTTCTACATAAACTGTAATGATATTATGCAAATGGGATAAATGAATTATCATGAATAGACTTTATAATTTTCATTCTAGATCTAACTTTGCTGGTTGTCTAGCTAATAATAAATTATATTTAATCATACCTTTGTATTTACATTATTTAAGAAAATTGGGTAACATGGATATGTTGATTGCATTCATTAAAATTTGGGTAAAATTCAGAAGTACAATTCCTGGAGAGACTAGTTGGTTGTTGGTTACTGAAACGTCCATTGGCAAATAATTCATGCATGTTCAGGATGATGGAGAGAAAGTGGCAAAATACAAAATTAGGTAGTATGTAAGACACAACATGGTACATAGTGGATATGAAAAACGCAATAATTGCAACATTTAAAAAAGTAATAGATTCGCCATTTTGAACTGATGTAAGAACAAGGAGTTATTGCATCTGTTGCCTGGAATTAAGGGATTTTAGTATCCTTCATATTAAACTAACGGAGTGCCAACGTTTGATAACAGTTTGTATTACTACGTTGGCCTAACGTTTGTTCAACATCAGCAAGTATTATTCCATCATTGGACGGTGGGCCAATGCATGTAGATACGTTGGGCCAACGTTGTACCAACGTACCAATGTTGTCTGAATACTTTTCGCTTGATATATTTTTGGAACAGATGTGAAGTTCATCGGGTTATTTGAACGGATGCAATTCAATAAACAGCAGAATATATGCCAGGTTTTCTAACAACCATGCAGTGACAAACAATAAGGTGCATAATTTAAATATGATTTTTCCAGGAAGCATTTGCTCGTAGACTGTTTATTTACCCTCTACATTAGACCAAATAAGCCACAAAATCCGCAAAGGGATCTTTTAATGAAAGGTGTCTAGGGAGACATAAAGCAACAAACGCCCAGCCAGACCTATGTATTTGTCTTAAACAACTCCGATATTGTTTCCGCGTTAGCTTTCTTATTGACACGAGTATCCATTAATGTTCATGGTAAAACCTTTGGAACTATATCAGTTTGCGTGGAAATTTAAAAATAAAAGCACGGCGATCTTTCCTTGGTGATGTTTTAATGGCCGTCCGGCTTAAAATAAAAATCTGATAACCAACAACCATTATATATATGTGTACCAAAAGCCGTCAGCGATTGGTCACAGACAATTTGCTTCATTGTGGACCATAGTCATGCTTTTCGCGGGACCCTATTAAACATCTATAGTGTTATCACTACCATGTGTTGTAGAGATTTCGTTGCACAAAATGACAGAAACATTCTCTGTTGGGGCTCTATATTGATAATTCGATCTTGTATGTTTTATATACCCATTGTAGCCGAAAATGAAAATCATGAAACATTCTTATTTAATATCGATCTATTGTTTGAATGGTAAATTTTCCTAACCATTTTTTGTTTTAAAAAATGATCATTTTGAATATAGATTTTAATTTTGAAAAAATCAAGTGTTGGACTTGTGCTTTTATTTGCACTCAGTTCATGTAAGATGTCATATTTTTAAATGTGCTTATCCGAGTCCTGGACTGCATCCCAGCGGCTTTCATTCGTTTATTTGTGTAGTACATTTTATACAGACACTGTTTTCAATTGTTTTTACCAAAATTTTAGATGCAAGTTACATCTTGAACACTCAGAACAGCGTTACAAAAGTAAGATTTCAGGAATGATGACTTTTCAAGAGTTGTTTTAGTTAAAGGATGATTCTTTTATTTTTGTGCAATTTTTGCTCTTCACGACAAACAAGATAAAAAGAACATTACGTAAAGCATTAAGTATCACATATAGTATTTTACAACCTTCATTGGTGGAAGTTCATATATAATTCTGTTGTTTGTTTGTTTGTTTTTTTTTTTGTTTTTTTTTGTTTTTTTTTTGTGGTGGTGGGGGGGTGTTAATATAAGTAATTATTGTCCTGAATAAACATCTCTATGCGTTTGTGCGTTTTTTGCATTTCAGTTTGTATTGTGAAATTTCTTCTATCAGCCAAAACAAACTTTAAATTCGTCCGTTATAAATGTGTTTGCCAGAAATCCATGTATTTTTTATCTAATAGCTACAAACTTAATCATTTTCTAGTTGCCTTAGATGAGATTTTCCGTGACGCTGGGTTTATAATGTGGTACCCCGTTTTATTTTTACAATATTTGAAATCTTTAAAAGATGCAGATGGGAATTGTCGGTTCTTATGAATATATTCGCAAGGAATTGAATTATGACTCCTTGTGAGATCATCAAAAATGAATATTTAGGACCCCTTGGATTAAAGATCTTTCAGGACAACGGATTTTAAAGTTCACTTAAACATATATTGTATATATCTTTAAAAATAAGATTAATGAACATGGCACAAAGAAGTTTTGTCGAAAATATGATTATAATACGACACAAACGGAGCAGGATTTGGTTACCCTTCCAGAAAACCATACATCATCACGTTTTTTATAGGGTTAATGTTGCTCAGATTTTATTTTTCAATGTTGTGTTTGTTGTGTTTTGTGGACTATTGAGTGTCTTGTTGATTTTCATTTTAGCTGTGGCTTTGTTGGTTTGTTTCTACCCGGTGTTTTTAGTGGGATTGTCCCTTTGGTATCTTTCGCCTCTTTCTTATATATATGATATCACAACTATTATATATGTAAGCGTTCAGATACATTTATATGGATACACTGTTGAATTAAAATGGACCTAATAATTAGATGAGTGAAAAAAAGAATGAAGAAATAGAAAAAAAGGGGACATACTAGTAAATAGGAGAAGTAAAAGGCAAGATATAAGGATATGTGTACGTGTGTGGAATTGGCATTCTTAAGTGTTTTACACAACAAGGAATATTTAAGATTGTTATATAGAAGAACGCTTATTCATTCTGGTCGCAAGTTAGTCTATCATCCTTAAACGTGTTAGCAGTGGTGTACCTTCTCCAATTTTTAGAATGCATGGGATATCTAAAGATAAAGACGAGTATGTTCGAAAATTTATAATAGTTAGGAATTGATAAAATAAAAAAATCCATGTGTGATGGTTTTGTTTTTGAAATTCTAAATATGTTTTACAGCGCTAAATATTATAAATGAAAATCATACAAATAAGTCAGGAACGGAGGTTCAACCTGTAACTAAGTACCGTATTATGCCCAACCTACGATAGTAGAGGGGCATTATTTTTTCTGGTCTGTGCCTCCGTTCGTTCGTTCGTTCGTCCGTCTGTGCGACCGCGCTGAAGTACGTCCATTATTCATAGTTCATTATTCATTATTCAATAAAGCTATATTTTGATTCGCAATGACCATAAGAGGGTTTACGGAGGACCTAAATGCCACAACATGCGTAAAAATGAGGAAATATAAAAAAGAAGATGTGGTATGATTGCCAATGAAACAACTATCCACAAAAGACCAAAATGACACAGACATTAACAACTATAGGTCACCGTACGGCCTTCAACAATGAGCAAAGCCCATACCACATAGTCAGCTATAAAAGGCCCAAATAAGACAATGTAAAACAATTCAAACAAGAATCCTAACGGCCTTATTTATGTAAAAGAAAATGAACGAAAAACAAATATGTAACACATAAACAACATAAACAAGCTACAACCACTAAATTACAGGCGCCTGACTTGGGACAGACACACACATAAATAATGTGGCGGGGTTAAACATGTCAGCCAATTTTGAATAATAAAATGGATATTTTGAATAATGGCATGGACTGGCAGGACTCTTCAGCCTCTAATTACAGATATATATTATACATCGATCGAAAGCTTATTAAGAGAAGAACAAAAGGTATATAGTCAATATGTTCCGCAACGCACATTAGAGGAGTAACGAAGGACTTAAATATCGAAATACGCCTGAACATTGAGAAATAGCCAATTTTGAATAATGAAATGGATATTTTGAATAATGAAATAGACTGGCAGGACCTTTCAGCCCCTAATTTCAGATATATATTTTACCTCGATCGAAAGCTTATTAAGAGAGGAACAAAAGGTATACAGTCAATATGTTCCGCAACGGATATTACAGGAGTAACGAAGGACTTAAATATAATAGCCAATTTTGAATAATTGAATGGACTGCTGCGACCCTTTAGCCCCTAATTATAGATATAAAACCTTATACCTCATTCGAAAGCTGATTACAAGAGGAACAAAATTTTTATAGTCAATAAGTTCCGCAACGAATATTAGAAGACCTAAATGCCAAAATACGCGTGAAAATTAAGAAATAGCCAATTTTGAATAATGGAATGGACTGCTGCGACCCTTTAGCCCCTAATTATAGATAAACCTTCAACCTCATTTGAAAGCTGATTACAAGAGGAACAAAATTTTTATAGTCAATATGTTTCTCAACGAATATTAGAAGACCTAAATGCCAAAATACGCGTGAAAATTAAGAAATAGCCAATTTTGAATAGTGAAATGGATATTTTGAATAATGGAAACGACTGCTGCGACCCTTTAGCCCCTAATTATAGATAAACCTTATACCTCATTCGAAAGCTGATTACAAGAGGAACAAAATGTAAATAGTCAATATGTTCCGCAACGAATATTAGAAGACCTAAATGCCAAAATACACGTGAAAATAAAGAAATAGCGAATTTTGAATAATGAAATGGATATTTTGAATAATGGAATGGACTGCGGCGACCCTTTAGCCCCTAATTATAGATAAACCTTATACCTCATTCGAAAGCTGATTACAAGAGGAACAAAATGTATATAGTCAATATGTTCCACAACGAATATTAGAAGACCTAAATGTCAAAATACGCGTGAAAATTAAGAAATAGCCAATTTTGAATAATGAAATGGATATTTTGAATAATGGAATGGACTGCTGCGACCCTTTAGCCCCTAATTATAGATTAACCTTATACCTCATTCGAAAGCTGATTACAAGAGGAACAAAATGTATATTGTTAATATGTTCCGCAACGAATATTAGAAGACCTAAATGCCAAAATACGCGTGAAAATTAAAAAATAGCCAATTTTGAATAATGAAATAGATATTTTGAATAATGAAATGGACTGCGGCGACCCTTTAGCCCCTAATTATAGATAAACCTTATACCTCATTCGAAAGCTGATTACAAGAGGAACAAAATGTATATTGTCAATATGTTCCGCAACGAATATTAAAAGACCTAAATGCCAAAATACGCGTGAAAATTAAGAAATAGCCAATTTTGAATAATGAAATGGATATTTTGAATAATGGAATGGACTGCTGCGACCCTTTAGCCCCTAATTATAGATAAACCTTATACCTCATTCGAAAGCTGATTACAAGAGGAACACAATGTATATTGTCAATATGTTCCGCAACGAATATTAGAAGACCTAAATGCCAAAATACGCGTGAAAATTAAGAAATAGCCAATTTTGAATAATGAAATGGATATTTTGAATAATGGAATGGACTGTTGCGACCCTTTAGCCCCTTATTATAGATAAACCTTATACCTCATTCGAAAGCTCATTACGAGAGGAACAATATGTATATAGTCATGCATATTAGAGAAGTAACGAACGACCTAAATATCGAAATATGCTTGAACATTAAGAAATAGCTTATTTTGAATAATGGAATGGACTACTACAACCCTTCAGTCCATGCTAAAGAAGGTGCAGGAAAAGATTTTGGAAGATAGGAAAGCCATTGCGGATAAAATTGAGGTACATTCGCCGAAAAAAAACGTTAAAAGATTTATTTACTACCTGCAATATGACCCCGCTTATTGGCATGGACTTGCATACCTCCCTTAAGGTCTCTCTGATGTCACGGACGAAAGTTATAGACGATTGGGCGTTTTAAGGGGCAAAACAATGTGATCATGCACTGTATGTACCTTTGTAAATATTAATCCAACAGGTAAGGCGGATGATGAAAACGAGGGATACTTTCACTCGGGAAACTAGATTTTCACCGCGGCCACGGACTTTGTTGAAACCCTTGAGGAGATGGATAAAAAGATCGTAGAAGGCCAAGTGGACCTCTGACAAAACTAGGGAAATGGTGAATACTGCCTCGGTCCAGCGGGGGTGTATCCCTTCTCGAATGTAACTTTCTTCTTCGGAAATTCGCAGTGGTTGTATGAGAGAGAAAGGTTCCAATACAACTTGTTTTTCATGATCCTTATGACTTGCGGCAACATGGGCCATCTTGATAGCGGTGCTTGGTGGTATTGTACTGGCGAACAAGATCGTCCCGGACATCGATATAGGTGCGTGTGGAGTTGGCTGAAAAGTATTTGAACATTTTATCTTCCATGGTGCGGCTCCAACGTTTGACAATACTCGAATTCTCTTCGTTCCCGGTGGAGTAGATATCGATACCATGCTTTTGAAGCAGCTGATTTACGTGTTTGTTGTAAAATTCAGTGCCTTCGTCTGTCGATAGCTTCTTGGGCACACCGCTTAGAATGCATCCCGCACCGTCACCCCTTCTTTTTCTTGAGTGGTAGCATCCAGCCATATTTGGAAAATACATCGATAATGCTCAGGATAAATTTATTTCCCTTGTTGTCCCTGGAGAAGTCACTCATATGAAAAAGGTCGTCCGCCCAGGACTCATCCACACCACCCACCGCTACACAGCGTTTATGAAACTAGCGTCGAACTGGTTTGTGAACCCCTCAGCTAGCTCATCGGTCAAGGGAACATTTTTTTAACACCCAGACCGAATCCAACTTTGGTACCGATGATGGATCCGACGATGCTGCAGTCCAAGTGTTAAGCGAGGCTACATTTTAACATAGCTTCGTGAACGATGGAGTTGTGTGCGGATGAATCCTTGTACTGGGCATAACAAAGATCGTGGTGATATGCTGCCTCGTCAACTTGATTTATGGGCTTTGACCAAGCCTTCAGGGTGCCGTCGGGACGTAGTCGCTTTCTAAGTTAAGTCCCTGGCCTGGTGAAGTTGTGAAAAGGTAGATGCATTTCCATGGGTAATCGGTTGATTAGATTGTTCATGAACCCTGTACCGGTTGTAGCAACAAACTGAGACATCTTGGCATCGCACACCTTGCAGTTGCCAACCTTTCACCGTCGCCCGTTGCTGGTCATTATCTCGCTGGTGTTAACTGTGTCCGTCTTTCTACGACTTTCACACAGAAAATCATCGCTATTTTATTTTAATAAATGAACATTAAGGACGTTTCATACAGTGCCAACGCCCACACGAGGAGTAATCACTACCTCCTACTTCAATGATCGATAAGACGGTCGATCATTGGGAAGTCGGACTGTGGTAAGACGACGCAGCTAAACAACATATTCCTGCGCGATGGATGGCTCCGACTACAATCAATTGTTCGTCTTCGGATAATCCATTCACCAACCTATCTACCAGCTGTTGGAGCAAGCGCTGGAATAAAACTTCCCCAAAGAAGATATCCGAAACCTCCTACAGTGCAAGGGCAAGTCACCCTACTCGTTGATCGATGTGGTCAACACCTTACTACCACCACGACACCGGAGTATCGACACTTTTTTCTTCGAGCAAGGAAGCGATGTACTAGACCCCCGAGAACTTAACCCCAGCCGCAAGAACCTCATGGTGAACCTCATGGTGTTCGACAATGTTGAGAAAACAGAACACGTGTGAAGACAACGACGATTGTTTCTACCTGTGCCAGAACTACTTCACACTGCCCAGCCAGTCGATCCGGGAGAATACCTACTTCTCCTGCCTCTTCCAGCAGAACGCTAAGAATATCGACCACATCCGACGCAATCACTGCAACGATCTCACCAAGAAACAGTTTGAAGCTCTGTGTAAGCATTGCTGGTCCAAGGCAAATGGAAAATATCGATGCAAATTAAATGAGTTCTATGCAGTATAAGATAAAGAATGGATCAGCTCGAATATTTCTTTAAGTATGATGAATATCTGGACACAGAGGAACCCAGCCCTGCAAGTTTGAATGGCCCTGCAAATGCAATTGTGAGTGGATTCCAGTCGATATGAGGAGCATATGTTGAAAATGCAGTTGCGTGATCCTTCGCCCGATCTAAAGCGGTGGAGGTGATTTCAACGCATGGACCTCCACCATTATGGTAAGGTGTAGCAATTTTCTCAATCCCAATGCCCTGCCAAGACGATTTGAGGCCACCAGTGCACATACCCATGATACGTGAATCTATCGAAGAAAAGGGATCCGTATCAGCTGTGTAATACCTTCATGTGCAACTCATAAATTAGGGCGTTCACACAAACGCTTAGGGGCGTGCAACAGCATTCGATCTATTAGATAAATGACGTAAGTTGCAAGACACCAAACGGAAGATTCAAGTCAGTTATATGCAGCATCGTCTCGACAAGACTGAGCTTCGCCGGGACCTTTAAAAGGTGTTCAAGCCTGTTGTTGAGGCTCAGCGAGAGGCAGCTTCACAGATCACCTAAAATATGGCAGACCTTCCTGATACAGTGCCAGCCAGCCATCCCTTCACCACCGCCAGAGTTTGCCGACCCACTACTCATTGCACCACCTACAGACACCGTCCTCGGAGCTCGAGCACAGCAGCATTTGCAGCTCAGTATGACTTTTCCGCCGACCACGCCTTTGGATTGCGATTTGCAAACGTTGGTATCTTCATCGGAAGCTCACTAGTTACTTTTGACGGCGATAATGTTTGTATGGATGGAGTGAAGTACAAAGGAACCCTTGGCTTCTGGGAAGTCATGGTGAAAAAGAAACCATAATCGTTCGAACTCGACGACCCTGACGACTATGCAGAGATGCTTAAAAGTTCCGGTACTATGTATAAAGGCAATTCCATCCTTTCAAGAACCCCGAAGGCGAATAAGAATTACAAGTGGAAGGGAATCGTGTCCAACATCTACCAGAAGTATAAGTTTGGCATTGAGCGGCAAACCGTGCTTTTTTCAAACTTCAAGCAGCTTCTCGATCGCTTGGAACTGTGTGCTGCAGCTTACCGAGCAGGAAATAATGGTGTGAGCAACGAAATTGTATCGATTTTCCATGCTATGAAAAAGGGTAGACATATCAGCATAGAAGAATATATGGCGCTTCATCATAGCATCCTATAAGTAAATGTTGCAAATCAAGAAAGGTTACGCCTGAAAGTACGCATACGGTGGTAGAGGACTGTTTGAAACAATCGCCAGTTTGGCTGGATACATGTTTACTTCATCTGCCACCAAAACCACAGGAAGTAAGGCCGTGAGTGCAAACACCAATGCAGCCATGAAAGGTGTTGCAAAAGGGGCACCAAAGCCGTCGACTACGTGGTTGATAAAGATACCCGCTCCCTAAACCGCAGAATGTTCACTCAACAGTCCAGTGTTCAACGCAGCAAACCGCAACAAACCAAGTTGAACAACATGATCTCCGGTTCTGGCATCCATTGGTACCATCCACGACTTCGTGCAGCGCTTTAAATAAATACATAATGTCCAACATCCTTATAACCACCGAAGGGTTGGCCTTCGACGAAAGTCTCCAAGAATATCAGGTTCACGAATACAAACCTCAAGCTGGTCCAACCTGAATAATCCAGGTGAGATCCGAATCAACATCGAAACCCAAGACTTGTTCCTCCATCCCGCTTAAAATTATCTCTTGGTAGAGGGGTGACTGTACAATAACAACGGTAGTGCATCTGCTTATGCAGGTCTAGTGTCTCTCATTCTTTATGGGATCATGTATCTCTTCAAGACCATCAGTTCCAATTAATGCAAGCTCTCAAGCTAGCTGTTCGAAAATCCCAGTCGTTGCCATCATCGTAATGGGAATGTTGATTTATCCAAACAATTTCTCCAAATTCCAAGGATTCAACTAGCTGTGGTACAAAGAACCATCTACCGAAGCTGAGGCCGAAAACAGAGGGTTTGCAGCAGGTCATGGGTATATTAATTATTATCACCAAGCCCGCCAACAAAGGATCGTTTTCATTCACCATACCTCCGAGACACATTTTCGGCTTTGCAGACGATTACAACAAGATTGTGTATGGATCAAGCACAAATTGTCACTCGTACGCGACTCGGACGACAATGCCATGCTGCTACTGCCGTCAACGACGTGGCAAAAATCAACCTGTGGACGTGGTGAATATCAACCTGAGTAAGATCTCTTGGTCTGTTCCTCACGTCCTTCCTTCCTTTCGATGAAAAAAAACTGCGGTTGCACAAGACCATCCAGAGCAAGAGTAAGATCGATTGTGGTTTCCGAATACGACAGTGTAATTCTACAAATGTTACCCCAAACTTACAGTTCCACTGGCGTTTGTCTGCCAAGAGCGGTCGGGAGAAACCGAGATACATCATCGTAGTACGATCAGACTCAAAATGCAATCGTGTTCGACCACTGTCAGTTGCGAACTATCTACGTCACTCTCATCTCAAAACGCTACCCAGCGGAAGACTTCAATGCGAGTTTCACACAAACAAAGATCGCCAGAGTGTACAAGAAAGTCGCAGTTCTTAAAAAACTACTTCAACATTAACCTCTCCGATTTCGTCGAACTGTACCCACTTCTTGTCATTGATGTGAGTCACCAGTACGAGCGGTTGAAAGAGTCGAGCGTTGACATTCAGATCCTGATCGAGTTCGAGCGCAAAGTACCTGCAAACACCGAGGTATTTGCACTTGTGATTTTCGACAGAATCCTGCAGTTTGAATCCGATGGTCAGAAGATGAATGTCGTGTACAAAAGTTAAAAAGATGGAAAAAATTCACCTTCAAATAACCCTCTTTACCAGCCGCCCTGCCGAAGTATATGCAATCTTGGTGAAGGTAATTAAACAACTTAGAAGTATGACGGTATCGAAGAGTGGAAGCAAATATATGTGACAATGGTGTACCATAAATAAATCGATAACACATGGTTCAAGCAAATTGATAAAAACACCAACCCCAAACATGGGTTTTCTTTCATCGTTTCCAGAAACGATAGCCAATTCCTTACCCGATTCAACCCCACTGCAACTCAAGGAATCCAAGACCTACGAGATGGCATTGGTGAACCTGGAAACCAATAACTCCATCCCTAACATTCATATGCATACAGGTAACAATTCCTTCTGCTACTCTCCCGGCAATGGTACCAACTGGTTTTCCATCGCACTGAGCACATGTTACTATGACATTAAAGACATTAACAATGAAATCCAACGGAAGCTACGGCTCAACAAACACGAAATGAAGATCATCATCGATGCCAACTGGGCGACCCTAAGAGCAACGCTGACTCTCGCCAGACTCTATCAACGTTGTCAATAGCATCAACACCGTCTTGGGATTCAAGTGGCAGATTTACACGTTCGGTTTGATCACAAACGGTTATACAAGAAGGGGAGCACATTGTAAATATCATCAGAATCAACAGCATTCTTGGGAATAGTGATATTAGTGCGGCGGCTACACGTATATTTCAGACGATTTGTACACATCCTGCTACAAGTATGACATTTGGCATAGACCTTCCACAACTATTACTCTTTCATTTCAGAAACGGAGACATCTGCAAAAAATGTCTCACTTCAGGTAAAATCCAAATGGCGGTTATCATACTTAAATCAGCCCTATATGGAATGCTAATATGTGAAAAGGTGTTATTATCATGCTACTAACATAATATTAAGTACCAACCTTTGTTATCTATTACCTTTGGCTATATGATAGAGATTAATTGTCTTTAAAAACCCTACTTCCGGTATAGTCCAACATGGCGCACATACTACTAGAATAAGCTTATTTTTAGGGAGGGTAAATGGAATGTGTTTTAATGTATTGCTACTATCATTACATTGTGCAGCAAACCTTTCTTTTGTGCTTCTCGTGGATACAATGTATAAGAAATATCTCTTTAAAAACATTACTTCCGGTAATATCCAAAATGGCGGACATAGAAATATCTATTTTCTATTTTAATATTCAACTTTTTTCAAAATAAAAAGAAAATGCTTTTGTTGTTGGTTTTGTTGCTTGTCATCAAACTTTGTTTTCTAGTTGTCATCAAAAGCACTTAATTATTCTGATCTAAATTTTTAAATAACACTTGTGGTAAAAAAAACATATGGTGTAGATTTAGGAAATGAGTCCTCAATCCACATCTTTGATTTAGAGTTTTAGATAGATTGATTAAAACAAAATAAAATTACTAAAACACTTTAAAAAAATCAAATTACTACTATTTTGGCTAAAAAAAACATATTCATTCATTGTCACCACCACATGAAAACAAAGAAGTGCAGGGGAGACCCGATTTTCTACATTAACAACGACCGCGACATTTTCTGTATTTGTATCTGTTTATAAAATTGAGAATGGAAATGGGGAATGTGTCAAAGAGACAACAACCCGACCGAAAAAACAACAACAGAAGGTAACCAACAAGTCTCTAATGTAGCGAGAAATTCCGGCACCCGGAGGCGTCCTTCAGCTGGACCTTAAACAAATATATACTAGTACTAGTTCAGTAGTAATGAACGCCATACTAATTTCCAAATTGTACACAAGAAACTAAAATTGAAATAATACAAGTCTAACAAAGGCCAGAGGCTCCTGCCTTGGAACAGACGCAAAAAATGCGGCGGGGTTAAACATGTTTGTGAGATCCCAACCCTCCACCTATACCTCGAGCCAATATAGAAAAGTAAACGCATAACAATACGCACATTTAAATTCAGTTCAAGAGAAATTCGAGTCTGATATCAGAAGATGTAACCAAAGAAAATGAACAAAATGACAATAATACATAAATAACAACAGACTACTAGCAGTTAACTGACATGCCAGCTCCAATCTTCAATTAAACTGACTGAAAGATTATGATTTCATAATATGAACATCAGGCACAATCCTTCCCGTTAGGGGTTTAGTATCATACCATCATAACATATATGAGAAGAACATAACCCGTGTCATGCCAACAACTGTTTTTTGATAAATGTATTTAATTCCGATGCAAAGACCCTATAAATGAATCAATATTAACGCCAAAATATGCAATATTTAATGACCTGACAACAGTATCGTAACTATATCCCTTCTTAATAAGTCTATTCAAGGGTTTTGTTAGTATCTGAGGTGAAAACTGACACCTTTGTGCTTTATAAAGAATATTTCGAAAAAAAATGAATACATTGTCGATACCAATTCTGGATTTAATATAACGGTTTGAGAGAGCGCGCAGATATATTGACAAGCACTAAGAGCAGATCTGACGCTCTCTACGCTTGATGCGCGCACTTAGTCTACAGTGTTGTGCAGCTGATTCGACGTGATCACTGTCTTTTCAAAGAGTGAGTTTGAGTATTGTGGTGTTTTGCTTAGTGGAATGTCAAAACACTTAGAGTGATTCTAACTTGTTTTCCACAATATTTGTTTAGTAGTATTCTTCGAACTTCTTGGTCGATACCAATTCTGGATTTAATATAACGGTTTGAGAGAGCGCGCAGATATATTCACGAGCATTAAGAGCAGATCTGACGCTCTCTACGCATGATGCGCGCACTTAGTCTACAGTGTTGTGTAGCTGATTCGACGTGATCACTGTCTTTTCAAAGAGTGAGTTTGAGTATTGTGGTGTTTTGCTTAGTGGAATGTCAAAACACTTAGAGTGATTCTAACTTGTTTTCCACAATATTTGTTAAGTGGTATTCTTCGAACTTCTTGGCAGTTATGTTTCTCTTAGGACGTGCTTTTTTTTTAGAAATTCGTCTGGTTCAATAACGGGAATCAGCCCCTGAACCACTTTGTACATAAACTTCAACTTCTAGCTTGTTCGTCTTACAATTTTAAAGAGGTCTTGTAGTTCCAGTTTGGCAATCATATTGGAGACACAACCGTCCTCTCTTGACTTGAAATAGATGGTGACGAATCTTGCCGCTTGACGTTGTATCCTTTCTAGCTTATTTGTGTTTGTTACCCTGTATGGGTTCCATACTATGGCTCCATATTCCATCGTTGATCTGACGAGCGAAATGTTAGCTGTTGTTTTTTTTTTTTGCAATCTTGTTGGCAGTATTACATTTTTCTTCTTTGAAAGCCTAACGTTGATTTGAATTTCCTTTCTTTGCCACGTTTAATATGTTGTTGGTCCATTTGAGGTCTTCCGAAATATTTAGGCCTAGGTACGGGTCATGCGATCATGCTTGACTTGTTGAAGTATGTGTCCACTTCAACTGTAGATTGTATGGCTTTTGTTTCTGATGCTTAGGATGTAGAATCTTTTGCATTGAACCGCATTCCCCAGTACATCCACAATGTACAAGCTTCTGCCAAAATGATGAGGCCTTAGAAAGAGTTATTAATAAGTGATCCTCTTTGTCCCTTCGCCATCCATTAGCGCCTGAACTGGGTAGCATAAGAGCCAATTCCAAGCTCGTCCCCCCTAAACACCTGCCTTAGTATATTGCACGTTTTACATGCTGGAAAAGTCTAGACCAAGTTGAGGGAATACCTTCAATTAGTCTTCCCTTTTGCGCAAATAGTTAGTTTCTTGAAGCGTTAACCATGTTAACCTCATCTGATATTTTTGTTTGATCTTACAGTTAAACATCGGTGATTTATGCTGATCAATCATCATTCTTTATGTTAAATTCACATCTTCAAATTGCCACCAATGTCGCCCACATTTTGTTCCTTTTCAAGCAATCAGAAAACTATATCACAACCGGTAAAGACATGGATCACAATAAGTGTTTGTAATCACTCATTGCCAGGTGCATTTGAAAGGTCATTGATATATATTTATCAAAAGCTTTTTGCCCTCTAAACCACAACCCATAGTTCGTCTATCCCTGTCACGGAATAGCGAAACAGTAATGACAGCATCATCAGTACCGACTATTCGAATCATGACT
Source organism: Mytilus galloprovincialis (assembly GCA_037788925.1). Classification (NCBI taxonomy): domain Eukaryota; kingdom Metazoa; phylum Mollusca; class Bivalvia; order Mytilida; family Mytilidae; genus Mytilus; species Mytilus galloprovincialis. The sequence continues at coordinate 16,905,525 of CM075335.1, read as the reverse complement.
CGTGCAAGTTCGTGTTTCATCACATCAGACACATGCAACATGATTCAATCGCAGCCTCTTTATGTGAACATGGTGATAAACTTGAAATACATCACGAGGTAGATAAAATATAATATCAGGAGCATTTTTCATAAGAAGAAAGAGCAACATTTAGGGGAAGGGGAATACATAGACGAACCAAGAGTCCTAACAAAATCCTCAAAATTGGCAAAGTGTTCTGATAGATGACGACAATAAGAAAGAACTTTTAAGTTTTCATTCGCAACAGATTGCTCAAACGATTTTGAGGAAAAGGTAGTTGTAGCAACACTTACTCAGGATGTTTTGTGTTATCTACCACATGATGATGTTTCAACCTTAGCACCATGTTCACACGAAGAGGCTGACACTTGAATCAAGATGCATGTGTCTGATGCAGTGAAACACAGAATTTAACTGAGTCATGGCGAACAGTCAATGCTGATGTTGCTGTCATTGCTGTTTCGCTATTCAGTGAAATAGGGGCAGACGAACTTTGGCTTGAATTTGGAAGTGAGAAAAGCTTCAGATAAATATCTATCCATGACCTTTCAAATACACTAGGAATTGAGAGATTGCAGTTTGCTGGAGAAGGAACTGCGTTTGGGACATGGATGATTTTTGAAGATGTGACTCTCTCATTTAAAATGATGATTGATACCCAACGTCTCCAGATATGGATTTAACAATGTCGTTGATAGAACGATCCGTGGTTTTGTTGTAAGATCGAACAAACTTATTAGATGGGGTTAACGAAGCAAGAAAACATGTGTTTTTGGAATAGGAAATACTTATGGAGGCTATTCCCACGACTTGGTCTAGTCTTTTTCACCAAGTATAAAACGTGTATTATACCATGGCGGGTGCAAATGAGTAACACACTTTGTATTTGTTTCTATGCTAACTAGTCAAGACGCTTATGAATGGCGAAGGGGAAAATATGATCCATGGGAACCCTTTTGGACAACTCTTTGTGAGGCTTCTTCATCTGATAACATAAATACACACTTTCGTTTTTCGTTTTTTGTTTTTGTGAAATCAGAAATGAAAAATGAAAACACTTTCATTTTTCGATTTTAGTTTTTGAGAAATCAAAATTGCAAAATGAAAATACTTTTGTTTTCCGTTTTTTGTTTGTGAAATCAAAAACGAAAAACGAAAACATTTTGTTTTTCATTTTGGTTTTTAAGAAATCAAAAACGAAAAATGAAAACACTTCGTTTTTCGTTTTGGTTTTTAAGAAATCAAAAACGAAAAATGAAAACACTTTCGTTTTTCATTTTGGTTTTTATGAAATCAAAAATGAAAAATGAAAACACTTTCGTTTTTTGTTTTTTGTTTTTTATATTTCAAAACGAAAAACGAATGGACGCAGATATACACGGACCGAAAACACTTTCGTTTTTCATTTTGGTTTTTATGAAATCAAAAATGAAAAATGAAAACACTTTCGTTTTTTGTTTTTTGTTTTTTATATTTCAAAACGAAAAACGAATGGACGCAGATATACACGGACCCAGGAGCTTGTACATTATAGATGTAAAAAAAAATACCACGATCTTTGTAAATTTGGAAAATAAGTTCTCCGATTGTGAATAAACATGTATTTGCGGCCATAAAATAGTCATTTTAAAGATGTTTAAGAACTTTAGTGATTTTATTCTGTTTTAATCAATCTATCCAAAACTCTTCATCGAAGATATGGATTAAGTACTCATCTTTGTAATTTACGCCATATTAGTTTTTTTTCCCGGAAGTGTTAACTTTGTATTTAAACATATAATGCTGAATAAAATTAGTGGTTTTGAGGATGACTTAAAGCCAAATATTTAGTGACCCGCTAAAAAAACATTTTCTTTACATTTGGAAAAAAGTTAATCAATATTTCTATGTCCGCCATATTGGATATATCCGGAAGTAGGGTTTTAAAGAAATATGTCTTATACATTGTATCCATGACAAGCAGCAAAGAAAGGTTCCTGCACAATATATTGATAGTAGCAATAGTTTAAAATACATTTCAATTACCCTCCCTAAAAGTAAGCTTATTTTAGTACAATGTCCACCATGTTGGATTTTACGGGAAGTAGGGTTTTGAAGACGTCTAATCTATATCATATATCCAAAGGAATACATAACAAAGGTTTGTACCAAATTTCACGATAGTAGCATGTTCATAACGTCTTTTCACATACTAGCCTTCGGTATTGGGCTAATTAAAGTATGATGTCCGCCATTTTGAATATTACCGGAAGTGAGACATTTTTTTTAAATACCTCACTATCTGAAATAAAAGAAAAATAGTTTAGGAAGGTCTGTGCCAAATTTCATGCTTGTAGCAGGATGTGCCCAATTTTTCACAAAGCCGCCGTACTATATCTACCATGGAAGTTATGTAAATGGTATTACAGGAGTCTTCCATCTACAGCTTTTTTTCCCGCAGACGGTCCTTGTATGAAAATCATTCAAACCCCCAAGAACCTAGTATACTTGTCAGTGATCTTGCGAACCAGCAATCGCATGCAAACATACCTCAACGACTAAGACGGTAGGCAAATCGATCGAGAGGTATGAATAAATGACTTATCACGAACATGGTTTGAACTTGACAAAAGGTAAACATAATAAACTACAACGGGCTGCCAAGTCTTCATTCGTTTGTCCCACGCAAAGCTGGCTCACCTCTCTATAGGTTCAAAAGACTACCAAGTTTCTCCCAAAAAGGTACTGGTGGAATGAATGGGAAGCTGAGTACCACCCAAATGAAGGTTCAAGCAACAAGTAAGTGGATATCTACCCATGTTGGCAGGGCTGGCAATGGGGGCACTCCCCATGAAAGCAAAAGACCATTCTACCAGCCTTGGGTGTTGGAGCCTTGAGCGGTTTGGGTGGTGAAGCCGTCAACATGGTCTTAAGGTCTGGATTGTACCTGGAGCGCGGTGGCTGCGTTTTCGCAGTGAATCCCAGTGTCAACTGTCACTACCTCAAATCCTCAAACCCCCGGATAACCTATGGGTATGGACTCTACTTGAAGCGTGGTCAGCAATTCCACGACGGAGCTGGTCTGATCTTATATTTGGATGCTAACAGCCTCTTCAAAAACATTCCCCTCCTCGGTATGCTCCTATAAAATAAATGAACGATTTAGATTCTGGGTACCGGCGACTATAGTCGAATGTGTGTAGAATCAACTCGATACAGAAATTGAAGGTATCAAACTACCTTTAACGCATATGTACGTCTGGACAAAGCTGTATCTGTAACACTGGGCGCTTGTTCTATGGGTAGTTTGGTGTTAACCAGCAGTACCCTGGGTTCAGCTTTGACCGGCACAGGTGTTATAGCCACCCTTCCTCTGGGATTTCTATCTTGCATGAATGCTACCACCGTAATGGATCTCACACTAATTTCTAGGCATGTAACCAAAAAGAACAAGAAGCACCACGATACTTTGCGATTGGCCCAGTCCAAAAAGTCCTTGGTTGAACAATGTGTCAGCTCTACTTTAGCTGATGATGAACAGATCGATGATGCCGAGTTTGCCTCAAAAAGTACTACGACCATAAAGATCAGATGCAGCAACCCATATCCAGTTTCAGCGAGGATCTGTCAAAATGTTCCTTTTAGGTTTTTCCCACCATCCCCAATTCAATGGTTTAAATAAACTCATCATAGATACCAGGACTTAATTTAGTATATACGCCAGACGCGCGTTTTGTCTACCAAAGACTCATCAGTGACGCTCGAATCCAAAAAAGTTAAAAAAGGCCAAATAAGTAGGAAGTTGAAGAGCATTGAGGACCAAAATTCCTAACAGTTTTGCCAAATACCCGATTTTCAGGCCTAAACAACATATTCTCACACTTTCAATCATACCATTTTTATCAAAAATATATAAAAGTCGTGGTATTCATACCCTGTGCGCCTGTTCTTTTTCATCTCATAGCTCACGATTTGCACAGCTCCATCGGTCTCTCTCTTTGTCCAGACGGTGGTCAGCTGCTTGTTTAGTCTTTCACATCCCAAGTGCGGATATTTTTCTCTTTACAGCACAAGGTTAAAACTTTTGAGAACCAACACTTCATGTCAACATTTTTAATGTCTTTGACAGTCCAGGGTGAGTCCTGACCTACTTCTTGCCATTTGAGGGTTTCCTCGTCAGTATTTTCCAAAATTTCTACCTCTTGCGCCATTAACTCTCTGATCAGACATATTTGTAATCTTACAATCCATTGTGTTTATTCTATCTGTGGATTTGTTTTGGTGTATTTTCTTTTTTCCACAAAATTACATTTTCCCACGATTCCAACCCCGACTTTCCCCCTTCAAACCCAACCAACAACGTTTTGCCCTCTTAACCTCTTCAACGAGTGTGCAAGATTTTCGGATTTTTAGGTGCGGTCCCAGCAGAAATTACCCTCAAAATTTTCACGCGTATTTCGATTTTTAGTCCCTTGTTACTGCGCGGAATAAATTGACTATATACCATTTGTTCCTCTTTTTATAAGCTTCCGAATGAGGTAAAAGGTAGGTCTGTAATTAAGGGCTGAAGGGTCCAAGCAGTCCATTCCATTATTCAAAATATCCATTTCATTATTCAAAATTGACTGTTTCTTATTTTTCACGCGGATTTTGACATTTACGTCCCCTGTAACCCCTCTAATGGTCATTGCAGCACATATTGTATATACTCAGTTTATTCCTCTATTTATAAGCTTAAATTTGGAATATATAATTTGCCTTTATTAGGGACTGAGGGGTTGTAGTAGTCCATTCCATTATTCAAAATAAGCTATTTCTTAATGTTCAAGCGTATTTCGATATTAAGGTCGTTCGTTACTTCTATAATATGCGTTGCGGAACTTGTTGACTATATACATTTTGTTCCTTTCGTAATAAGCTTTCGTATGAGGTATAATGTTTATCTATAATTAAGGGCTAAAGGGTCGCAGCAGTCCATTCCATTATTCAAAATATCCATTTCATTATTTAAAATTGGCTATTTCTTAATTTTCATGCGTATTTTGGCATTTAGGTAATCCGTAACCCCTCTAATGGTCAAAGCGGCACATATTGTTTATACTCAGTTTATTCCTCTATTAATAAGCGTTAATTTGGAATATAAAATTTGCCTTTATTAGGGACTGAAGGGTTGAAGTAGTCCATTCCATTATTCAAAATACGTAAGCTATTTCTTAATGTTCAAGCGTATTTCGATATTTAGGTCGTTCGTTACTTCTCTAATATGCGTTGCTGAACTTGTTGACTATAAACATTTTGTTTCTCTCGAAATAAGCTTTCGAATGAGGTACAAGGTTTACCTGTAATTAGGGGCTAAAGGGTCGCAGCAGTCCATTCCATTATTCAAAATATCTATTTCATTATTCAAAATTGGCTATTTCTTTATTTTCACGCGTATTTTGGCATTTAGGTCTTCTAATATTCGTTGCGGAACATATTGACAATATACATTTTGTTCCTCTTGTAATCAGCTTTCGAATGAGGTTGACGGTTTATCTATAATTAGGGGTTAAAGGGTCGCAGCAGTCCATTCCATTATTCAAAATATCTATTTCATTATTCAAAATTGGCTATTTCTTAATTTTCACGCGTATTTTGGCATTTAGGTCTTCTAATATTCGTTGCGGAACATATTGACAATATACATTTTGTTCCTCTTGTAATCAGCTTTCGAATGAGGTATAAGGTTTATCTATAATTAGGGGCTAAAGGGTCGCAGCAGTCTATTCCATTATTCAAAATATCCATTTCATTATTCAAAATTGGCTATTCCTTTATTTTCACGCGTATTTTGGCATTTAGGTCTTCTAATATTCGTTGCGGAACATATTGACTATATACATTTTGTTCCTCTTGTAATCAGCTTTCGAATGAGGTATAAGGTTTATCTATAATTAGGGGCTAAAGAAACGCAGCAATCCATTCCATTATTCAAAATATCCATTTCATAATTCAAAATTGGCTATTTCTGAATTTTCACGCGTATTTTGGCATTTAGGTCTTCTAATATTCGTTGCGGAACATATTGACTATAAAATTTTTGTTCCTCTTGTAATCAGCTTTCGAATGAGGTATAAGGTTTATCTATAATTAGGTACTAAAGGGTCGCAGCAGTCCATTCCATTATTCAAAATATCCATTTCATTATTCAAAATTGGCTATTTCTCAATGTTCACGCGTAATTCGATATTTAAGTCCTTCGTTACTCCTCTAATATGCGTTGCGGAACATATTGACTATATACCTTTTGTTCTTCTCTTAATAACCTTTCGTTCGATGTATAATATATATCTGTAATCAGAGGCTGAAGGGTCCTGCCAGTCCATGCCATCATTCAAAATATCCATTTTATTATTCAAAATTGGCTGACATGTTTAACCCCGCCACATTATTTATGTATGTGTCTGTCCCAAGTCAGGAGCCTGTAATTTAGTGGTTGTAGCTTGTTTATGTTGTTTATGTGTTACATATTTGTTTTTCGTTCATTTTTTTACATAAATAAGGCCGTTAGGATTCTTGTTTGAAATGTTTTACATTGTCTTATTGGGGCCTTTTATAGCTGACTATGTGGTATGGGCTTTGCTCATTGTTGAAGGCCGTACGGTGACCTATAGTTGTTAATGTCTGTGTCATTTTGGTCTTTTGTGGATAGTTGTTTCATTGGCAATTATACCACATCTTCTTTTTTTTATATTTCCTCATTTTTACGCATGTTGTGGCATTTAGGTCCTCCGTAAACCCTCTTATGGTCATTGCGAATCAAAATATAGCTTTAGTGTCAACAGTCAATTTTTTTTATATTTATTTCACTATTCACCGCTTCAATTTGAATAATGAAACATAAACTATTTCATTATTCATTATTCATTTTTAATATTGAATAGTGAATAGTGAACTATTTCATTATTCATTATTGAATAATGAATAATGAACTATAAATAATGGACGTACTTCAGCGCGGTGTCTGTGCGTCCGTTCGCTTCAGGTTCAAGTTTTTGGTCAAGGTAGTTTTTGAAGAAGTTGAAGTCCAATCAACTTGAAACTTAGTACACTTGTTGCTTATGATATATGATATTTCTAATTTTCATGCCAAATTATAGTTTTGATCCCAATTTCATGGTCCACTGAACATAGAAAATGATAGTGCAAATTTCAGGTTAAAGTTTTTGGTCAAGGTAGTTTTTCATGAAGTTAAAGTTACATCAACTTGAAACTTAGTACAAATGTTCCCTATGATATGATCTTTCTAATTTTAATGCCAGATTAAAGTTTTGACCCTATGTTCACGGTCCACTGAACATAGAAAATGATAGTGCGAGTGGGGCATCCGTGTACTATGGACACATTCTTGTTGTTTGTTTCTGTATATCATATTTGTTTGTCGTATACAGTTTTGTAAATCAATCAAGCCGTTGTTTTTTTTCTCGTATGAATTGTTAAAATACCATTATGGTAAATGGTGTCAGAGTTTGCTGCATATGGATGTGCGTACATTTACGACATTATATAGCTTATATGCACAGTGTTTTCCTCACGCAAGTGATATTTAGTCACCATTTGCACTGGTATAGGAACGGCCGTCTGTCCGTCGCTCCAAAAAATTTTGCAACATTTTAGTTTAAAAATAAAACTTTTTTAAAGTCCAGTAATAATTTCGTCATTTTTTTCAACAACTTCAGTTTTTTCTAAACATTACAAACATTACAAATATAACAAACAATGCTGTAACTTTTGGAACACTATCGCAAAATTTAAGGAATACATGTGTAGCTATTTATTTAGATAAACTGTATCAATCTTTAAATTTTGGAAATTTCTAGCAACTATTTCCAAATTGCGTACCGTTAAGACGTTCGAGGCTGTTCAAGGAATAAGGAAACTTTGATTAACACAACAGCATTGTCAGCCAAGTATTTAATTGTTGCTTGACAAACTCGAAAAGAGATGGGAAAGTAAAAAAAAAAAGGCTATTTAGCATTTTCTTAATTGTTATAACGAAATAGATGTGCACAATATCTCATGTACACATAGTGCATTTATAAATATAAAACACTTTTTTAATAGAAATATTTGAAATAAATACATCAACAATGTTTATTATACGCCCGTCAAAATTTTGACGGGACGTATAATGGTATACAAATGTCCTGTGTCCGTCCGTCTGTCCGTCTGTCTGTCCGTCGTTCTTCTATCCGTCTGTCTGTCCGTCTGTCCGTCTGTGCGGCTGTCTGTCCGTCTATCCGTCTGTCCGGCGTAAACATGTCGCACCGTAACTTGAGAACGACTTATCCAAATTTCATGAAACTTAATATAGTTGTTTCTTATGATGGTCAAATGATCTGTATACTTTTTGGTGAAATGAACATTTAAAACTTTTTGAGTTACGGCACTTTATGACTAAAACAGGGGTGTGTTTTTTTTCACATGTCGCACTGTATCTCAAAAACGATTCTTGATTATGACGTAAAACTTTAAACACTTCTTAGTTATATTAATCTCAATATCTGTATACTTTTTGGTGATGATTCAAAATCACGGCGCAGCTGTTTATTTTTAAAATTGGTCAAGTCTGTAGGGCGTTAAAAGTAAAAGTTATTGTTATTTTTTTCCTCTTCACTGAAATGCGATACTCATAAAATCCGTAAATGTTATTAAGTTTTCGGATATTTCTTATATTTTCTTATATATTTCATCGGAATATGCATGTACCTACCAAAGATAGATGACTGTATCCCCAGTTATTAGTCCCGAAAAAGAAAGAGAAATAAAATCAAATCTGAAACATCTGAAACCAGACGGTTGAATTTAAAAAATTAATATGTGATACAAGATGGAAAATATCAATGAATTAAAAAAAAAGTATTATAATAAAAAAAAAAAGTAAGCTTAGTCGTTATAACGACTAAAAAATAAAACTTCATTCAAATAAAAACCAAAATCTGCTAATCTTTTTTTAAACTACCAATAAAGGGGCAGCAACCCCAAAAATTGTTATCCGATGTGTCGAAAAAAAAATCAGCAGATAGATCTTAACTTGATGAATATTTTTACTCCTTGTCAGATTTGCTCTGAATGCTTTGGTTTCAGAGATATAAGCCAAAATCTTCATTTTACCCCAAAGTGCTATTTTTAGACATGGTGGTCATCTTGATTATTGGGCGGGGGTCATCGGATATTCTTTTGAAACTAGATACCTTAAGGATGATTGTGCAAGTAGTTTCAGAGGAGAATATTTATGTAAAATTGTCGTCGACGACGGATGCCTAGTGATGAGTAAATCTAAGTTAGTCATCTGGGCCAGGTGTGATAAAACAGCAAAACGGACAAAGAGCAACAGACAAAAAGCAAAAGTGTCGGACAAAAAGCAAAATTATCGGACACAAAGCGAAACGAACAAAAAGCAACGGACAAAAAGCAAAGGTGTCGGTCAAAAAGCAAAAGTGTCGGACAAAAAGCAAAATTCTCGGACAAAAAGCAAAACGGACAAAAAGCAACGGACAAAGAGCAAAAGTGTCGGACAAAAAGCAAAATTATCGGACAAAAAGAAAAAGCGGACAAAAAGCAAATTGCGGACAAAAAGCACTGTATCAGATATCAGATTGGCAATAAGACAACTATCCACCAAAGTTCAAATGAAGTAGATATAAGTACATTATAATTAGATGCAACTGTACGGTCATTGAGGGGGGTAGGAGGGGTCCTGATCCCGAAATACCTGGCTTAAAAACACGAAATTCCGAAATCACGGGCTTAAAAACACGAAATCCCGAGGTCCCGAATTTAAAAAATAGAATTCCCGGATCTCGAAAGGGTCAATCCCGAAATCCCGAGCTTAAAAACACCCAATCCCGGAGTCCTGATAAAGGTCCTATCCCCTCTCGTCATTAAATTAACAATAAGAAAACCACAATTTCAAGTTCAAAACAATGCTTATTGTCAGTTAGTCTACCATAAATAAATGAAGAACTATACAAAAGATAGACTTGTAGTTATAGATACAGCATATAATAAATTTTCTCTTATTTTGCATTATGTTTTAATTACAGTATTTGTATGTTGTATATAGATATATGTTTTAAAAAGTAAATATTTCAAGATATTTCTCTTACATATTCAGACAATTGTCAACATATTATTTGTGACTTTATGTCCTGTGACTTTCTGTCCGTTTACCCGCATAGTTATAAACTTTAATTCAGTCACGGACCCGCGATAGCACGGGTGTGTTATAGTAGTTATAAATATTTTAGTTGGACACATTAGTTTATTTTGGTTCCTGCTATAGCATTAGCTGTGTCATAAACTGCAGACAAGTTTGTTTTCATAATCTTCAAATGACCCTCTAACGACTGCATTTAATTTAATTCTATGTCTCCTGATTACTAATGTATCACAGCTGCATCTCAATAAATTATTTGCTCGAAATTATTGCATTTCCTGTTGTCTATAATAGTTATTTCGTCAGAATTTTGTTGCCCGGCTAAGTTTAAGGTACTTACGTATCAGATTGTCAGTGATTTCTTTGTGTTTTATCCATACGTTTTGTTTTGATGTTCATTTAATTCTGTTTTACCGGAATTACAAAACTGAAATGCTTGAGCACGTGAATGAAAAGGAAGTCATTTATTTATGTTTAGGGAAAATGAATTAAGTATTGACAGTGTCGGGAATTCGTGTTTGCTTGTGAATGGAGTTAAGGGAGATGTGTGTTTAGTATCACGTCTATAGTTTGAGAGGAGATATTTCTCCTACCCCATATCTTATCTCTATAGGGACATGGGACCATCATTTATAATAGAACACTATTCTAAATGATAATCACATGTACTATATAAAGATAAGGTATCCTTATTACTCCGTCAGTTCGCTCACAGATAGGGGAAACATATCTATAGAGGAAATATATAATGTTTATGTAATAAGGAGAGTAACAGCTTCACGGCCGAATGTTTATGTAATGTTAATGTGCGAGAGAAAAGAGAAAAAAAAAAACCAACAACAACACAAAAACAAACAAACAAACAAACCAACAAAATGATTCGTCTTGGTTGGAGAAAATTGTCATGGATCTGGTTTTCTGGTGTTGTCAATCCACATGAGAGGGATGGTTTAAATTTAAGTTTTCAAAACGGAAAACTTTTATGTTACTCTTTTAAAGCAGTATTGGTACAGAATGTGTATATATATGTAGGACTCTAAAGTGCGATGGTACTCTAAAGTGCGATGGTCACGCTAAAGTGTGATGGTCTACGCTAAAGTACGATGGTGTCTCACGCTAAGGTGCGATGGTTGTTTTTTTGTGCTAATGCACGATGGTTTATCATGCAATGGATTATAGGTTAGGGGATTAAAGTGTATGGATTTAGTATGTTTTTGCAAAAGCTAGTATATACATATGCTAAGGTATAATAACATACATTTTTGTATGTGATAGGCTTGGTTATGATTTACCGACAGGCTTAATTTTACATGATTGTTTTTAAATTTAAAAGACCAACCACGTTATAATTACTAAAAAAAAGTCATTTAGGTGTCAAAAAATACTGTATGTCCTGTTAACTGAATTTTTCAACAATTCGAGCGCATTGATATTGTGATAATCTGTGTAGCTTGCCGTACACACAGTCTATCACTACTATGAACACCCCCCCCCCCTTACCGTCGTCCCATAAGTTACAAACACCTCTATTTTACCGACGTTAATTATCAATAAAATTGACATTATTTTAACGTGAACCTAAGTAGACTGCAACGTAAACAATGATTTTAAGTATCTGTTCGTTTCGAATAGAAGCAGGATACAGGAAACAGGATACTTCTGCGTATACTATTTTGTATCTATATAGAAATGTTGTCAAAGGACTATGCTGCGCAAGACACAAGTCTTTTTTCCAGCACCCGAAAAGAAACACATTTGTTTTATCCGACTAAGCCCGGTTAGGTTTGAAATTAAGTCAAGCACATTCCGGTTTAAAAGTTGTTAATCAAATATTCGTGATGTATCTTCCGGCATGCAGTAAGACAACCGGAAGCGCCTGAGTAAGGATTTCGGTGCTCAGTGATACGGTTCACCAGACGACGTTGTCAACACGTAATGGCGGCCATTATTTGACGTCGGATTTGGCATTCCTCGTTCAAAGTTGCATTTATGACATTCTTGAATCCTTAAACTTTGTGCCACACAACATAAAAGATAAAGCTTTATTCCAGATATTGCAGGTAATTATTTTCAAAGAAGTCGTATCCCAAGAAATGATTTAAACGGCAAAAATAAAGTGTAAAATAATATGAAACATGAATATTGAAATCCAGTTTTCATCATTTCCTTTTCATGTAATGAATCCACTATTTATCCCTTTTATTATTTTATTACATTCGTATTTCGGTCTGGGGTATCCGCCCTTGTCTCCGGAAATATTATACCCACTGTCAACATCCGTTTTCAAACTGGACAGACAAAATTAAAAAAAGTGTTCTTCACGATCTCCCTGGAAATAATGTACATATTTTTTTGGTTTGTATAAACGACTGTTAACGTCATAATCAAATTACGTTTTTACATCTATACTTTCGCGGACCATCGTACTTTAGCGTATGTAAGCATCGCACTTTAGCGTAGACCATCGCACTTTAGCGTGATCATCGTACTTTAGCGTCCCCATCGCACTTTAGAGTCCGACATATATATATATATATATATATATATAAAAAAAGTGCCTAGAAAATCAACCTAACGATCTAGACACTTTATACATATTCTAACGCCTGGTATTTTTTAATCATAAGAAATCCGATGGACAAGGTATAATTTTCAGTTGTCACTACACATAGGCAGATATATATATATATATATACAACTCGTCTAAACATCAACCCAACAATGTTAGATCTACGGTAAATTTGCTTTCGCAACTTTTTGGTTCTTCCCTCGCCGGGATTCGAACCCATGCTACTGTGATATCGTGACACCAAATCGCCTGCACTGCAGCCGTCCCGCTAGACCACACGACCACCTGGGCTCTACAAAAATAGAGCTTTCGCTGGCCGTGTGTTACCTTTCCTCGTCAGTTTTAATCTAGCGGCGTACTACAGTACATGATATATAAGGCATGAAGATGTTATGGTTACAGATCAGATAAATTATCTATAGTAAAGGATCCATATATATAATGGATATATATATATATATATATATATATATATATATATATATATATATATATATATAAGTACGACGTACTTATAAATATAATTATTTTCTGTGACTGTATCTTACATTAATTTGTAGGATCCTTTACTATAGATAATTTAGCTGATCTGTAACAATAACATCTTCATGCCTTATATATCATGTACTGCAGTACGCCGCTAGATTAAAACTGACGTGGAAAGGTAACACACGGACAGCGAAAGCTCTTTTTTTAAGAGCCCAGGTGGTCGTGTGGTCTAGCGGGACGGCTGCAGTGCAGGCGATTTGGTGTCACGATATCACAATAGCATGGGTTCGAATCCCGGCGTTTACAGATCTAACATTGTTAACCTTTTCAACTTTTTATCTCCAGTGCTGTACAACTTTGTACTTTTTTCTCTTTCGATCTTTTATATCTGGGCGTCACTTGTAAGTCCTGTGTGGACAAGGCGCGTTTTTGGCGTATTGAATTTTAAACCTGATGCTTTTTGTTATCTATTCATCATGTTTTTCTTTGTCTAATATGTTCTCCTATTTATTTGTATTGTAGTCCTGTAATATTATGTTGTCTTTTCAATGTTATATTTAACTTTGCCATTAAAGTGCGAGGTTTGGCATGCCACAAAACCAGGTTCAACCCACCACTTTTATTCCCCTTTAAAAGTGTCCTGTACCAAGTCAGGAAGATGGCCATTGTTATATTATTGTTCGTTTCTGTGTGTGTTGCATTTTAACGTTGAGTCGTTTGTGTTTTCTCTTATTTTTGAGATATTGAGATCAGACGTGGCACGGTACTTGTCTATCCCTAATTCATGTATTTGGTTTTCATGTTATATTTGTTATTCTCGTGGTGTTTTGTCTGATGCTTGGTCCGTTTCTGTGTGTGTTACGTTTCGGTGTTATGTCGTTGTTCTCCTCTTATATTTAATGCGTTTCCTTCGGTTTTAGTTTGTTACCCCGATTTTGTTTTTTGTCTCTGGATTTATGAGTTTTGAACAGCGGTATACTACTGTTGCCTTTACTAAACATCAACCCAACAATGTTAGATCTGTAAATTTGCTTTCGCAAATTTTTGGTTCTTCCCTCGCCGGGATTCGAACCTATAAAGTCTATAAAAACGACCAACCAGCAAATTTACTATGTACCGGATCGTCTAGAATAGGCGATACTATGCAGATAAGGAAAAAATTATATCAGTCTAAAGATTTGCACAACGGTACCGTTGTGCAAATCTTTAGACTGATATATATAAATGTCTAAGAATATAACTTAAACACGCTAATTAATACATTAAAAAGTTCTATCAGATGTTAAATAGAAATACGCAATATTTCGCTAAAAAAATAGCTTCACCAGGCGTGTGCATCTCTCACTTGGTGAAATCGGATGCATGACAAAAAAATATTTTTGTAGCTTAATCTATACAAGAGTTGGGAAAAAGTGTAACATATTGATTGATGTTGCATAAAATATGTTTGTAGCTACAACTACATGAAGTTGGAATAAAAGTTTAACACATTTATAGATGTTCGATTAATTGTATGAATTTCTATAAATTAATTTGTATGATTTCAAGATATCTATGGTTTTGATTTGCTTTTAAATCTTTTTTCGTCTCTCTCATTGAGTCCATCAGGTTCAAGAGTTCGTAGCTGGTGCATCCAAAATCTCTCTCTTTTTTGTCTTCCTTGTGTATCCCAATTTTGATTTCTCTCAATGATTTGAAATGTGACGTTTTCAAAATCATGTCCTGCTCTTAAAAGGTGTCTTGTAATTGGGCAGTTCCTTTCTTTTGTATAAAATGACCGATGGTTATTTAGTCGGATGTTAAATGGTGTTTCTGTTTCACCAACATATTGTATTTTGCAAGTTCCACACGTTAGAACATAAATGCAATTTTGCGTTTTGCAATTTGATGTTATAAATATGTTGTATTTTTTCTTTGTGACTGTGCTGACGAATTGGGTTTCGATGTTGGCGACTTTGCAGCACTTACAATTGCCCCTTCCGCATGGTGTATAACCTCCGATTGTTGATATCTCCAGACCTGTTTAGATACTTTGGATGTTACTAGAATATCTTTGAGGTTTTTGGGTCTGCGATAAGCCATAACGGGAGGTGATGGAAAAATCTCTTTCAGGAAGGATCATTTTCAGTAAGACGCCAGTGTTTGTGGACAATTGATGAAAGATTTGTCAGGTCAGGATGAAAGCTAACAACAAACGGGATTTTATTTGTCTGGGCCGTCTTTTCTTTGTATTCAAGTAGGTTTGTTCGGTCTTTTTCTTTTGCTTTAC